>OV725077.1:88046535-88624035 GCA_928085145.1 Nezara viridula | reverse complement strand
ACTGCTTCTTGAATTTTGGTAGTGAAGGAATGTACTGCATTGTCCAGGTCTTCTGGGGTTTTCAGGGATACTCTGAGGTCAATTTTATCGGAGAGGATTTGATGAAAGAGTTTCCAGTTAACTGGGCCTCTGATGAAGGACGGAGGAGAGGGTTTAGGAATAGGAGCTAGTGATACTTGGAGTATTAATGGGCTGTGGTCTGAGGAAAGCTCGTCAAGACGGGCAACGGAATAGTTGAGAGCATCTAAATCATTATGGATAAAGAAATCGAGGATATCGGGATTAGGTTAGGATCAGTGGGCCAGTAGGTAGGTGAGTTGGGTGGAAGAAGGGTAAAATTTGGGGAATTGAGTACAGACAGCAATGTTCGACCACGAGAATTCGTGGTTCTTGAACCCCATTGTTGATGCTTGGCGTTTAAGTCTGCACCCAAGATGAAATGATGTCCTAAGGAAATGAGGAAGGAACTAAATTGGATATTGGAGATGGATTGGTTTGGAGGGCAATACGCTGATGCAACGGTAATAGGAAAGGAGAAGGTTTTGATTACGACTGCGGTGGATTGTAGGAAATCGTGTGTAGGCAGTGGGAGTAGGTGATGGGAGAGGGATTGGTGCACAATGACTGCAGTACCGGCATGTGCTCTACCGTCAGGATGGTCGGTACGGTAAGTTATGTATTGTGGTATTTTTAGGAGCTGTTTTTTAGTCAGTCGAGTTTCCGTTATTAGCGCTACATCTACGTTCTTGTCTTGTAGTAAGGCTGTTAGTTCGTGTATGTGATTTCTAACACCATTCGCATTCCAAAGGAGAATGGATATGGGTTTGATGGAAGTCATTTAAGGATGTTTTAAAGGAGGGATAAGGTGAGATACTAGGTTAGTGAGAAGTGATATCAGTGGGGTAACAAGGGATTTAAATTCTGAAAGAAAGGTCAATAAGCTGGTTAGATATGTAGCATTAGGCGGTGGAGGAACATATTGGATTTGATGTTGGTGAGATTGTTGTTGATTAGGTACATTAGGTGGGATAGGATATTGAGATTGGGGTTGAGTTTGTTCTTGCGGCAGGGCCTCACATTCATTAGTCGGGTCTCTACCCCCAAGTAGCTTGGCAAAAGAAACCTTAGAGTTCACAATTTTAGCGGGTCCTCTTCTTGGTTTAGGTGTATCATCAGAGTCCCTGGGTTTCATATATCTCGCTTTTAGATTTTTATAAATTTGGCAGCCTTTGTAGTTGGCTGGATGGCCTTCCAGGCATAGGGCACAGACTGCTGGTTCTGTAATTGGTTTATTACACTCGCCAGACTTTTGTGTTTTACCGCATTTCACGCAGCGTGGTAAGTGGTGGCAATAAGACTTGGTGTGGCCATATGCTTGGCAATTATGGCACTGGATGAACTCTCTTTTTGGGTACGGTTTTTCGACCTTTACGCTGGTGTAGAAAATTCTATTCACATCGTATATTTTTTCGATCCCAGACGATGGCTCTAGATCGACGAAAAATAAGGGCAATGGGATTTTATTCTTTACACCTGGTTGTTCTTTATTTTCTTTTAATACATTGGTTATCTGACGTATTTTAATCCCTAAAGCCGTTAACTCTTCTTTAATCACTTCTGTTGGGGTTGAGGAGTGTATATTTCTTATTACAACTCGTAGTGCTCTTTCCTGCTTCAACTGGTATGTGTGAAAGTCCGCATTTGTGTCTGTTAAATATTTTACCATTTTTCGATACGCTTCAGGTGTGGCCGGTATTATTTTTGTATCATTTATTCTGTTTAGGCATGTATAGCTACCTGGGCAGATTTTATTAAGTTGAGTACACAACAACTGGAAATTTCTCAAATTTTTGACAAAGATAGGAGGTTGTCGTGGTTCTCGAGGTATAGGTGCATCTTCCATTTCTTCCCTGTCATTTTCAAGCACCAGGTATGGATTAGGTGTAAAAAATGGAGATTCCATTTCTTGTGAAGACATACTTGTCAATGGTTGAGACACAGATACTTGAGTGTTCGCTGGAGGAGTTCCGGGGGGTGTTAATCGCTTACTACGACGTGTTTTCTGTTTAGGCGGTGAATTACGAGGGG
The DNA here is from genome assembly GCA_928085145.1 of Nezara viridula. NCBI lineage: Eukaryota > Metazoa > Arthropoda > Insecta > Hemiptera > Pentatomidae > Nezara > Nezara viridula. The sequence goes on along the minus strand of OV725077.1, from coordinate 88,621,947 downwards.
TAGAGCCAACTGAATGGGACCTCTTAGTTGACATTACTTCGTGGTAATATCGCATATAAAAAAAAAGAAAGGGGAAAAAAAATAAATAAAACTACGTCTGCGTGTTATTATAATGGATGAACCGCCGACTGTGGACCAGTCAGTTACGTGGCTGGGCCACAAGTGGAGTAGGGAGCCGTCAGCTGTTATGGCTATAGAGATTAAGCCTATAGACGCTAAACCACTAAATTCACTGTCTGTAATAGTACACAGTAAATAACAACACTACTCACTGTGGTGTTAGTCCATTGTTGTTGTTTTGATGTCTGCTTAACTATTTTTTTTTTTTTAAAGTAAAACTGAGCACTTATTCTACTAAAAAATAGTAAAACTGTGGGACACGACGTGAAATGTGGGTATTCAAATCAAGCGCATGCGCAGAACTGGATGTTTTAATAAATTCAGAATTTGGGAATAGGCTAAAGAAAAGTTGTGTTTGTCAGATTTAAGATTCACTGTCTTTGGTTGAAGCTGGATGTGGAGGGTTTCAGAAATGAGTCGTTTGTCATGGTTGAGAACTGTGGCAAGGATGGATGTTTTGTCGAAATCAAATGAATGATTGAGGGAGAGAGAATGTTCGGATAATTTGGAAGCGGTAAAATTACGAGAGGATACAGAATATTTATGTTGTGTTATGCGGTCTTTTAGGAGATTTTTGGTTTTACCAATATAGGATGAAAAACAATTGGGGGTAGAACATGGAATACGGTAAACGATATGAGAGCGGTGTGAGAGAGGAACCGGATCTTTTAGGGATGTGTATTGCTACGTATCAAAATTGGGTTTTGATAGATTTTTAACGGGATGCCAGTGGATGATTATTGATGATAATTATCCAGAATTAATTTATAAAATATTAACTACACAAATTATGTCATTTGACATATTGGTCCTTGATTAATTTATTGGATTACTTCTCACAAAGGCTTGTTGTGTGTTTATCTGTTCTCTAATTACCAAACATTACATGTGCTTATAATGATATCAATAGGTGGCATGATTAAAATAACTTTTATGTACAAATTATGTTTATTTACAAATTATATAAGAAAGAATGTTATATACATTATATTTACAAAAATTAATGAACTATACAATTGGTTGTGAAGGCATGATTCAGATGGATGGAATTTAAAATTACATTGCCATTATATATTTATACATCTTTAAACGAATTATTGGGAATTACTTATCTAATATGGCATGGCTGCATCTGCAAAGTTATGGGTCATGTTTCAGTCCTCCAGCTAGAAGAAAACATCAGGGACCTCCTCAGGGCCGGGCAGTCCATTCGACATCTCCTCTATGCCAGGCAGTGGCGTAGGCTCAAAAGCCTCTCCTCATCCAGCTGTCCTCGCTTCCTTCCCAGCTTGAAGTCTCCTCAGCTCAGTCCCAAGAAGAAGTTTCTTCAGCTGCGTCCCAAAAAGAAGTGTCCTCCCAGCCGAGTCCCAAGAAGAAGTGTCCTCAGCTGAATCCCAAAAAGAAGTGTCCTAGTCCAAGTTCTATATTTTTCACCTTTCTTCATCCCCTCTCTTTTGGTAGTCTTATTACCATATTTTGGGTGGGGCAAGAATTGTTTCCATTGGTTCAATTTTTGTAGCAGAAGGGATGACCACACTCCCAGCGATATGTTGAACACACCCCATTTAGCAGGTACACGACCGTTTCTTCCTATGCTTAAGAGTTAAAAGCTTTTTGGTCCTCTTCGTTTAAACGGTCCTTTGGTGTTTTTGGCCGACATGTGTCGTCAAGTACTTCTATTGCTGGTGGGTGTGCTAAGAATATTCTCAAGAGTGCTAAAAGGTTACCTCAGGGGATTATCAGGTATCCCGACCACTATCTAAGTAACCACTTACAAAAGGTTGGGTCGGGGGTTTCAGGTACTCCAGGTGTTAGAAATTATTTTTAAATCTTATTAATTATCATTAGGCTAAGTTCAATACATAGCAGTATAGTTTTGAGAGAGTGTTGTGAGATTTGAATGCAAGTCGTAAGTTAGGGTTAGTAGATCGTAAAACTTTGTTGATGTTGTCTGAAAGGTTAGGAATATAAGGTAGAGATCTGTATATAGGGGCTGAAATGGGATGTGGAGAATTAGTGGAAGTTGAGATTAAGGAAGAGCGATTATTGTGGTCTGTTACAAGTTTGTTAAGGACATGGAGAGGAAAATTATTGTTTGACAGGATCTGTTTTATGCGTTTGGTATTGGTAACATGAAATTGGGGATCAGAGAGGGAGAGACTACGGTGGATGAGATTTTTCGCAACGTTAATTTTTTGGTGGTAGGGATGTTTAGAATGGAAATTTAGGAGTCTGCCAGTGTAAGTTGGTTTAGTGTATCAGTCTGTGGATATGGTGTTATTGGGATTTTTAATGATTAGAAGGTCGAGAAAAGGGAGAGAATTATTGAGTTCGCGTTGTACTGTAAAATTGTGGCGGGGGTGGTAAGAGTTAAAATGTGATAGAATATCAGGAATTTTATTTGGATTGATGATTAGGAGGAGGTCGTCTACGTATTTCCGAATAAAGATGGTATCGTCAGGGCAAAGAGGGATAATGGAGTCTAGAAGATCATTGAGAACGATGTTCAAGATGTCGGGAGCGAGGGGGTTACCCATTGCTAGTCCGGAGATTTGGTTAAAAAATTGTCCTTGGAAAGTGAGGTAGCCTGATTTACAGCATAGATGAAGGGATTCGAGATATGAGGAGCGGTTAAGTGAGGTGTGAGGTTCAATGATAGTCCAATTGTCGTCTATTATAGTAAGTGCCTTGTCTATGGGTATGTTCGTAAATAAACTTTCAACATCGAAGGAGCAAAGAATGAAATTGTCTGGAATGGTAAAGGAGAGTAGCTGTTCACGGAGATGGAACGAGTTTTGTATATCATAAGGGTTGTTGTGGCTGAAGATTTGTAAGGAAGGTAGTAAGAATTTGCTAAGTTTAACAGAAGGAGAATTAATGTTGGAAGTGATCGGACGGAGTGGGGTGCCAGGTTTGTGGGAAGGAAGCGAGGACAGCTGGATGAGGAGAGGCTTTTGAGTCTACGCCACTGCCTGGCATAGAGGAGATCTAATTCTCCACAACCCATTTCAGCCCCTATATACAGATCTCTACCTTATATTCCTAACCTTTCAGACAACATCAACAAAGTTTTACGATCCACTAACCCTAACTTACGACTTGCATTCAAATCTCACAACACTCTCTCGAAATTATACACATCCCTAAAAGATCCTCTTCCTCTCTCACACCGCTCTCATATCGTTTACCGTATTCCATGTTCTACCCCCAATTGTTTTTCATCCTATATTGGTAAAACCAAAAATCTCCTAAAAGACCGCATAACACAACATAAATATTCTGTATCCTCTCGTAATTTTACCGCTTCCAAATTATCCGAACATTCTCTCTCCCTCAATCATTCATTTGATTTCGACAAAACATCCATCCTTGCCACAGTTCTCAACCATGACAAACGACTCATTTCTAAAACCCTCCACATCCAGCTTCAACCAAAGACAGTGAATCTTAAATCTGACAAACACAACTTTTCTTTAGCCTATTCCCAAATTCTGAATTTATTAAAACATCCAGTTCTGCGCATGCGCTTGATTTGAATACCCACATTTCACGTCGTGTCCCACAAAATATTAAACCTTTTCCAATTCAAATTCAACCGTTTTCATTTCAAATTAATGTTTTAATTTTTTGTAAATCTGACATTTTTTTTTTAAATAATGGCCATCCCCTCCCCCCCCCTCCAATATGAAAGTTTATTATTATGCTCTCCTAAGTAGAATTTTCACTTACGGATATCGATTTATAGTACCTATTCGGATTTATTAGGGACTAGTGTTATGCTGTCCTGTACCTAGTTTTGAAAATAACCCCCATTTTAAGATTAAGTGACTGCGTTTCGAATCATTTAAGTTTTTTTGACTTATTCGATGTAAGGGTGTATTTTTATGTTTCCCGATCAGTAAATTTTGAAAATGACATCCATTTTATGTTTACGCCACTGTGTTTTAACTTATTTAATTTTTTAGAATTTATCCAATATAAAGGTCTACTTTTATGTTTCTGGAGCCGTAGATTTTGAAAACGACCTCCATTTTAAGATTAGGCCACCGCGTTTCGATTTCTTTGAGTTTTTCGGATTTTTTTCATATGTGGATGTATTATTGAGGCAAGCGAAAGATCTAATATCCAAATAAATTTTTGATAACTAAATATTGATAATGATAAAATTAGTATGTTGTTTTATAAATAAGAGAATTACGAGAGAGAGGATAAATATAAAGATAACAAAGTGAACTAAATTATGTAACTGATAGCCCTGAGGGAATAAAATACAAGAAGTTTAAGTATGAATCAACAGTAATACATTAAACAATACCTTTGTTGTTAGCCATGGGAATGATCAAAATGGCTAGTAAAAAAAACAAAACATTGTGCATGCCAAACCAAATCGTACAGTTAATGATTAGCATTATTCAATATGATTCCATCAATTGTAAAGTAAATAAACATTGGTCCATCCAAATGAACTAATGAAATGTATGAGAGAATCTCATTTTATAAAATCCAGCAGAAAAGTTCAAATATGAAATGCAGCTATACCATTAAATAATTTTATCATATAATTGCGAAATTGATTAAATCACAGCAGTCTTTATATAGACTATAATATATAGTCTTTAGTTTAAGTCTGTTATATGTTCCTGCGAAAGGTTACTAAAAATGTTTCTTTAGGGGGTAATTGTGTTTCTGAATATGTTTCGGGAGATGTCATATATTCATAAGGAAAAACCCCCTTTCTTTTTAAAACTTCAACCTCCTCCCTTCTAAACAAAGATTTAATAGCGGGTTTATTTGGAACTATTTTCGCGAGAGAATCAAGGCTGTCGGATAAGAATCGATATGAATCCACAAATCTGATTTTAAAATGATTACTAACGTATTTTGAAAAATTTATGTACTTTTCCTCTGAATTAGGGATCATATCGATTCTTTTCTCGTCATACCCCAATTCCCTCACGAAAAAATGGCTATCATACCCGCTCATATTATGTAAAAATACAGGGAGGAAGTTGGGGTTTTGAAATCTCAAATTACAATGATTGTGAGCAACCTCCCTATATCTCCCTGTTAGATGACAATGATCCCTTACTTGTCACCATTTAATGGCAGGTCACACATATAACAGACGGAGCACTGGTAAATGCTTCCATCTCCGAGTCAGTTAGGGGATTCATCGGAATTTTCATTATATAGACTCGTTTTATTTTAATGGCTATTTCTTTTAAAGTTTTTATAAAATTTTCTGCAGCGTCGGTTCCTCTATATATTATGGGTTCTGTGACTAGATCATCGTATACATCCATAATGCTATCATCTTTCTTAACGTAAATGCAATATGAAATTGGCTTATGAATATTTTTTTTAATAATTAGTTATTACCTAGCGGGTTGGGCTGACAAGATGCTACGGGTTCGAGGTAGCACTCGAAATCGGCGTATACAACATAGGGCACCTTCAAAGTTCTTTCTACATGGTTGAATGAAATAAAATTATTTTCCCCCGGCAACTCGATCCTTACAGGTTTGTTCTCGATACATTGAGTAAAATGTTGATTAAATTTTATATCTGAATAAAAATGTGTGAAGCATCTATTGCATATGTTTAGATGATGTTCATGTTTTGTAAATTGAGATCTTACTAATTTATTAAATCTTTTTTTTTTTGTTATTTTAAGAAAAAAAAAAATTTATAAATTTTTTTTTTCTTTTATGATATGCGGTATGATCAGCAAGTGATGGCCAGTAAGGTGCCCAAGAGGTCTCGGTCAGACGGAGTTAGCTCACCAGCCAAACAAAGGACTCGTCGCTGCCTACGAGAAATACCTCCAGTGACCAAAAGGAACACTTCAGAACCAGAACCTCAGCCCCAACCAGGTACGTCTGCACAAGAAACGATTGAAGAATCACCTTCCTTTACTCCAAACCCCTACCAAGTGCTTCAAAATGACAGAGAAGTAATGGAGTCTGCAGAAATACCCAGAGAACCAAAGCCTACTCCGATATTTGTGAAAAATATAAAAAATTTCCAGATGTTCTGCACCCAACTAAATAAAATCTACTCTGGCAGTTATTCATGCCTTAACAGGACCAATGACACCAAAATAACACCTGATTCTGCAGAAGCCTACCGAAAAATAGTGAAGTACTTATCAGAAACAAATGCGAATTTTCACACTTACCAGCTGAGGCAGGAAAGAGCTTTACGAGTGGTGATAAGAAATTTACATTCCTCAACCCCCACTGAAGTTATTAAAGAAGAACTAACGACGCTTGGTTTCAATGTACGCCAGGTAACAAACGTTTTGAAGGAGGACAGGGAGCAGCCAGGATTACGAAATAGGATCCCACTACCATTGTTTTTCGTGGACTTGGAGCCATCACCAGGTATCGAAAAAATATATGATATCACAAGAATATACTACACAATGGTGAAAGTTGAGAAGCCATATCCCAAGAGAGACATCGTGCAGTGCCATAATTGTCAGACCTATGGCCACACGAAGACATATTGCCACCATCTGCCGCGTTGCGTGAAGTGCGGTGAACAGCACAAATCTGTAGAGTGCACCAAACCTATACAAGATCCAGCAGTATGTGCCCTATGCTTGGAGGGACACCCGGCCAACTACAAAGGCTGCCAAATTTACAAGAATCTCAAAACCAGACACCAGAAAAACCGGATTCAAGATGAAGCACTAAGAACAAGAAGAGAGAGAGAGCCTTCCAGAATTGTAAACAATGATGTATCATTCTCCCAACTACTTAGAGGTAAGACTTTAACCGATAAATGTCAAGCCCTGCCACAACAACAACCTCAAACCCAACCTCAAAATCCTCTTCATCCTAATATACCTAACCACCAACAACAAATTCCTCATATTCCTCCTCCTTCAAATGCAACAGATCTCACAAGTTTGTTAGCATCTTTCCTCACCGATTTCAAATCCCTTGTTACTCCACTCATATCACTCCTCACGAATCTCGTATCTCACCTCATCCCTCCTTTGAAAAATCCTTAAATGACTCACATCCCTAAACCCATATCCATTCTCCTTTGGAATGCGAATGGTGTTAGAAATCATACAGACGAACTATCTACTTTACTACTTGACAAGAACATTGATGTGGCACTAATTACTGAAACTCGACTAACCACTAAACAGCACTTCAATATACCACAATACCTGACATATCGTACTGACCACCCTGACGGAAAAGCACATGCCGGTACTGCTGTAATTGTACACCAATCCCTCTCCCATCACGTACTCCCATTACCAATACATGATTTCCTACAGTCCACCGCTATCGTGATAAAAACCTTCTCCTTTCCGGTCACTCTTGCATCAGCGTATTGCCCTCCTAACCGATCCATATCCAATGCCCAATTCAGTTCTCTCCTCGACTCCTTAGGACATCACTTCATCTTGGGTGCAGACCTAAATGCCAAGCACCAACAATGGGGTTCCAGAACCACGAATTCTCGTGGCCGAACCCTGCTGTCTGCACTCAATTCCCAACGTTTTCACCTCCTTTCCCCCAACTCTCCTACCTACTGGCCCACAGATCCCAACCGTAATCCTGATCTTCTTGATTTCTTTATCCACAGCGGCTTAAGTCCCCTCAATTGTTCCATTACACGTCTAAATGAATTTTCCTCTGACCATAGTCCTCTAATCCTTAATGTTTCACTTGAACCTGTTCCCAAACCTTCTCCACCGTCATTTATTAGGGGCCCAGTAAACTGGGACCTTTTCCGCCAAATAATCTCCGATAATATTGATCTCAACATATCCCTCAAAACTCCAGATGACCTTGATAGTGCCGTAAATTCCTTTATTAGCACAATCCAACAAGCCGCCTGGACTGCCTCCTACCCAAAAGACTCCTCCAGAATTCCTATAAAGACCATTCTACCCCAACACCACACTTAACCTAATCCGCACCAAACGCCGTGCCAGGTTATTATGGCAACGTATCCGACACCGCTGCTCCTATAATTACTACTGCAAACAATTAAAACTTGAATTAGCCACCTTCAGATCACAATCCTTCAACTCCTACCTATCCTCCCTCTCTTCTCGTGACAATTCCCTTTGGAAAACCACAACAAAAATCCTAAATCCTCACAGCATTTCCCATCCTCTCCGACGAGGTGATGGCTCCTGGGCAACGTCTGACGAAGATAAAGCTGAGGAGTTCGCAATTCACCTATCCAATACATTTATTTCACATCCGGAATCCCATCCTGCCCACACCGTAACAGTAGAAGAACTCCTTACATCACCAATCCCACTTTCCTTGCCCTCAAAAGCTATTCATCCTTCCGAAGTAAAATTTCAATTAAAAAAACTAATCCCCCGTAAAGCTCCTGGACATGATCTCCTTACACCTCAAATCCTTCGACAACTTCCATCCAAAGCAGTCATATTCCTTACATATATCTACAATTGTATCCTACGCACCACCCATTTCCCTCTGTTATGGAAACACTCCACTATTATCCTTTTCCCAAAACCAGGCAAACCTCCAAATAGCGCAACATCCTATAGACCAATGTGCCTACTCCCAATCCTTTCAAAAAATTTTGAAAAGATCTTTTTGAAACAAATCCTACCCATTATAAAATCCCAAAATATCTCTTCCCATCAGTTTGGTTTTCGCCCTCAACATTCCACTGTTCAACAAGGACTCCGAATTGTTGATCATATTTCCTCAGCCCTAGAAAACAAGGAATACTGTTCGGGTGCCTTTCTGGACATTGCACAGGCATTTGACCGGGTATGGCACTCCGGACTGCTCTCCAAGCTTAAAATCCATTTACCTCAGTCCTTGTACCTAGTCCTCCGATCCTACCTCTCTGACCGCTCCTTTCGAGTTCGCTGTGGAACAGAATTTTCCAATATCTACTCCGTTAAAGCCGGTGTTCCCCAAGGCAGCGTCTTGGGTCCCGTTCTTTACATCCTCTTTACTGCTGACATCCCTGTTCATCCCGATACTTTTCTTGCAACATTCGCTGACGACACCGCAATCTTATCATCCAACTCTGATCCCGAAATAGCATCCTTAAATCTCCAAAGTCATCTCACCTTGATTGAGCACTGGTGTAATAACTGGCGCATTAAAGTTAATGAATCTAAATGCCAACATATTACCTTTACACTCCGACGCAATTCCTGTCCACCAGTACTCTTTAATTCCATCCAGCTTCCTTATTTAAACACAGTCCGGTATCTTGGCTTTCATTTAGACCGAAGACTAACGTGGAACCCGCATACTAGACTCAAAAGACAAGAACTCAACCGACGATACGGCCAACTATACCGACTACTAAGCAGAAAATCTAAACTTTCCATTGAAAACAAGCTACTGATCTACAAGACAATACTGAAACCTATTTGGACTTACGGACTAGAACTGTGGGGATCAGCAAAATTTTCTAACATCAAGCGCATCCAATCCTTCCAGTCTAAAGTCCTTCGAACAATAGTTGATGCTCCTTTCTATGTATCCAACAAAATCCTACATCATGACCTTAACATCCCATTTGTCCTAGACCTTATCCCAGAAAAATTTTCCAAATTTCACCAGAACCTTACTTACCACCCAAATCCTCTTGCACAATCCCTATCAAGCATCTCCCATCCCTATAATCCTCCAAGAAGGTTGAAACGGCAGTGGCCTCGCGACCTTTTGTAGATTGTATAAATTGGAGTTCTGGCAATGGCCAGATTCTTCACTCAAGACATGTGTGTATGTGACTAAAGTGCTCTCGACCAATCTCCGCTGGCTTTAGTACCAGTGACGCGGTTGGGAGAGTAGCGCAGGGTTCTTCTGGAGTTCCCTTGCCTGATTGTATATAGGTATGCATGTGTTTTTTTTTTTTTTTTTCTTAGTTTTAATTTTCTTATTTTTTAGGTTATTTTATTTTATTGTCTATTGTATATACTTTTGATTATTATTTTGTTCTATTTATTTTATTTTTTTGTACATATGGTGTGAATGTCATCCTACCTCACTATAACCAATGTCCAACAGACAGATTGTTATAATACTCAATAAAGAAATTAAAACAAAAAAAAAATTATTAAAATTTTTAATATAAACATAATGCTGTTTACTCCCTCCCTCTAATAATAATAGATCTCTGTGATCTTCTAATTCTTTTTTTACTACTTTGAGGGGGTAAACAAACATTTATTTCATCAAGAGAAAAAACATTAATTGAAATATTGTTTGATGCTTCAAACAGTTTTATTTGATGAAGAGGGGTGGGGAAATCAACACATGAGAACTCGTACCTATGCTGTATACATTCATAATTTAAAACACGTTCAGGATATTCAGTTACAAGTTTACATAAAATAGCATATTTAAAACAATAATTATCTTGGTTCTCCACATTTATACAAGCTTTCCTATTTTTAATTTTATCTGGTAATTCTATAAAAGTGCTACCTCGAAGTGGTTTGAATTGGTTGATTTTTAATCTTAACCCTTCTATCACGTATAGTTTCCACCCCGACTTCTTTGTTTCCATATTTTCCATTTCATGTATGATTTTATTAAACCCGTTGTGGTTCTTGTCTAGGTTTTTTCCTCGGGGATTCATTATCGCAAAATTCCTCATGTTTAAAATAATTATAAATGTTTGTAAAATTTGTTCCGCAGAAACGGCAGGACCTCTTAAAAACTACTTTACATGCAATCTCGTGCTTTAATCTAGTATCTTTTCGTGTAAACACCTGTCCACATTTTCCACAAATAACTTCACAATGGTTATCAAAATTATCAAATCGGGACAAGTGTTTACAAGATTTTTCATGCCTCACACGGTCTTGTTCTCTATTAAAAGATTTTCCGCAAAAAGAACAAATCAATTTAATATTGTTCAAAAATTCTTGGGTTTTAGAGGAATCCCCACAAATAGCCTCGTGTCGTATTCTGTTATTAGATCTAGAAAAAGATTTGCCACATTTGGAGCAAATGCACGAGGCTAGTTGTGAAAATTCCTGACTATAAATACATAATAATTCATGAGCCATGCACTCTTTATGGCTAGCAAATGTTTTATCACAGTTGGCACATTTCCTTGATGAGGATTCCATATTTTGTAAAATATATATTTAATAAAGAATAACTATATATAATAATAAAGAAAAAAAGTTATCTCCAACCGATAAATGAATTAAAACAAAAAAAAATATAACTATAATAAGAAAAAAACGAAAAGAACAACTCTAAACTAGTATAAATATAAAGAACACACGAAAATAACTTTAAATATATATATAATAAGAACAAAAAGAAAGAACAATTACTTTGAAAATAATATTAAGAAAAACACACGAAAATAATTTTAAATATATATATAATAAGAACAAAAAGAAAGAATAATAACTATAAATATTAAGGAAAACACAAAACGAAAAAACTTTAAACTTTAATAAATATATATAATAGTAAGAGAGAAAAAAGAACACTATAATAAGTGAATATGAAGATGTAAAAAGAAAACCCAAAAAGAAAAATGTTAACAGAATAGAAAATTTTTAATAGAGAACTAAATAAAAAGAAAAAACATACCTTAGGATAGAAAAAAAAAGTATGAAGAAACAAAAATAACTTTGAAATAAAGAAAAAAAACTGTAGATAACTATAATAAGAAACTAAACTAATAATATAAACAAAACTGTAGACAAAGAGAGAGAGTTCTAACGCAGAGGACACTAATTACGATAGGAACACTGTGAAGTCTGGAGCTAGAATGAGATTAGTGGGGGCAGGCACACGGGTACCTCCGGCTGTATCCTCGAATCTGATTGGCTAATGGTTTCCCCCACCACTCTCTTCCGACCCTACCGCTTCCTTCGCAGTGGACCTTGTCCCCCTACATGCCTATGCATGTTCAAACGTGAAGAGACTTGTCGCTTAACGCAGCTGTACTCTCCACGGCCTTCTATATAACATATGTTATGAAAATAATATTACGTATATTAACTTTATGATTTTTTTTTTTCGATATTAGAGTCTACTATTAGGTTATTATATTTGTAAAATTCGAAAATGATATTAGTTTTAATACTGATTTAATAAAACTTTCTTTGATATTGGAGTCTAAGATTATTCGAAGTGCGAGATACTCTCCACGGCCTTCTATATTATTGATAAACATATTTTATGAAAATAATATTACGAATATTAACTTTATGATTTATTTTTTCGATATTAGAGTGTACTATTATGTTATTATAGGTGTAGTATTCGAAAATGATATTAGTTTTATGATCGATTAATCGAATTTCGATTTATTACAATATTCGTGATATTGGAGATGTATATTCTTAGATTATTAAATACGTTTTGATATTTATGAAAAAAAAAACAATATATAAAAGTTGATGAGAAGAAGAGGGGGGAGGGGATGGGTGATGACGTTGTTGTTAACAGTAGGAATTTTATGATATATTATCGTAAAATTATTAGAATATATATATATACATATATATATATATATATATATATATATACATATATATATATATATATTATATATTATATATATTATATATATATATATATATTATATATATATATATATATTTCATTGTTATAATTTATATTCGTTTGCAATAATATATATTTCCTTCGTTACAATTTATGTTTATATTCATTTTGTAATAATATATGTGTATATTTCATCGGTGTCATATATGTATATATTCCTTTTGTAATAATATATATTTTCTTCGTTACTAACTATATCTGTATATATTCCTTTGTAGTAATATATGTGTAAATTTCATTGTTATAATTTATATTCGTTTGCAATAATATATATTTCCTTCGTTACAATTTATGTTTATATTCATTTTGTAATAATATATGTGTATATTTCATCGGTGTCATATATGTATATATTCCTTTTGTAATAATATATATTTTCTTCGTTACTAACTATATCTGTATATATTCCTTTGTAGTAATATATGTGTAAATTTCATTGTTATAATTTATATTCGTTTGCAATAATATATATATATGTCGTTACACTTTATATTTACTTGAGGTAGACAAGATGGGACCAGTTCAGACATGATATCGTAGAATGTCACAATATATGTCTATATTTATGACGTTACACTTTATATTTACTGAGACGTAGACAAGATGTGACCAGTTGAGACATGATATCGTAGAATGTCACAATATATGTCTATATTTATGTCGTTACACTTTATATTTACTGAGACGTAGACAAGATGTGACCAGTTGAGACAGGTCCGGACCTGTCGAACATTAAAATGAAAAAAATACAAATTAGGATTAAGGATTATGAGTAGGGATTAGGATTAGAGATTAAGAATTAAGATTAGGGATTAATATCAAACAAAATAAATTATATTGGTCATGTGGTGTACAGGTGGTTAAGGTAAGAATAGCCCAGGGTCCAAAGTCAAAAGTGCCCTTCAGATACTGGGAGTAGAACCGCCATTTATACCCAACTCTCGTAACTTTTTTTCCAGCTTCTTTTCGATGAAGTATGTCATAGAGATAAATTTAAATGGCGTCGATAGAATGACTTTAGCGAAGTTTCATTGAAACCTGTACAGTCGTTTAGGAGCTACAGTCTATAGCAACGCACGTTTTTCAGCCACCATTTTGAAAGTTAAAGGCCGAGATTAATGTCGATAAAGGAGGATCATCCTCGAGTGACCTCTAATTTTATATCAAAATATGAAAAAAATTGGTCCAGTACTTTCGGACAAAAGCCCGGACGGCGGACGTCGGACGGACAAAAAGATTTTAATTCGTTTTTCGAATTCTACGCGTCTTGAAACGTGAAACCTCAAATTTTGAGATGGAGTTATATTTTTGAATTTATCGGTCGATCTTAATGTTTCATTATTGAAAAAAATAAACCAAAATATGTAAAAACCACGATATCTCTACTAAGAGTGCTTTGATTTCGATGAAACTTCCTTCATTTTTTAGAAAATTTAAATACCTTTAAAACATCACAATACTACATCAACAAAAAAGTAAAAACTTTACAAGTTATTAGGAATTTAATTTTACCATCCCTCGTAACTTTTTTTCCAGCTTATTTTCGTTGAAGTATGTCATATATACTAAAGGGCGTCAATAGAATGACTTTAGCGAAGTTTCATTGAAACCTGTACAGTCGTTTAGGAGCTACAGTCTATAGCAACGCACGTTTTTCGGCCACCATTTTGAAAGATAAAGGCAGAGAGTAATGTCGATAAAGGAGAATCATCCCCGGGTGACCTCTGATTTAATATTAAAATATGAAAAAAATCGGTCCAGTAGTTTCGGACAAAAGCCCGGACGGCGGACGGCGGACGAACGAAAAATTTTTTATTCGTTTTTCGAATTCTACGGGTCTTAAAACGTGAATCCTCAAATTTTGAAAGGGGGTTATATTTTTGAATTTTTCGGTCGATCTTAATGTTTCATTATTGAAAAAAATAAACCAAAATATGTAAAAACCACGATATCTCTACTAAGAGTGCTTTGATTTCGATGAAACTTCCTTCATTTTTGAGAAAATTTAAATACCTTTAAAACATCACAATACTACATCAACAAAAAAGTAAAAACTTTACAAGTTATTCGGAATTTAATTTTACCATCCCTCGTAACTTTTTTTCCAGCTTATTTTCGTTGAAGTATGTCATATATACTAAAGGGCGTCAATAGAATGACTTTAGCGAAGTTTCATTGAAACCTGTACAGTCGTTTAGGAGCTACAGTCTATAGCAACGCACGTTTTTCGGCCACCATTTTGAAAGATAAAGGCAGAGAGTAATGTCGATAAAGGAGAATCATCCCCGGGTGACCTCTGATTTAATATTAAAATATGAAAAAAATCGGTCCAGTAGTTTCGGACAAAAGCCCGGACGGCGGACGGCGGACGAACGAAAAATTTTTTATTCGTTTTTCGAATTCTACGGGTCTTAAAACGTGAATCCTCAAATTTTGAAAGGGGGTTATATTTTTGAATTTTTCGGTCGATCTTAATGTTTCATTATTGAAAAAAATAAACCAAAATATGTAAAAACCACGATATCTCTACTAAGAGTGCTTTGATTTCGATGAAACTTCCTTCATTTTTGAGAAAATTTAAATACCTTTAAAACATCACAATACTACATCAACAAAAAAGTAAAAACTTTACAAGTTATTCGGAATTTAATTTTACCATCCCTCGTAACTTTTTTTCCAGCTTATTTTCGTTGAAGTATGTCATATAGATAAAGTATGTCATATATAATAAAGGGCGTCGATAGAATGACTTTAGCGAAGTTTCATTGAAACCTGTACAGTCGTTTAGGAGCTACAGTCTATAGCAACGCACGTTTTTCGGCCACCATTTTGAAAGATAAAGGCAGAGAGTAATGTTGATAAAGGAGAATCATCCCCGGGTGACCTCTGATTTAATATTAAAATATGAAAAAAATCAGTCCAGTAGTTTCGGACAAAAGCCCGGACGGCGGACGGCGGACGAACGAAAAATTTTTTATTCGTTTTTCGAATTCTACGGATCTTAAAACGTGAATCCTCAAATTTTGAAAGGGGGTTATATTTTTGAATTTTTCGGTCGATCTTAATGTTTCATTATTGAAAAAAATAAACCAAAATATGTAAAAACCACGATATCTCTACTAAGAGTGCTTTGATTTCGATGAAACTTCCTTCATTTTTTAGAAAATTTAAATACCTTTAAAACATCACAATACTACATCAACAAAAAAGTAAAAACTTTACAAGTTATTCGGAATTTAATTTTACCATCCCTCGTAACTTTTTTTCCAGCTTATTTTCGTTTAAGTATGTCATATAGATAAAGTATGTCATATATAATAAAGGGCGTCGATAGAATGACTTTAGCGAAGTTTCATTGAAACCTGTACAGACGTTTAGGAGCTACAGTCTATAGCAACGCACGTTTTTCGGCCACCATTTTGAAAGATAAAGGCAGAGAGTAATGTTGATAAAGGAGAATCATCCCCGGGTGACCTCTGATTTAATATTAAAATATGAAAAAAATCAGTCCAGTAGTTTCGGACAAAAGCCCGGACGGCGGACGGCGGACGAACGAAAAATTTTTTATTCGTTTTTCGAATTCTACGGGTCTTAAAACGTGAATCCTCAAATTTTGAAAGGGGGTTATATTTTTGAATTTTTCGGTCGATCTTAATGTTTCATTATTGAAAAAAATAAACCAAAATATGTAAAAACCACGATATCTCTACTAAGAGTGCTTTGATTTCGATGAAACTTCCTTCATTTTTTAGAAAATTTAAATACCTTTAAAACATCACAATACTACATCAACAAAAAAGTAAAAACTTTACAAGTTATTAGGAATTTAATTTTACCATCCCTCGTAACTTTTTTTCCAGCTGATTTTCGTTGAAGTATGTCATATAGATAAAGTATGTCATATATACTAAAGGGCGTCGATAGAATGACTTTAGCGAAGTTTCATTGAAACCTGTACAGTCGTTTAGGAGCTACAGTCTATAGCAACGCACGTTTTTCGGCCACCATTTTGAAAGATAAAGGCAGAGAGTAATGTCGATAAAGGAGGATCATCCTCGGGTGACCTCTGATTTAATATCAAAATATGAAAAAAATTGTCCAGTAGTTTCGGACAAAAGCCCGGACGGCGGAAGGCGGACAGACAAAAAGATTATTATTCGTTTTTCAAATTCTACGGGTCTTAAAACGTGAATCCTCAAATTTTGAAAGGGGGTTTATTTTTGAATTTTTCGGTCGATCTTAATGTTTCATTATTGAAAAAAATAAACCAAAATATGTAAAAACCACGATATCTCTACTAAGAGTGCTTTGATTTCGATGAAACTTCCTTCATTTTTTAGAAAATTTAAATACCTTTAAAACATCACAATACTACATCAACAAAAAAGTAAAAACTTTACAAGTTATTAGGAATTTAATTTTACCATCCCTCGTAACTTTTTTTCCAGCTTATTTTCGTTGAAGTATGTCATATATACTAAAGGGCGTCAATAGAATGACTTTAGCGAAGTTTCATTGAAACCTGTACAGTCGTTTAGGAGCTACAGTCTATAGCAACGCACGTTTTTCGGCCACCATTTTGAAAGATAAAGG
The DNA here is from genome assembly GCA_928085145.1 of Nezara viridula. Taxonomy (NCBI): domain Eukaryota; kingdom Metazoa; phylum Arthropoda; class Insecta; order Hemiptera; family Pentatomidae; genus Nezara; species Nezara viridula. The sequence continues at coordinate 88,604,668 of OV725077.1, read as the reverse complement.
CAGAGAGTAATGTCGATAAAGGAGAATCATCCCCGGGTGACCTCTGATTTAATATTAAAATATGAAAAAAATCGGTCCAGTAGTTTCGGACAAAAGCCCGGACGGCGGACGGCGGACGAACGAAAAATTTTTTATTCGTTTTTCGAATTCTACGGGTCTTAAAACGTGAATCCTCAAATTTTGAAAGGGGGTTATATTTTTGAATTTTTCGGTCGATCTTAATGTTTCATTATTGAAAAAAATAAACCAAAATATGTAAAAACCACGATATCTCTACTAAGAGTGCTTTGATTTCGATGAAACTTCCTTCATTTTTGAGAAAATTTAAATACCTTTAAAACATCACAATACTACATCAACAAAAAAGTAAAAACTTTACAAGTTATTCGGAATTTAATTTTACCATCCCTCGTAACTTTTTTTCCAGCTTATTTTCGTTGAAGTATGTCATATATACTAAAGGGCGTCAATAGAATGACTTTAGCGAAGTTTCATTGAAACCTGTACAGTCGTTTAGGAGCTACAGTCTATAGCAACGCACGTTTTTCGGCCACCATTTTGAAAGATAAAGGCAGAGAGTAATGTCGATAAAGGAGAATCATCCCCGGGTGACCTCTGATTTAATATTAAAATATGAAAAAAATCGGTCCAGTAGTTTCGGACAAAAGCCCGGACGGCGGACGGCGGACGAACGAAAAATTTTTTATTCGTTTTTCGAATTCTACGGGTCTTAAAACGTGAATCCTCAAATTTTGAAAGGGGGTTATATTTTTGAATTTTTCGGTCGATCTTAATGTTTCATTATTGAAAAAAATAAACCAAAATATGTAAAAACCACGATATCTCTACTAAGAGTGCTTTGATTTCGATGAAACTTCCTTCATTTTTGAGAAAATTTAAATACCTTTAAAACATCACAATACTACATCAACAAAAAAGTAAAAACTTTACAAGTTATTCGGAATTTAATTTTACCATCCCTCGTAACTTTTTTTCCAGCTTATTTTCGTTGAAGTATGTCATATAGATAAAGTATGTCATATATAATAAAGGGCGTCGATAGAATGACTTTAGCGAAGTTTCATTGAAACCTGTACAGTCGTTTAGGAGCTACAGTCTATAGCAACGCACGTTTTTCGGCCACCATTTTGAAAGATAAAGGCAGAGAGTAATGTTGATAAAGGAGAATCATCCCCGGGTGACCTCTGATTTAATATTAAAATATGAAAAAAATCAGTCCAGTAGTTTCGGACAAAAGCCCGGACGGCGGACGGCGGACGAACGAAAAATTTTTTATTCGTTTTTCGAATTCTACGGGTCTTAAAACGTGAATCCTCAAATTTTGAAAGGGGGTTATATTTTTGAATTTTTCGGTCGATCTTAATGTTTCATTATTGAAAAAAATAAACCAAAATATGTAAAAACCACGATATCTCTACTAAGAGTGCTTTGATTTCGATGAAACTTCCTTCATTTTTTAGAAAATTTAAATACCTTTAAAACATCACAATACTACATCAACAAAAAAGTAAAAACTTTACAAGTTATTAGGAATTTAATTTTACCATCCCTCGTAACTTTTTTTCCAGCTGATTTTCGTTGAAGTATGTCATATAGATAAAGTATGTCATATATACTAAAGGGCGTCGATAGAATGACTTTAGCGAAGTTTCATTGAAATCTGTACAGTCGTTTAGGAGCTACAGTCTATAGCAACGCACGTTTTTCGGCCACCATTTTGAAAGATAAAGGCAGAGAGTAATGTCGATAAAGGAGGATCATCCTCGGGTGACCTCTGATTTAATATCAAAATATGAAAAAAATTGTCCAGTAGTTTCGGACAAAAGCCCGGACGGCGGAAGGCGGACAGACAAAAAGATTATTATTCGTTTTTCAAATTCTACGGGTCTTAAAACGTGAATCCTCAAATTTTGAAAGGGGGTTATATTTTTGAATTTTTCGGTCGATCTTAATGTTTCATTATTGAAAAAAATTAACCAAAATATGTAAAAACCACGATATCTCTACTAAGAGTGCTTTGATTTCGATGAAACTTCCTTCATTTTTTAGAAAATTTAAATACCTTTAAAACATCACAATACTACATCAACAAAAAAGTAAAAACTTTACAAGTTATTCGGAATTTAATTTTACCATCCCTCGTATTTTTTTTTCCAGGTTATTTTCGTTGAAGTATGTCATATATACTAAAGGGCGTCGATAGAATGACTTTAGCGAAGTTTCATTGAAACCTGTACAGTCGTTTAGGAGCTACAGTCTATAGCAACGCACGTTTTTTGGCCACCATTTTGAAAGATAAAGGCAGAGAGTAATGTCGATAAAGGAGAATCATCCCCGGGTGACCTCTGATTTAATATTAAAATATGAAAAAAATCGGTCCAGTAGTTTCGGACAAAAGCCCGGACGGCGGACGGCAGACGAACGAAAAATTTTTTATTCGTTTTTCGAATTCTACGGGTCTTAAAACGTGAATCCTCAAATTTTGAAAGGGGGTTATATTTTTGAATTTTTCGGTCGATCTTAATGTTTCATTATTGAAAAAAATAAACCAAAATATGTAAAAACCACGATATCTCTACTAAGAGTGCTTTGATTTCGATGAAACTTCCTTCATTTTTTAGAAAATTTAAATACCTTTAAAACATCACAATACTACATCAACAAAAAAGTAAAAACTTTACAAGTTATTAGGAATTTAATTTTACCATCCCTCGTAACTTTTTTTCCAGCTTATTTTCGTTGAAGTATGTCATATAGATAAAGTATGTCATATATACTAAAGGGCGTCGATAGAATGACTTTAGCGAAGTTTCATTGAAACCTGTACAGTCGTTTAGGAGCTACAGTCTATAGCAACGCACGTTTTTCGGCCACCATTTTGAAAGATAAAGGCAGAGAGTAATGTCGATAAAGGAGAATCATCCCCGGGTGACCTCTGATTTAATATTAAAATATGAAAAAAATCGGTCCAGTAGTTTCGGACAAAAGCCCGGACGGCGGACGGCAGACGAACGAAAAATTTTTTATTCGTTTTTCGAATTCTACGGGTCTTAAAACGTGAATCCTCAAATTTTGAAAGGGGGTTATATTTTTGAATTTTTCGGTCGATCTTAATGTTTCATTATTGAAAAAAATAAACCAAAATATGTAAAAACCACGATATCTCTACTAAGAGTGCTTTGATTTCGATGAAACTTCCTTCATTTTTTAGAAAATTTAAATACCTTTAAAACATCACAATACTACATCAACAAAAAAGTAAAAACTTTACAAGTTATTAGGAATTTAATTTTACCATCCCTCGTAACTTTTTTTCCAGCTTATTTTCGTTGAAGTATGTCATATATACTAAAGGGCGTCGATAGAATGACTTTAGCGAAGTTTCATTGAAACCTGTACAGTCGTTTAGGAGCTACAGTCTATAGCAACGCACGTTTTTCGGCCACCATTTTGAAAGATAAAGGCAGAGAGTAATGTCAATAAAGGAGAATCATCCCCGGGTGACCTCTGATTTAATATTAAAATATGAAAAAAATCGGTCCAGTAGTTTCGGACAAAAGCCCGGACGGCGGACGGCGGACGAACGAAAAATTTTTTATTCGTTTTTCGAATTCTACGGGTCTTAAAACGTGAATCCTCAAATTTTGAAAGGGGGTTATATTTTTGAATTTTTCGGTCGATCTTAATGTTTCATTATTGAAAAAAATAAACCAAAATATGTAAAAACCACGATATCTCTACTAAGAGTGCTTTGATTTCGATGAAACTTCCTTCATTTTTTAGGAAATTTAAATACCTTTGAAACATCACAATACTACAACAACAAAAAAGTAAAAACTTTACAAGTTATTAGGAATTTAATTTTACCATCCCTCGTAACTTTTTTTCCAGCTTATTTTCGTTGAAGTATGTCATATAGATAAAGTATGTCATATATACTAAAGGGCGTCGATAGAATGACTTTAGCGAAGTTTCATTGAAACCTGTACAGTCGTTTAGGAGCTACAGTCTATAGCAACGCACGTTTTTCGGCCACCATTTTGAAAGATAAAGGCAGAGAGTAATGTCAATAAAGGAGAATCATCCCCGGGTGACCTCTGATTTAATATTAAAATATGAAAAAAATCGGTCCAGTAGTTTCGGACAAAAGCCCGGACGGCGGACGGCGGACGAACGAAAAATTTTTTATTCGTTTTTCGAATTCTACGGGTCTTAAAACGTGAATCCTCAAATTTTGAAAGGGGGTTATATTTTTGAATTTTTCGGTCGATCTTAATGTTTCATTATTGAAAAAAATAAACCAAAATATGTAAAAACCACGATATCTCTACTAAGAGTGCTTTGATTTCGATGAAACTTCCTTCATTTTTTAGAAAATTTAAATACCTTTAAAACATCACAATACTACATCAACAAAAAAGTAAAAACTTTACAAGTTATTCGGAATTTAATTTTACCATCCCTCGTAACTTTTTTTCCAGCTTATTTTCGTTGAAGTATGTCATATAGATAAAGTATGTCATATATAATAAAGGGCGTCGATAGAATGACTTTAGCGAAGTTTCATTGAAACCTGTACAGTCGTTTAGGAGCTACAGTCTATAGCAACGCACGTTTTTCGGCCACCATTTTGAAAGATAAAGGCAGAGAGTAATGTTGATAAAGGAGAATCATCCCCGGGTGACCTCTGATTTAATATTAAAATATGAAAAAAATCAGTCCAGTAGTTTCGGACAAAAGCCCGGACGGCGGACGGCGGACGAACGAAAAATTTTTTATTCGTTTTTCGAATTCTACGGGTCTTAAAACGTGAATCCTCAAATTTTGAAAGGGGGTTATATTTTTGAATTTTTCGGTCGATCTTAATGTTTCATTATTGAAAAAAATAAACCAAAATATGTAAAAACCACGATATCTCTACTAAGAGTGCTTTGATTTCGATGAAACTTCCTTCATTTTTTAGAAAATTTAAATACCTTTAAAACATCACAATACTACATCAACAAAAAAGTAAAAACTTTACAAGTTATTAGGAATTTAATTTTACCATCCCTCGTAACTTTTTTTCCAGCTGATTTTCGTTGAAGTATGTCATATAGATAAAGTATGTCATATATACTAAAGGGCGTCGATAGAATGACTTTAGCGAAGTTTCATTGAAACCTGTACAGTCGTTTAGGAGCTACAGTCTATAGCAACGCACGTTTTTCGGCCACCATTTTGAAAGATAAAGGCAGAGAGTAATGTCGATAAAGGAGAATCATCCTCGGGTGACCTCTGATTTAATATTAAAATATGAAAAAAATCGTCCAGTAGTTTCGGACAAAAGCCCGGACGGCGGACGGCGGACGAACGAAAAAATTTTTATTCGTTTTTCGAATTCTACGGGTCTTAAAACGTGAATCCTCAAATTTTGAAAGGGGGTTATATTTTTGAATTTTTCGGTCGATCTTAATGTTTCATTATTGAAAAAAATAAACCAAAATATGTAAAAACCACGATATCTCTACTAAGAGTGCTTTGATTTCGATGAAACTTCCTTCATTTTTTAGAAAATTTAAATACCTTTAAAACATCACAATACTACATCAACAAAAAAGTAAAAACTTTACAAGTTATTAGGAATTTAATTTTACCATCCCTCGTAACTTTTTTTCCAGCTTATTTTCGTTGAAGTATGTCATATAGATAAAGTATGTCATATATACTAAAGGGCGTCGATAGAATGACTTTAGCGAAGTTTCATTGAAACCTGTACAGTCGTTTAGGAGCTACAGTCTATAGCAACGCACGTTTTTTGGCCACCATTTTGAAAGATAAAGGCAGAGAGTAATGTCGATAAAGGAGAATCATCCCCGGGTGACCTCTGATTTAATATTAAAATATGAAAAAAATCAGTCCAGTAGTTTCGGACAAAAGCCCGGACGGCGGACGGCGGACGAACGAAAAATTTTTTATTCGTTTTTCGAATTCTACGGGTCTTAAAACGTGAATCCTCAAATTTTGAAAGGGGGTTATATTTTTGAATTTTTCGGTCGATCTTAATGTTTCATTATTGAAAAAAATAAACCAAAATATGTAAAAACCACGATATCTCTACTAAGAGTGCTTTGATTTCGATGAAACTTCCTTCATTTTTTAGAAAATTTAAATACCTTTAAAACATCACAATACTACATCAACAAAAAAGTAAAAACTTTACAAGTTATTAGGAATTTAATTTTACCATCCCTCGTAACTTTTTTTCCAGCTTATTTTCGTTGAAGTATGTCATATAGATAAAGTATGTCATATATACTAAAGGGCGTCGATAGAATGACTTTAGCGAAGTTTCATTGAAACCTGTACAGTCGTTTAGGAGCTACAGTCTATAGCAACGCACGTTTTTCGGCCACCATTTTGAAAGATAAAGGCAGAGAGTAATGTCGATAAAGGAGAATCATCCCCGGGTGACCTCTGATTTAATATTAAAATATGAAAAAAATCGGTCCAGTAGTTTCGGACAAAAGCCCGGACGGCGGACGGCGGACGAACGAAAAATTTTTTATTCGTTTTTCGAATTCTACGGGTCTTAAAACGTGAATCCTCAAATTTTGAAAGGGGGTTATATTTTTGAATTTTTCGGTCGATCTTAATGTTTCATTATTGAAAAAAATAAACCAAAATATGTAAAAACCACGATATCTCTACTAAGAGTGCTTTGATTTCGATGAAACTTCCTTCATTTTTTAGAAAATTTAAATACCTTTAAAACATCACAATACTACATCAACAAAAAAGTAAAAACTTTACAAGTTATTCGGAATTTAATTTTACCATCCCTCGTAACTTTTTTTCCAGCTTATTTTCGTTGAAGTATGTCATATAGATAAAGTATGTCATATATAATAAAGGGCGTCGATAGAATGACTTTAGCGAAGTTTCATTGAAACCTGTACAGTCGTTTAGGAGCTACAGTCTATAGCAACGCACGTTTTTCGGCCACCATTTTGAAAGATAAAGGCAGAGAGTAATGTTGATAAAGGAGAATCATCCCCGGGTGACCTCTGATTTAATATTAAAATATGAAAAAAATCAGTCCAGTAGTTTCGGACAAAAGCCCGGACGGCGGACGGCGGACGAACGAAAAATTTTTTATTCGTTTTTCGAATTCTACGGGTCTTAAAACGTGAATCCTCAAATTTTGAAAGGGGGTTATATTTTTGAATTTTTCGGTCGATCTTAATGTTTCATTATTGAAAAAAATAAACCAAAATATGTAAAAACCACGATATCTCTACTAAGAGTGCTTTGATTTCGATGAAACTTCCTTCATTTTTTAGAAAATTTAAATACCTTTAAAACATCACAATACTACATCAACAAAAAAGTAAAAACTTTACAAGTTATTAGGAATTTAATTTTACCATCCCTCGTAACTTTTTTTCCAGCTGATTTTCGTTGAAGTATGTCATATAGATAAAGTATGTCATATATACTAAAGGGCGTCGATAGAATGACTTTAGCGAAGTTTCATTGAAACCTGTACAGTCGTTTAGGAGCTACAGTCTATAGCAACGCACGTTTTTCGGCCACCATTTTGAAAGATAAAGGCAGAGAGTAATGTCGATAAAGGAGAATCATCCCCGGGTGACCTCTGATTTAATATTAAAATATGAAAAAAATCGGTCCAGTAGTTTCGGACAAAAGCCCGGACGGCGGACGGCGGACGAACGAAAAATTTTTTATTCGTTTTTCGAATTCTACGGGTCTTAAAACGTGAATCCTCAAATTTTGAAAGGGGGTTATATTTTTGAATTTTTCGGTCGATCTTAATGTTTCATTATTGAAAAAAATAAACCAAAATATGTAAAAACCACGATATCTCTACTAAGAGTGCTTTGATTTCGATGAAACTTCCTTCATTTTTTAGAAAATTTAAATACCTTTAAAACATCACAATACTACATCAACAAAAAAGTAAAAACTTTACAAGTTATTAGGAATTTAATTTTACCATCCCTCGTAACTTTTTTTCCAGCTGATTTTCGTTGAAGTATGTCATATAGATAAAGTATGTCATATATACTAAAGGGCGTCGATAGAATGACTTTAGCGAAGTTTCATTGAAACCTGTACAGTCGTTTAGGAGCTACAGTCTATAGCAACGCACGTTTTTCGGCCACCATTTTGAAAGATAAAGGCAGAGAGTAATGTCGATAAAGGAGAATCATCCCCGGGTGACCTCTGATTTAATATTAAAATATGAAAAAAATCGGTCCAGTAGTTTCGGACAAAAGCCCGGACGGCGGACGGCGGACGAACGAAAAATTTTTTATTCGTTTTTCGAATTCTACGGGTCTTAAAACGTGAATCCTCAAATTTTGAAAGGGGGTTATATTTTTGAATTTTTCGGTCGATCTTAATGTTTCATTATTGAAAAAAATAAACCAAAATATGTAAAAACCACGATATCTCTACTAAGAGTGCTTTGATTTCGATGAAACTTCCTTCATTTTTTAGAAAATTTAAATACCTTTAAAACATCACAATACTACATCAACAAAAAAGTAAAAACTTTACAAGTTATTCGGAATTTAATTTTACCATCCCTCGTAACTTTTTTTCCAGCTTATTTTCGTTGAAGTATGTCATATATACTAAAGGGCGTCGATAGAATGACTTTAGCGAAGTTTCATTGAAACCTGTACAGTCGTTTAGGAGCTACAGTCTATAGCAACGCACGTTTTTCGGCCACCATTTTGAAAGATAAAGGCAGAGAGTAATGTCGATAAAGGAGAATCATCCCCGGGTGACCTCTGATTTAATATTAAAATATGAAAAAAATCGGTCCAGTAGTTTCGGACAAAAGCCCGGACGGCGGACGGCGGACGAACGAAAAATTTTTTATTCGTTTTTCGAATTCTACGGGTCTTAAAACGTGAATCCTCAAATTTTGAAAGGGGGTTATATTTTTGAATTTTTCGGTCGATCTTAATGTTTCATTATTGAAAAAAATAAACCAAAATATGTAAAAACCACGATATCTCTACTAAGAGTGCTTTGATTTCGATGAAACTTCCTTCATTTTTGAGAAAATTTAAATACCTTTAAAACATCACAATACTACATCAACAAAAAAGTAAAAACTTTACAAGTTATTCGGAATTTAATTTTACCATCCCTCGTAACTTTTTTTCCAGCTTATTTTCGTTGAAGTATGTCATATAGATAAAGTATGTCATATATACTAAAGGGCGTCGATAGAATGACTTTAGCGAAGTTTCATTGAAACCTGTACAGTCGTTTAGGAGCTACAGTCTATAGCAACGCACGTTTTTCGGCCACCATTTTGAAAGATAAAGGCAGAGAGTAATGTCGATAAAGGAGAATCATCCCCGGGTGACCTCTGATTTAATATTAAAATATGAAAAAAATCGGTCCAGTAGTTTCGGACAAAAGCCCGGACGGCGGACGGCGGACGAACGAAAAATTTTTTATTCGTTTTTCGAATTCTACGGGTCTTAAAACGTGAATCCTCAAATTTTGAAAGGGGGTTATATTTTTGAATTTTTCGGTCGATCTTAATGTTTCATTATTGAAAAAAATAAACCAAAATATGTAAAAACCACGATATCTCTACTAAGAGTGCTTTGATTTCGATGAAACTTCCTTCATTTTTTAGAAAATTTAAATACCTTTAAAACATCACAATACTACATCAACAAAAAAGTAAAAACTTTACAAGTTATTCGGAATTTAATTTTACCATCCCTCGTAACTTTTTTTCCAGCTTATTTTCGTTGAAGTATGTCATATATACTAAAGGGCGTCGATAGAATGACTTTAGCGAAGTTTCATTGAAACCTGTACAGTCGTTTAGGAGCTACAGTCTATAGCAACGCACGTTTTTCGGCCACCATTTTGAAAGATAAAGGCAGAGAGTAATGTCGATAAAGGAGAATCATCCCCGGGTGACCTCTGATTTAATATTAAAATATGAAAAAAATCGGTCCAGTAGTTTCGGACAAAAGCCCGGACGGCGGACGGCGGACGAACGAAAAATTTTTTATTCGTTTTTCGAATTCTACGGGTCTTAAAACGTGAATCCTCAAATTTTGAAAGGGGGTTATATTTTTGAATTTTTCGGTCGATCTTAATGTTTCATTATTGAAAAAAATAAACCAAAATATGTAAAAACCACGATATCTCTACTAAGAGTGCTTTGATTTCGATGAAACTTCCTTCATTTTTTAGAAAATTTAAATACCTTTAAAACATCACAATACTACATCAACAAAAAAGTAAAAACTTTACAAGTTATTCGGAATTTAATTTTACCATCCCTCGTAACTTTTTTTCCAGCTTATTTTCGTTGAAGTATGTCATATATACTAAAGGGCGTCGATAGAATGACTTTAGCGAAGTTTCATTGAAACCTGTACAGTCGTTTAGGAGCTACAGTCTATAGCAACGCACGTTTTTCGGCCACCATTTTGAAAGATAAAGGCAGAGAGTAATGTCGATAAAGGAGAATCATCCCCGGGTGACCTCTGATTTAATATTAAAATATGAAAAAAATCGGTCCAGTAGTTTCGGACAAAAGCCCGGACGGCGGACGGCGGACGAACGAAAAATTTTTTATTCGTTTTTCGAATTCTACGGGTCTTAAAACGTGAATCCTCAAATTTTGAAAGGGGGTTATATTTTTGAATTTTTCGGTCGATCTTAATGTTTCATTATTGAAAAAAATAAACCAAAATATGTAAAAACCACGATATCTCTACTAAGAGTGCTTTGATTTCGATGAAACTTCCTTCATTTTTTAGAAAATTTAAATACCTTTAAAACATCACAATACTACATCAACAAAAAAGTAAAAACTTTACAAGTTATTCGGAATTTAATTTTACCATCCCTCGTATTTTTTTTTCCAGCTTATTTTCGTTGAAGTATGTCATATATACTAAAGGGCGTCGATAGAATGACTTTAGCGAAGTTTCATTGAAACCTGTACAGTCGTTTAGGAGCTACAGTCTATAGCAACGCACGTTTTTCGGCCACCATTTTGAAAGATAAAGGCAGAGAGTAATGTCGATAAAGGAGAATCATCCCCGGGTGACCTCTGATTTAATATTAAAATATGAAAAAAATCGGTCCAGTAGTTTCGGACAAAAGCCCGGACGGCGGACGGCGGACGAACGAAAAATTTTTTATTCGTTTTTCGAATTCTACGGGTCTTAAAACGTGAATCCTCAAATTTTGAAAGGGGGTTATATTTTTGAATTTTTCGGTCGATCTTAATGTTTCATTATTGAAAAAAATAAACCAAAATATGTAAAAACCACGATATCTCTACTAAGAGTGCTTTGATTTCGATGAAACTTCCTTCATTTTTTAGAAAATTTAAATACCTTTAAAACATCACAATACTACATCAACAAAAAAGTAAAAACTTTACAAGTTATTCGGAATTTAATTTTACCATCCCTCGTAACTTTTTTTCCAGCTTATTTTCGTTGAAGTATGTCATATATACTAAAGGGCGTCGATAGAATGACTTTAGCGAAGTTTCATTGAAACCTGTACAGTCGTTTAGGAGCTACAGTCTATAGCAACGCTTGTTTTTCGGCCACCATTTTGAAAGATAAAGGCAGAGAGTAATGTCGATAAAGGAGAATCATCCCCGGGTGACCTCTGATTTAATATTAAAATATGAAAAAAATCGGTCCAGTAGTTTCGGACAAAAGCCCGGACGGCGGACGGCGGACGAACGAAAAATTTTTTATTCGTTTTTCGAATTCTACGGGTCTTAAAACGTGAATCCTCAAATTTTGAAAGGGGGTTATATTTTTGAATTTTTCGGTCGATCTTAATGTTTCATTATTGAAAAAAATAAACCAAAATATGTAAAAACCACGATATCTCTACTAAGAGTGCTTTGATTTCGATGAAACTTCCTTCATTTTTTAGAAAATTTAAATACCTTTAAAACATCACAATACTACATCAACAAAAAAGTAAAAACTTTACAAGTTATTCGGAATTTAATTTTACCATCCCTCGTATTTTTTTTTCCAGCTTATTTTCGTTGAAGTATGTCATATATACTAAAGGGCGTCGATAGAATGACTTTAGCGAAGTTTCATTGAAACCTGTACAGTCGTTTAGGAGCTACAGTCTATAGCAATGCACGTTTTTCGGCCACCATTTTAAAAGATAAAGGCAGAGAGTAATGTCGATAAAGGAGAATCATCCCCGGGTGACCTCTGATTTAATATTAAAATATGAAAAAAATCGGTCCAGTAGTTTCGGACAAAAGCCCGGACGGCGGACGGCAGACGAACGAAAAATTTTTTATTCGTTTTTCGAATTCTACGGGTCTTAAAACGTGAATCCTCAAATTTTGAAAGGGGGTTATATTTTTGAATTTTTCGGTCGATCTTAATGTTTCATTATTGAAAAAATAAACCAAAATATGTAAAAACCACGATATCTCTACTAAGAGTGCTTTGATTTCGATGAAACTTCCTTCATTTTTTAGAAAATTTAAATACCTTTAAAACATCACAATACTACATCAACAAAAAAGTAAAAACTTTACAAGTTATTCGGAATTTAATTTTACCATCCCTCGTATTTTTTTTTCCAGCTTATTTTCGTTGAAGTATGTCATATATACTAAAGGGCGTCGATAGAATGACTTTAGCGAAGTTTCATTGAAACCTGTACAGTCGTTTAGGAGCTACAGTCTATAGCAACGCACGTTTTTCGGCCACCATTTTGAAAGATAAAGGCAGAGAGTAATGTCGATAAAGGAGAATCATCCCCGGGTGACCTCTGATTTAATATTAAAATATGAAAAAAATCGGTCCAGTAGTTTCGGACAAAAGCCCGGACGGCGGACGGCAGACGAACGAAAAATTTTTTATTCGTTTTTCGAATTCTACGGGTCTTAAAACGTGAATCCTCAAATTTTGAAAGGGGGTTATATTTTTGAATTTTTCGGTCGATCTTAATGTTTCATTATTGAAAAAAATAAACCAAAATATGTAAAAACCACGATATCTCTACTAAGAGTGCTTTGATTTCGATGAAACTTCCTTCATTTTTTAGAAAATTTAAATACCTTTAAAACATCACAATACTACATCAACAAAAAAGTAAAAACTTTACAAGTTATTCGGAATTTAATTTTACCATCCCTCGTAATTTTTTTTCCAGCTTATTTTCGTTGAAGTATGTCATATATACTAAAGGGCGTCGATAGAATGACTTTAGCGAAGTTTCATTGAAACCTGTACAGTCGTTTAGGAGCTACAGTCTATAGCAACGCACGTTTTTCGGCCACCATTTTGAAAGATAAAGGCAGAGAGTAATGTCGATAAAGGAGAATCATCCCCGGGTGACCTCTGATTTAATATTAAAATATGAAAAAAATCGGTCCAGTAGTTTCGGACAAAAGCCCGGACGGCGGACGGCGGACGAACGAAAAATTTTTTATTCGTTTTTCGAATTCTACGGGTCTTAAAACGTGAATCCTCAAATTTTGAAAGGGGGTTATATTTTTGAATTTTTCGGTCGATCTTAATGTTTCATTATTGAAAAAAATAAACCAAAATATGTAAAAACCACGATATCTCTACTAAGAGTGCTTTGATTTCGATGAAACTTCCTTCATTTTTTAGAAAATTTAAATACCTTTAAAACATCACAATACTACATCAACAAAAAAGTAAAAACTTTACAAGTTATTCGGAATTTAATTTTACCATCCCTCGTAACTTTTTTTCCAGCTTATTTTCGTTGAAGTATGTCATATATACTAAAGGGCGTCGATAGAATGACTTTAGCGAAGTTTCATTGAAACCTGTACAGTCGTTTAGGAGCTACAGTCTATAGCAACGCTCGTTTTTCGGCCACCATTTTGAAAGATAAAGGCAGAGAGTAATGTCGATAAAGGAGAATCATCCCCGGGTGACCTCTGATTTAATATTAAAATATGAAAAAAATCGGTCCAGTAGTTTCGGACAAAAGCCCGGACGGCGGACGGCGGACGAACGAAAAATTTTTTATTCGTTTTTCGAATTCTACGGGTCTTAAAACGTGAATCCTCAAATTTTGAAAGGGGGTTATATTTTTGAATTTTTCGGTCGATCTTAATGTTTCATTATTGAAAAAAATAAACCAAAATATGTAAAAACCACGATATCTCTACTAAGAGTGCTTTGATTTCGATGAAACTTCCTTGATTTTTTAGAAAATTTAAATACCTTTAAAACATCACAATACTACATCAACAAAAAAGTAAAAACTTTACAAGTTATTCGGAATTTAATTTTACCATCCCTCGTATTTTTTTTTCCAGCTTATTTTCGTTGAAGTATGTCATATATACTAAAGGGCGTCGATAGAATGACTTTAGCGAAGTTTCATTGAAACCTGTACAGTCGTTTAGGAGCTACAGTCTATAGGAATGCACGTTTTTCGGCCACCATTTTGAAAGATAAAGGCAGAGATTAATGTCGATAAAGGAGAATCATCCCCGGGTGACCTCTGATTTAATATTAAAATATGAAAAAAATCGGTCCAGTAGTTTCGGACAAAAGCCCGGACGGCGGACGGCGGACGAACGAAAAATTTTTTATTCGTTTTTCGAATTCTACGGGTCTTAAAACGTGAATCCTCAAATTTTGAAAGGGGGTTATATTTTTGAATTTTTCGGTCGATCTTAATGTTTCATTATTGAAAAAAATAAACCAAAATATGTAAAAACCACGATATCTCTACTAAGAGTGCTTTGATTTCGATGAAACTTCCTTCATTTTTTAGAAAATTTAAATACCTTTAAAACATCACAATACTACATCAACAAAAAAGTAAAAACTTTACAAGTTATTCGGAATTTAATTTTACCATCCCTCGTAACTTTTTTTCCAGCTTATTTTCGTTGAAGTATGTCATATATACTAAAGGGCGTCGATAGAATGACTTTAGGGAAGTTTCATTGAAACCTGTACAGTCGTTTAGGAGCTACAGTCTATAGCAACGCACGTTTTTCGGCCACCATTTTAAAAGATAAAGGCAGAGAGTAATGTCAATAAAGGAGAATCATCCCCGGGTGACCTCTGATTTAATATTAAAATATGAAAAAAATCGGTCCAGTAGTTTCGGACAAAAGCCCGGACGGCGGACGGCGGACGAACGAAAAATTTTTTATTCGTTTTTCGAATTCTACGGGTCTTAAAACGTGAATCCTCAAATTTTGAAAGGGGGTTATATTTTTGAATTTTTCGGTCGATCTTAATGTTTCATTATTGAAAAAAATAAACCAAAATATGTAAAAACCACGATATCTCTACTAAGAGTGCTTTGATTTCGATGAAACTTCCTTCATTTTTTAGAAAATTTAAATACCTTTAAAACATCACAATACTACATCAACAAAAAAGTAAAAACTTTACAAGTTATTCGGAATTTAATTTTACCATCCCTCGTAACTTTTTTTCCAGCTTATTTTCGTTGAAGTATGTCATATATACTAAAGGGCGTCGATAGAATGACTTTAGCGAAGTTTCATTGAAACCTGTACAGTCGTTTAGGAGCTACAGTCTATAGCAACGCTTGTTTTTCGGCCACCATTTTGAAAGATAAAGGCAGAGAGTAATGTCGATAAAGGAGAATCATCCCCGGGTGACCTCTGATTTAATATTAAAATATGAAAAAAATCGGTCCAGTAGTTTCGGACAAAAGCCCGGACGGCGGACGGCGGACGAACGAAAAATTTTTTATTCGTTTTTCGAATTCTACGGGTCTTAAAACGTGAATCCTCAAATTTTGAAAGGGGGTTATATTTTTGAATTTTTCGGTCGATCTTAATGTTTCATTATTGAAAAAAATAAACCAAAATATGTAAAAACCACGATATCTCTACTAAGAGTGCTTTGATTTCGATGAAACTTCCTTCATTTTTTAGAAAATTTAAATACCTTTAAAACATCACAATACTACATCAACAAAAAAGTAAAAACTTTACAAGTTATTCGGAATTTAATTTTACCATCCCTCGTAACTTTTTTTCCAGCTTATTTTCGTTGAAGTATGTCATATATACTAAAGGGCGTCGATAGAATGACTTTAGCGAAGTTTCATTGAAACCTGTACAGTCGTTTAGGAGCTACAGTCTATAGCAACGCACGTTTTTCGGCCACCATTTTGAAAGATAAAGGCAGAGAGTAATGTCGATAAAGGAGAATCATCCCCGGGTGACCTCTGATTTAATATTAAAATATGAAAAAAATCGGTCCAGTAGTTTCGGACAAAAGCCCGGACGGCGGACGGCAGACGAACGAAAAATTTTTTATTCGTTTTTCGAATTCTACGGGTCTTAAAACGTGAATCCTCAAATTTTGAAAGGGGGTTATATTTTTGAATTTTTCGGTCGATCTTAATGTTTCATTATTGAAAAAAATAAACCAAAATATGTAAAAACCACGATATCTCTACTAAGAGTGCTTTGATTTCGATGAAACTTCCTTGATTTTTTAGAAAATTTAAATACCTTTAAAACATCACAATACTACATCAACAAAAAAGTAAAAACTTTACAAGTTATTCGGAATTTAATTTTACCATCCCTCGTAACTTTTTTTCCAGCTTATTTTCGTTGAAGTATGTCATATATACTAAAGGGCGTCGATAGAATGACTTTAGCGAAGTTTCATTGAAACCTGTACAGTCGTTTAGGAGCTACAGTCTATAGCAATGCACGTTTTTCGGCCACCATTTTAAAAGATAAAGGCAGAGAGTAATGTCGATAAAGGAGAATCATCCCCGGGTGACCTCTGATTTAATATTAAAATATGAAAAAAATCGGTCCAGTAGTTTCGGACAAAAGCCCGGACGGCGGACGGCGGACGAACGAAAAATTTTTTATTCGTTTTTTGAATTCTACGGGTCTTAAAACTTGAATCCTCAAATTTTGAAAGGGGGTTATATTTTTGAATTTTTCGGTCGATCTTAATGTTTCATTATTGAAAAAAATAAACCAAAATATGTAAAAACCACGATATCTCTACTAAGAGTGCTTTGATTTCGATGAAACTTCCTTCATTTTTTAGAAAATTTAAATACCTTTAAAACATCACAATACTACATCAACAAAAAAGTAAAAACTTTACAAGTTATTCGGAATTTAATTTTACCATCCCTCGTAACTTTTTTTCCAGCTTATTTTCGTTGAAGTATGTCATATATACTAAAGGGCGTCGATAGAATGACTTTAGCGAAGTTTCATTGAAACCTGTACAGTCGTTTAGGAGCTACAGTCTATAGCAACGCTTGTTTTTCGGCCACCATTTTGAAAGATAAAGGCAGAGAGTAATGTCGATAAAGGAGAATCATCCCCGGGTGACCTCTGATTTAATATTAAAATATGAAAAAAATCGGTCCAGTAGTTTCGGACAAAAGCCCGGACGGCGGACGGCGGACGAACGAAAAATTTTTTATTCGTTTTTCGAATTCTACGGGTCTTAAAACGTGAATCCTCAAATTTTGAAAGGGGGTTATATTTTTGAATTTTTCGGTCGATCTTAATGTTTCATTATTGAAAAAAATAAACCAAAATATGTAAAAACCACGATATCTCTACTAAGAGTGCTTTGATTTCGATGAAACTTCCTTCATTTTTTAGAAAATTTAAATACCTTTAAAACATCACAATACTACATCAACAAAAAAGTAAAAACTTTACAAGTTATTCGGAATTTAATTTTACCATCCCTCGTAACTTTTTTTCCAGCTTATTTTCGTTGAAGTATGTCATATATACTAAAGGGCGTCGATAGAATGACTTTAGCGAAGTTTCATTGAAACCTGTACAGTCGTTTAGGAGCTACAGTCTATAGCAACGCACGTTTTTCGGCCACCATTTTGAAAGATAAAGGCAGAGAGTAATGTCGATAAAGGAGAATCATCCCCGGGTGACCTCTGATTTAATATTAAAATATGAAAAAAATCGGTCCAGTAGTTTCGGACAAAAGCCCGGACGGCGGACGGCGGACGAACGAAAAATTTTTTATTCGTTTTTCGAATTCTACGGGTCTTAAAACGTGAATCCTCAAATTTTGAAAGGGGGTTATATTTTTGAATTTTTCGGTCGATCTTAATGTTTCATTATTGAAAAAAATAAACCAAAATATGTAAAAACCACGATATCTCTACTAAGAGTGCTTTGATTTCGATGAAACTTCCTTCATTTTTTAGAAAATTTAAATACCTTTAAAACATCACAATACTACATCAACAAAAAAGTAAAAACTTTACAAGTTATTCGGAATTTAATTTTACCATCCCTCGTAACTTTTTTTCCAGCTTATTTTCGTTGAAGTATGTCATATATACTAAAGGGCGTCGATAGAATGACTTTAGCGAAGTTTCATTGAAACCTGTACAGTCGTTTAGGAGCTACAGTCTATAGCAACGCTTGTTTTTCGGCCACCATTTTGAAAGATAAAGGCAGAGAGTAATGTCGATAAAGGAGAATCATCCCCGGGTGACCTCTGATTTAATATTAAAATATGAAAAAAATCGGTCCAGTAGTTTCGGACAAAAGCCCGGACGGCGGACGGCGGACGAACGAAAAATTTTTTATTCGTTTTTCGAATTCTACGGGTCTTAAAACGTGAATCCTCAAATTTTGAAAGGGGGTTATATTTTTGAATTTTTCGGTCGATCTTAATGTTTCATTATTGAAAAAAATAAACCAAAATATGTAAAAACCACGATATCTCTACTAAGAGTGCTTTGATTTCGATGAAACTTCCTTGATTTTTTAGAAAATTTAAATACCTTTAAAACATCACAATACTACATCAACAAAAAAGTAAAAACTTTACAAGTTATTCGGAATTTAATTTTACCATCCCTCGTAACTTTTTTTCCAGCTTATTTTCGTTGAAGTATGTCATATATACTAAAGGGCGTCGATAGAATGACTTTAGCGAAGTTTCATTGAAACCTGTACAGTCGTTTAGGAGCTACAGTCTATAGCAATGCACGTTTTTCGGCCACCATTTTAAAAGATAAAGGCAGAGAGTAATGTCGATAAAGGAGAATCATCCCCGGGTGACCTCTGATTTAATATTAAAATATGAAAAAAATCGGTCCAGTAGTTTCGGACAAAAGCCCGGACGGCGGACGGCGGACGAACGAAAATTTTTTTATTCGTTTTTTGAATTCTACGGGTCTTAAAACTTGAATCCTCAAATTTTGAAAGGGGGTTATATTTTTGAATTTTTCGGTCGATCTTAATGTTTCATTATTGAAAAAAATAAACCAAAATATGTAAAAACCACGATATCTCTACTAAGAGTGCTTTGATTTCGATGAAACTTCCTTCATTTTTTAGAAAATTTAAATACCTTTAAAACATCACAATACTACATCAACAAAAAAGTAAAAACTTTACAAGTTATTCGGAATTTAATTTTACCATCCCTCGTAACTTTTTTTCCAGCTTATTTTCGTTGAAGTATGTCATATATACTAAAGGGCGTCGATAGAATGACTTTAGCGAAGTTTCATTGAAACCTGTACAGTCGTTTAGGAGCTACAGTCTATAGCAACGCTTGTTTTTCGGCCACCATTTTGAAAGATAAAGGCAGAGAGTAATGTCAATAAAGGAGAATCATCCCCGGGTGACCTCTGATTTAATATTAAAATATGAAAAAAATCGGTCCAGTAGTTTCGGACAAAAGCCCGGACGGCGGACGGCGGACGAACGAAAAATTTTTTATTCGTTTTTCGAATTCTACGGGTCTTAAAACGTGAATCCTCAAATTTTGAAAGGGGGTTATATTTTTGAATTTTTCGGTCGATCTTAATGTTTCATTATTGAAAAAAATAAACCAAAATATGTAAAAACCACGATATCTCTACTAAGAGTGCTTTGATTTCGATGAAACTTCCTTCATTTTTTAGAAAATTTAAATACCTTTAAAACATCACAATACTACATCAACAAAAAAGTAAAAACTTTACAAGTTATTCGGAATTTAATTTTACCATCCCTCGTATTTTTTTTTTCCAGCTTATTTTCGTTGAAGTATGTCATATATACTAAAGGGCGTCGATAGAATGACTTTAGCGAAGTTTCATTGAAACCTGTACAGTCGTTTAGGAGCTACAGTCTATAGCAACGCTTGTTTTTCGGCCACCATTTTGAAAGATAAAGGCAGAGAGTAATGTCGATAAAGGAGAATCATCCCCGGGTGACCTCTGATTTAATATTAAAATATGAAAAAAATCGGTCCAGTAGTTTCGGACAAAAGCCCGGACGGCGGACGGCAGACGAACGAAAAATTTTTTATTCGTTTTTCGAATTCTACGGGTCTTAAAACGTGAATCCTCAAATTTTGAAAGGGGGTTATATTTTTGAATTTTTCGGTCGATCTTAATGTTTCATTATTGAAAAAAATAAACCAAAATATGTAAAAACCACGATATCTCTACTAAGAGTGCTTTGATTTCGATGAAACTTCCTTGATTTTTTAGAAAATTTAAATACCTTTAAAACATCACAATACTACATCAACAAAAAAGTAAAAACTTTACAAGTTATTCGGAATTTAATTTTACCATCCCTCGTAACTTTTTTTCCAGCTTATTTTCGTTGAAGTATGTCATATATACTAAAGGGCGTCGATAGAATGACTTTAGCGAAGTTTCATTGAAACCTGTACAGTCGTTTAGGAGCTACAGTCTATAGCAATGCACGTTTTTCGGCCACCATTTTGAAAGATAAAGGCAGAGAGTAATGTCGATAAAGGAGAATCATCCCCGGGTGACCTCTGATTTAATATTAAAATATGAAAAAAATCGGTCCAGTAGTTTGGGACAAAAGCCCGGACGGCGGACGGCAGACGAACGAAAAATTTTTTATTCGTTTTTCGAATTCTACGGGTCTTAAAACGTGAATCCTCAAATTTTGAAAGGGGGTTATATTTTTGAATTTTTCGGTCGATCTTAATGTTTCATTATTGAAAAAATAAACCAAAATATGTAAAAACCACGATATCTCTACTAAGAGTGCTTTGATTTCGATGAAACTTCCTTCATTTTTTAGAAAATTTAAATACCTTTAAAACATCACAATACTACATCAACAAAAAAGTAAAAACTTTACAAGTTATTCGGAATTTAATTTTACCATCCCTCGTAACTTTTTTTCCAGCTTATTTTCGTTGAAGTATGTCATATATACTAAAGGGCGTCGATAGAATGACTTTAGCGAAGTTTCATTGAAACCTGTACAGTCGTTTAGGAGCTACAGTCTATAGCAACGCTTGTTTTTCGGCCACCATTTTGAAAGATAAAGGCAGAGAGTAATGTCGATAAAGGAGAATCATCCCCGGGTGACCTCTGATTTAATATTAAAATATGAAAAAAATCGGTCCAGTAGTTTCGGACAAAAGCCCGGACGGCGGACGGCGGACGAACGAAAAATTTTTTATTCGTTTTTCGAATTCTACGGGTCTTAAAACGTGAATCCTCAAATTTTGAAAGGGGGTTATATTTTTGAATTTTTCGGTCGATCTTAATGTTTCATTATTGAAAAAAATAAACCAAAATATGTAAAAACCACGATATCTCTACTAAGAGTGCTTTGATTTCGATGAAACTTCCTTCATTTTTTAGAAAATTTAAATACCTTTAAAACATCACAATACTACATCAACAAAAAAGTAAAAACTTTACAAGTTATTCGGAATTTAATTTTACCATCCCTCGTAACTTTTTTTCCAGCTTATTTTCGTTGAAGTATGTCATATATACTAAAGGGCGTCGATAGAATGACTTTAGCGAAGTTTCATTGAAACCTGTACAGTCGTTTAGGAGCTACAGTCTATAGCAACGCACGTTTTTCGGCCACCATTTTGAAAGATAAAGGCAGAGAGTAATGTCGATAAAGGAGAATCATCCCCGGGTGACCTCTGATTTAATATTAAAATATGAAAAAAATCGGTCCAGTAGTTTCGGACAAAAGCCCGGACGGCGGACGGCGGACGAACGAAAAATTTTTTATTCGTTTTTCGAATTCTACGGGTCTTAAAACGTGAATCCTCAAATTTTGAAAGGGGGTTATATTTTTGAATTTTTCGGTCGATCTTAATGTTTCATTATTGAAAAAAATAAACCAAAATATGTAAAAACCACGATATCTCTACTAAGAGTGCTTTGATTTCGATGAAACTTCCTTCATTTTTTAGAAAATTTAAATACCTTTAAAACATCACAATACTACATCAACAAAAAAGTAAAAACTTTACAAGTTATTCGGAATTTAATTTTACCATCCCTCGTAACTTTTTTTCCAGCTTATTTTCGTTGAAGTATGTCATATATACTAAAGGGCGTCGATAGAATGACTTTAGCGAAGTTTCATTGAAACCTGTACAGTCGTTTAGGAGCTACAGTCTATAGCAACGCTTGTTTTTCGGCCACCATTTTGAAAGATAAAGGCAGAGAGTAATGTCGATAAAGGAGAATCATCCCCGGGTGACCTCTGATTTAATATTAAAATATGAAAAAAATCGGTCCAGTAGTTTCGGACAAAAGCCCGGACGGCGGACGGCGGACGAACGAAAAATTTTTTATTCGTTTTTCGAATTCTACGGGTCTTAAAACGTGAATCCTCAAATTTTGAAAGGGGGTTATATTTTTGAATTTTTCGGTCGATCTTAATGTTTCATTATTGAAAAAAATAAACCAAAATATGTAAAAACCACGATATCTCTACTAAGAGTGCTTTGATTTCGATGAAACTTCCTTCATTTTTTAGAAAATTTAAATACCTTTAAAACATCACAATACTACATCAACAAAAAAGTAAAAACTTTACAAGTTATTCGGAATTTAATTTTACCATCCCTCGTAACTTTTTTTCCAGCTTATTTTCGTTGAAGTATGTCATATATACTAAAGGGCGTCGATAGAATGACTTTAGCGAAGTTTCATTGAAACCTGTACAGTCGTTTAGGAGCTACAGTCTATAGCAACGCACGTTTTTCGGCCACCATTTTGAAAGATAAAGGCAGAGAGTAATGTCGATAAAGGAGAATCATCCCCGGGTGACCTCTGATTTAATATTAAAATATGAAAAAAATCGGTCCAGTAGTTTCGGACAAAAGCCCGGACGGCGGACGGCGGACGAACGAAAAATTTTTTATTCGTTTTTCGAATTCTACGGGTCTTAAAACGTGAATCCTCAAATTTTGAAAGGGGGTTATATTTTTGAATTTTTCGGTCGATCTTAATGTTTCATTATTGAAAAAAATAAACCAAAATATGTAAAAACCACGATATCTCTACTAAGAGTGCTTTGATTTCGATGAAACTTCCTTGATTTTTTAGAAAATTTAAATACCTTTAAAACATCACAATACTACATCAACAAAAAAGTAAAAACTTTACAAGTTATTCGGAATTTAATTTTACCATCCCTCGTAACTTTTTTTCCAGCTTATTTTCGTTGAAGTATGTCATATATACTAAAGGGCGTCGATAGAATGACTTTAGCGAAGTTTCATTGAAACCTGTACAGTCGTTTAGGAGCTACAGTCTATAGCAACGCACGTTTTTCGGCCACCATTTTGAAAGATAAAGGCAGAGAGTAATGTCGATAAAGGAGAATCATCCCCGGGTGACCTCTGATTTAATATTAAAATATGAAAAAAATCGGTCCAGTAGTTTCGGACAAAAGCCCGGACGGCGGACGGCGGACGAACGAAAAATTTTTTATTCGTTTTTCGAATTCTACGGGTCTTAAAACGTGAATCCTCAAATTTTGAAAGGGGGTTATATTTTTGAATTTTTCGGTCGATCTTAATGTTTCATTATTGAAAAAAATAAACCAAAATATGTAAAAACCACGATATCTCTACTAAGAGTGCTTTGATTTCGATGAAACTTCCTTCATTTTTTAGAAAATTTAAATACCTTTAAAACATCACAATACTACATCAACAAAAAAGTAAAAACTTTACAAGTTATTCGGAATTTAATTTTACCATCCCTCGTAACTTTTTTTCCAGCTTATTTTCGTTGAAGTATGTCATATATACTAAAGGGCGTCGATAGAATGACTTTAGCGAAGTTTCATTGAAACCTGTACAGTCGTTTAGGAGCTACAGTCTATAGCAACGCTTGTTTTTCGGCCACCATTTTGAAAGATAAAGGCAGAGAGTAATGTCAATAAAGGAGAATCATCCCCGGGTGACCTCTGATTTAATATTAAAATATGAAAAAAATCGGTCCAGTAGTTTCGGACAAAAGCCCGGACGGCGGACGGCGGACGAACGAAAAATTTTTTATTCGTTTTTCGAATTCTACGGGTCTTAAAACGTGAATCCTCAAATTTTGAAAGGGGGTTATATTTTTGAATTTTTCGGTCGATCTTAATGTTTCATTATTGAAAAAAATAAACCAAAATATGTAAAAACCACGATATCTCTACTAAGAGTGCTTTGATTTCGATGAAACTTCCTTCATTTTTTAGAAAATTTAAATACCTTTAAAACATCACAATACTACATCAACAAAAAAGTAAAAACTTTACAAGTTATTAGGAATTTAATTTTACCATCCCTCGTAACTTTTTTTCCAGCTTATCTTCGTTGAAGTATGTCATATATACTAAAGGGCGTCGATAGAATGACTTTAGCGAAGTTTCATTGAAACCTGTACAGTCGTTTAGAAGCTACAGTCTATAGCAACGCACGTTTTTCGGCCACCATTTTGAAAGATAAAGCCAGAGAGTAATGTCGATAAAGGAGAATCATCCCCGGGTGACCTCTGATTTAATATTAAAATATGAAAAAAATCGGTCCAGTAGTTTCGGACAAAAGCCCGGACGGCGGACGGCGGACGAACGAAAATTTTTTATTCGTTTTTCGAATTCTACGGGTCTTAAAACGTGAATCCTCAAATTTTGAAAGGGGGTTATATTTTTGAATTTTTCGGTCGATCTTAATGTTTCATTATTGAAAAAAATAAACCAAAATATGTAAAAACCACGATATCTCTACTAAGAGTCCTTTGATTTCGATGAAACTTCCTTCATTTTTTAGAAAATTTAAATACCTTTAAAACATCACAATACTACATCAACAAAAAAGTAAAAACTTTACAAGTTATTAGGAATTTAATTTTACCATCCCTCGTAACTTTTTTTCCAGCTTATTTTCGTTGAAGTATGTCATATAGATAAAGTATGTCATATATACTAAAGGGCGTCGATAGAATGACTTTAGCGAAGTTTCATTGAAACCTGTACAGTCGTTTAGGAGCTACAGTCTATAGCAACGCACGTTTTTCGGCCACCATTTTGAAAGATAAAGGCAGAGAGTAATGTCGATAAAGGAGAATCATCCCCGGGTGATCTCTGATTTAATATTAAAATATGAAAAAAATCGGTCCAGTAGTTTCGGACAAAAGCCCGGACGGCAGACGGACAAAATAATTTTTATTCGTTTTTCGAATTCTACGGGTCTTGAAACGTGAATCCTCAAATTTTAAAAGGGGGTTATATTTATGAATTTTTGTTCGATTACAATGTTTCATTATTGAAAAAAATATACCAAAATCTGTAAAAACCGCGATATCTCTACTATTAGTGCTTTGATTTTGATGAAACTTATTTCATTCTTTCTGAAATTTAAATACCTTTGAAACATCACAATACTACATCAACAAAAAAGTAAAAACTTTACAAGTTATTCGGAATTTAATTTTACCATCCCTCGTAACTTTTTTTCCAGCTTATTTTCGTTGAAGTATGACATATAGATAAATTTAAAGGGCGTCGATAGAATGACTTTAGCGAAGTTTCATTGAAACCTGTACAGTCGTTTAGGAGCTACAGTCTATAGCAACGCACGTTTTTCGGCCACCATTTAGAACGTTTAAGGCAGAGAGTAATGTAGATAAAGGAGGATAATCCTCGGGTGACCTCTGATCTTTTATCAAAATATGAAAAAAATCGGTCCAGTAAATTCGGATAAAAGCCCGGACGGCGGAAAGCGGACGGAAAAAAAGGTTGTTATTCCTTTTTCGAATTCGACGCGTCTTGAAAGGTGAAACCTCAAATTTTGAGAGGGGGTTAAATTTTTTAATTTTTAGGTCGGTCACAATGTTTCATTATTGAAAATAATAAACATAAATATGTAAAAACCGCGATATCTCTACCAATAGTGCTTTGATTTCGATGAAACTTCCTTCATTTTTCAGGATATTTAAATAACTTTGAAACATCTCATCTCAACATTAACAAAAAAGTAAAGACTTTTCAAGTTATTCAGAATTTCAGTATACCATCCCTCGTACTTTTTATCCAGCTTCTTTTCGATGAAGTATGTCATATAAATAAATATAAAAGGCGTCGATAAAATAACTTTAGCGAAGTTTCACTAAAACCTGTACAGTCGTTTGAGAGCTACAGTCCATAGCAACGCAGGTGTTTCGGAAACTATTTTGAAAGTTAAAGGCAGAGAGTAACGTCGATGAAGGAGGATCATCCTTGGGTGCCCCCTGATTTTATATTAAAATTTGAAAAAATCGGTCCAGCAGTTTTGGAGAAAATGCGCGGACGGAGGTCGGAGGACGGACACAAAAATTTTTTTTTTGTTTTTCGAATTCTACGCGTCTTGAAACGCGAAACCTCAAATTTTGACAGGGGGTTATATTTTTGAATTTTTCGGTCGATCACAATGTTTCATTATTGAAAAAAATAAACCAAAATATGTAAAAACCGCGATATCTCTACTGATAGTGCTTTGATTTTGATGAAACTTCCTTCATTTTTTAGAAAATTTAAATACCTTTGAAACATCTTATTACAATATCAACAAAAAAGTAAAAACTTTTCGAGTTATTCGGGATTTAATTTTACCATACCTCGTAACTTTTTTTCCAGCTTCTTTTCGTTGAATTGTGTCATATAGATAAATTTAAAGGACGTCAATAAAATTATTTTAGCGATGATTCATTGAAATTAGTACATTCGTTTAGGAGCTACAGTCTATAGCAACGCAGGTTTTTCGGCCGCCATTTTGAAAGTTAAAGGCGGAGAGTAATGTCGATGAAGGAGGATCATCTTCGGGTCACCTCTGATTTTATTTCATAATTTGAAAAAAAATCGGTCTAGTAGTTTCGGAGAAAACGCTCGGACGGCGGACGGCGTACGGACAAAAAGATTTATATTCGTTTTTCGAATTCTACACGTCTTGATACGTGAAACCTTAAATTTTCAGAGTGGGTTATATTTGTGAATTTTTGGTCGATCACAATGTTTCATTATTGAAAATAATAAACCAAAATTAAATAATCAAAAATGGCATAAATAATTATTTATCAAATAACCTTTTTTTTTATAATTTTGTCTTTCTTGTTATTTATATCTTTAAGTTTATTTATATAGCTATAAAGTTCAAAATTAATTAATGTTTAATTTTTTTAATGTTTTCAGTTTCATTTTATATAAAATATATTTTGATTTGAAATATCTTTTCCTATTTTCTTATAATTTTACTGTATTATCATTTATTAATTTGTTTCCGAGGATTATGGTTGTTATTTAATATTTTAAATACCTTGTCTTTAATTTTCTGTATTTGTTAACTTTATTTTATTTTTCATGGAATTAGTACTTATATTTATGGACTGACGTGTAGAAAAATCAGTTTGGAAATAAACTCATTTGAAATTCCCACGACTTCTTGTTGGACGGGTTTGCCTGTCTAATGTAGCCACGCCCCTTCTATCTAACTGTTTGTTGAATAGATTTCATTAAAATAATAATTAAAATAAATTTTAAAATAATGCAGTTAATGACTAGGCAAAAATAGATTTTTTTACAGAATGGTTTGAATAATTTTTTTATTGGTTAGCAAGAATTAAAAAAAAGGAAAAATAAATCAGTGAACTAATATGTTAATTCATTTGGTAACCTTTTTCTTTTTTTTTATTTAAACATTGATGCAATAGTCATGGATTAAAATTAATAATTTAATGAGATATTTCAGTGTTATGTATGAATTATAATTTATGACTATAATTGCTGAAATAGACGATAACTTAAAGATATTGAAACCATAGATGTTAAATTAAAGGGAAAACAAAGCCTTTGGTTAACAAGAGATGTGGATTTAATTAATTCCTGCAAAATTATTTACTATATTTAATAAAAATGTTATCAATATGAATTTTAGAAATTTAATTGATGAATAGACGAAAACAAATATTGTTACATAATGTTTTGAATAATTTTATATATGATTGATAGGGCCTGAAGAAACACGATGTGAATTAACCTCTTTAACTAATCTGGTAATATTTCGATATTATTAAACAACATTTAATTATAACGGATTAAAATATACAATATATATTGTATTTAAAATAAGATATATATATTTTTTTTTAAATGAGGTTTTTAATATGTTAAATATGAATTACATATAACTTAAAGTAATAAGGATAATCCAAATAATATTTAATTATATTATAGAATAACGGTGATGATGAGCTAGATAAAAAAACATATTTTATTTTTCATTTTTAATTTTAAAATATATAATAACTAAAATTAACACTGTTTTATGATACTTTTTAATTTTCATATTTCGCCTACTATTGGTCATTATAAGTCACAACTTATTTTCCCTGAAAATTAATGAAAATGTATTAGATATTTAAATGAAAATAATTATTTGTTATTAACAATAAAATTAAAATAGCTATTGTTGTAATTCTCTACTGTATTTTGAATTACTTATCGAATAAATAATACTGTAATTAATACTTAAAAGAATTAACTATTATTTTTTATAAATATAATATAATTAAATGGATGGTAAACATTAAAAGATGAATGAAAGGTTATGTTTTTGAACTGAACAGAAGAGTACATTAGATCGTATCGTGTCGTGACGGATCTAATGTAACCACGGCCTTAGGATAATTTGATTGATAGATAACTTTTTTTCTTAACTGAAAAGATATTTTTTAGTAGAGTAAGCTTATTACCTATCAATTAAACTAATACTTCAATACACTCATTATAAAGTATGGAGCTTCACGAATTTCATTATAAAGAATTTCATAAAAATAATTTAATGGGTACTAGTGTACAAGTGCCACTCATCTTTTACGGATGCCACAAGATCTCACGATCACACCACGAATGTTATACCAAGTAAGTCCTAAAGTAAATGGAAGTGATCGAACCATCTGGTAAGGCTCTACCTCAACTGAAAGGACCCCTTGTAGGGTTAGTCCATCCCTTTGAGCGAGCGTAGAGAGCGGAAGTCGAAAACAGTATGATTTAAGTAAAATAACACTCCGTTTTAACTAAAAAGGACCAGTATGAAGTTTGCTCAATTGTTCATAATTCGCGGTCGAAATAATACTAGGTTAAACAGTGAACAAGTTGTCAATCTTCGGCTGTTTCTGAAATCTCAATTATTGAGTGATCATAAGGTCTTTCCTCAATAATCAAAGTGGAGTGACACTTGGTACCATTTAATATTTGTTTGAAGAAAAATGTTTCCTTGTTATCATTCAAATGTCAAGTGTATAGGAAGGACCTAGAAAACTATTTGCGGGCGAGATATTAGGGATTCTATATGGTTCATGTAACATGTTCTAACGAGACGTCAGCACTATGATGATTATATTTTTATTTCATATCTTTAAGAATTGGAATATTAAATTTCACATCACGGTGTATTCAAGTAATACCTGATTTTTCAAGGGCTATTTTAAAAATTATTTACACAATTTCGCAGTAGAGTTGCTGACTGTATGTCTGTAGTGATCACGCCAAAAAGAGAACTTCTTTAACGAGGAAGGGGTCAAGTAGAAAATAAAAAAAAGGAAGAAAACATCTATTTAAAGGGATGAAAGAGAAAAAAGGAGACTTGAAAATGTTTGAAAGGGAGAGGGAAGGGGTGGAAGTGGGGGCTAACCATTGAGGCGAGATCCCTCCCTTGGGTGACGTCACGGCTCAACGGACCAATGGGCAGTCGAGTTCATTCAACATGACGTCCCGTTCAAATCCGTCCTCAGTTGCCCGACAACTCTTGAGGTTGGAAGAGTGCCGCCTGATCGTTTCGGGATCGACTTCATCTCACGTCTTCTGTTCTTCTTGATTTGTTTTGACCCTTCTAAGACACCTACTAGTACTCCCATGGCCGATGACCTGGTGAGTGCAATTGCATAAAAGGATGCGTTTAACAAAAGTTCGAAAACAGCTACGAGTATTTCTTTCAATATTATAACAATTTAAACAAATATATAGTATAAGTAAAATTATGAGAAGTCAGTTGAAGTCGCTTCAGAAATTTTGATATTAATTTCTAGTAAAATTATTTTTATTACTTTTAAATTATAACAAAAATAAAAAGTATCACGAATCAAATGGAAATTTTCTTCAACTCATTTAAACAAATAGTTCAATTTACGATCGACATATCCCATTTTACTGTTAGCCTGTTAAAAGCTATTTTTATGAACAAACGGCCTAATTAATTAATTTAACCAAAAACTGGAAATGACAGTGGTTGGCGCTCAATACGCATTGATGACGTCAATAGTGGTCCCAACGTCACGGTTGACGTCAGAGCTCAATGCTAAGCGCGGAGCTCTTGGCACCCCGGCGCATATTATCAGTGCAAACTAGATCTATCTGTGTGCAACTAGAGATGTATTTTGCGATTCAAAGTAAGGTTATGACTCTCTTATTCTATCTCTATCTCTCTCTCTCTCTCTCTCTCTCTCTATATATATATATATATATATAACATACATACACACACACATTTGTACTCATCAATAAGATTACAGTACATTTTTGTCGGGAAAAAATATAGCTATTAAATAGTTTGAAGAAATTAGAAACTCAAAAAAAGAGTACGAGCATTGAATAAAATATGACAAAATTATAATCACGATTAAGCAGGCATAAACTGGGAAATCTCACGTCACCGTTACACCAGGAAGTTTATGACGAAATCCATGACCGCCGAGAATACAAATTTAGCTGTGCATTTGAACTTTAAATAGTAATCTTTTATATATTCAAGGAAGGCTAGCTAACTGAACGGAATACAAAAGCAGATAACATCTTACTTTATTCTCTAATGAATTCCGCAGTATTATCAGCGTTAGCATAGCGAAAAAATAGATGTCTTTGAAAAAGGTACAGTTCATTTTAGAACGAAAAAAAGATAATTTAATATTATACACTTAATTGTGTTTGCACAATGTTGTAATTATTTTGATAAACGTATACCAACAAATTCAGTTCTTTAACACAAATACAGGAATATAGTAGGATATTGTCGGATATTTCAAAGTCCTAAAAAATATCGTCTCGTTTTGAATCTCATAATGTAATGAAATGAAAAGTTACCATTACCAAATATTATACATTTATAATTAAACAACAGCTCTTTAACAGAAAGATAGCAATACATCTTTATCAGTTATCACTGTTGCAATTCACAATTTTTATGCCACTGTACATAAAATAGTAATGAGTTATAGTAAATTTTTTATTTTTTTTATTTTTGAGGTACTTTCTAGTAGTTGAAAATAAAAAAAATACATAATTTCATCTCTGCCCTAATGATCTCCAGGTTAAAGACTAAAAATGTGTGAAACCAAGTAATTCTTTAAAAACTTTATATTTATGCAAATTACAGCCAAGGTGTACTTTCAAGTAGTGAAATAATTATATACAAAAATACAAATGATAAATTGTAGATAGCACGTTACATTATTTAATTGACAGGTAATAATATAAAATACATTATATTAAATTAATAAACACTCATTTTGCCTGTTTTTGGTAACATTTGATTGAAAAATTGTCCAAGATGTTTTATTTATAAAAGCATACTACAAATATTGAGTAATTAAATAGTAATTTTAACCAATGACTCACTGGACTAGGATTGGTTTGATGGTGGTTAGGATTGGCATTGGTTTGAATTCACATAAAAAACTAGTAAAATGATTGAAACAAATTTCATACATCTTTAATTTCTTAAATTAAAAACAAAATATGAAAAACGTGCTAATACAAAAGTATCACTAATAATCATTCAAAAATGATTTCGAAAATGTGAAATATTGTCTTAAATCCCATTGTAATAAAATAATGTAATAAAATGTGTTTTTTTTTTATTAATATTTATCGAATAATGAATATGAAATAAATAAATATCCATTGCTAATCAAATTCCAGAAATAAATTTAAAAAATGTGTTTCAGCGTTTAAATAAAGTGCCACTTCCGGTAAGCCAATTTTAACGAAAAAGTTACTGTCGCATCCGGCTCATATACAAACCTTAAATACTTAATGTCAGTTTCGTACTACTTTTCGTTTATGAGCTAGACTGTTAACACACACACTGGCGGATCTACGGGGGGGGGGAGGGGACTTTCGGGCTGAAGCCCCTTCCCCCCCACCGAAATGGTAAAATATAGCCGTGTTTTATCGAAAAAAATATTAAAAAAGTATCTCTTAAAGTCTGACTTTAACGCACAAGTTGGTAAGGAGGTGGCACTCATGCCGACCATAGGAACCCACAGCTTGCATGAGACCAGTAATGATAATGGGCTACGGATGGTGAACTTTGCTACATTGCACGGACTGGTTGTTGGAACAACTCTTTTTCCTCGAAAGAATATCCACAAAGCAACATGGATCTCTCCAAATGGGCAAACAGCATCACAGATAGACCATGTACTCATTAGTGCCCGTCACAAGTCCAACATGTTAAATGCAAGATCTTATAGAGGTGCAAATATGGACACGGATCACTATTTGAGCATTGCCGAGGTCAGATCACGAATTTCGCTGATTAAAAACCACTACCAACGACCAAAGAAGAAGATTGATGTGGTTAAACTTAAGGACTCAGACCACCAATATTCGTATCAACAAGCTGTGGAGACGAAACTTAATGAAGAAGTAATTAATGACAGCTCTATGGTCGATGAACGGTGGAAGAGATGCAGCAACGCAATGAAACAGGCAGCAGAAGAAGCTCTTGGCTACGAGACTAAATCTAGAAGGCCCCCATGGTTTGATGCTGAGTGCCTTCAAGCAGTAAAAGTGAAAAATGAAGCCTACAGAAAGAAGGTTCAGCGTCCCACAAGGCTCTCCCAAGAAACATATCGAAGAAAAAGACGCGAAGAGAAGAGATTATTCCGCGGAAAGAGAAGAGCTTGGGAAAATAAGAACATGGAGGACACAGAGGCATTGCGCGGCCAAAATGAAAGTCGCCTGTTCTTTCAGAGAATAAACGAGGGTAGGGCAGCTTTTGGGCCCAGAGTGACGGCATGCAAAGACACAAATGGAACTCTTTTAAGCCACAAAGATGACGTACTAAGGAGATGGGTACAACATTTCAAAGGCGCATTAAACAGAGGAACGGTGCCTGGAGAAGTAGGTGTAATGAAGGAAGACTCCCTGAATTCTATTGAACCCCCGGATGAGGAGGAAATGGAAAACGCCCTGAGGAAATTGAAAAATGGAAAGGCGCCAGGCCCGGACGGAATCCAGTCAGAGCTGTTGAAACGTGGAGGTGAAGAACTCAAGAAAGCTCTGCATGATTTAATGCTGACCATCTGGGAGAAGGAAGCTATGCCTACGGAATGGGCAACAGCCATTATCTGCCCAATACATAAGAAAGGAGATCAAACAGAATGCGCTAACTATCGAGGAATCTCACTCCTTTCGTGTGCTTATAAGCTGCTCTCTAACATTCTTTTTGAGAGGATCCTCCCGTATTCTGAAAAGGAATTGGGGAAATATCAGGCTGGATTTCGAAGAGGACGCTCAACGACTGATCAACTGTTCTCTCTGAGGATGATCCTAGAAAAGACTATGGAGCGTAAGGTAGTCACCCACCATTTATTCCTGGACTTTAAAGCAGCATACGACAGCGTTGATAGAATGCAACTATACTGTGCCTTGGAGGAGCTAAGCATCCCTCAGAAGCTCGTACGCCTAATCAAGATGACCATGGACAGCTCGAAATGTAGAATACGCGTCGGTTCTGACGACTCCGAAGAGTTTAAAGTGGGCAGTGGGGTTAGGCAAGGGGATGCCCTCGCCTGTCTATTGTTCAACTTGGCAGAGGAGAAAGCTGTAAGAGACTCCGGTATTCAGACCAAAGATATAATCTTCAATCGCCTGACACAGCTTCTTGGTTTTGCTGATGATATTGACATAATAGGTAGGTCTGAACGGGCTCTCAGAGAAGCGTTTATAAGCCTTGAAGCAGCTGCAAGACCACTTGGTCTAGAAGTCAACGAGAGGAAAACTAAGTATATGAGAGTTGGTGGTGAGGTGGATCTGAACTCTCCATTTGAGGTAGGTTCTTTTAAGTTTGAGAGAGTGAAAAGTTTTATATACCTTGGGTCTGAAATTAATAGCAAGAATGACATGGCTCAAGAAATACAAAGAAGGATCACGGCTGCCAATAGATGTGTCTTTGGACTTGGCCGACACTTAAGAAGTAGGTACCTCTCAAAGAAGACCAAGCTGATCATATACAAGACCCTTGTTCGGCCTGTTTTTACGTATGGCTCAGAGGCTTGGACGATGACAAAAAAGGATGAGATGAAGCTGAGTGTCTTTGAGCGAGGAGTCCTCAGAAGGATTTATGGTCCAGTAAAGGAGGGTGATGTCTGGAGGAAAAGAAAAAATAGGGAGCTCAGTTCTCTCTATGCAGACATCGACGTAGTCACGTATATTAAACTGGCCAGACTAAGGTGGGCAGGGCATGTGGCCAGAATGAGCACTGTTGAAATACCAAAAAAAATAATGATGGAGGAGCTGCACCTCGTAAGACGGGTAGGAAGGCCGAGGACGAGATGGTTGGACAACGTGGCCTATGATGCGAGAACCCTGCTTGGTGTGCGGAACTGGAGAGCTGCAGCAGAAGACAGAGCCAACTGGCGGAGGCTCTTGGAGGAGGCCCAGTCTCGGTAACGGGATGTTGTGCCATACATGATGATGATGATCTCTTAAAGTATTGTTATTTGTGTAATTACATTTAAAAGGACTTTAGAAATCACTTAAACACCATTTCATACAGGTAGTTAGTTTCTTTCTTTTATTCCAAAGTAATTATCGTTATTTTTATACCAATGCTTCATGGAGTCGGAACAACGGCACATTTTATCTGGTCGCCTGGCCATATAGGAGGCATTAAAGGAAACGAAATGGCTTATAGAGCAGCTGAAGAAGCTCTGACTCTTCCAGGCTGCATACTCTGCATCTGAACTTGCACGGCCTCTAAGAGAAATATCCCAAGAATGGCAAAGACGGTGGGACAACATCGTACCTAGCAAATTGAAGACAATAAAGAAAGAGGTGCAATCGTGAACCAGCTCCAGATGCAGCAGTCGTAGAGTCACGCGGTTGAGGATCGGACATACTAGACTGACACACCTCCACCTTATAACAAAAGATCTTATCCCCAGATGTCAAAAGTATGATTAGCCATTAACTATAAAACATGTTTTGGAATTTTTTAAAAATTTTATTTGTTATTATTTTAAAACTTCATTTGTTTATTAATTTCAATTAATTTATTGATTTTATTGCTATTTTTTTAAAGTTTATTTATTTATCTATTCTATCTTATTATCTATAAGTGTCTATTGTTATTTTTATTTATTTATTTTATTATATCAATCCTTTTATTAATTTTTTTTTATCCAAGCACAAATAGTATAAAAGTAGTGTTATTTAGTTGATCGGGCGCTGATGACCTGAATGTTTTGTGCCTAGACATCGAAACAAACAAATAATTTCAACAGAAAATTAAGGACAAAATATCTTTTTTTTATTTACACTTAATATATATATATATATATATATATATATATATATATATATATATATATATATATATATATATATATATATATATATATATATAAGTTAAGCGTCGGCGGACTATAACAATAAAAAAAAAGAAAGGAAAGGGGTTGAGATGCAACACTCTCGGCTTCTGAATAGACACTGCTTTATTCATTTAGTAATCCTCCTTATATACATTTCTTATGTTTATTTACATTCAGGACGGCATTAAGGCTGATATCGCCAGTCTCCGGTCTTTATCTTATATATATATATATATATTAAATGTAAATAAATTGTTATATTCTATAAGGTCGGATTCCATAAGGTCAAGGTACAAGATTATATTCCTAATCCACTTCATTGTCATTACTGCTTATCTTTCGGTAACCCCTCGAACGTCTGTAAACAACAAAGTAAATTTATTTGTAGCGACAACAGTTTCCGGCACAGTTTCCGCTCTTGCCACATGGCACAACGAGTTCGCCTTCCCACCACTACGCAGTGCCCTACAAGCTCTCACTACAAGGAACAAAGAGTTCGCCTTCCCGCTACCAGGCAGCGCTCTACAAGCTCGCCCGTGCAACATATCATAATTGTATCTTTTATTTCTTATTGTTGTATTATAAAACACTTAAATTGTAAATTGGAATATGCATATTCATTGTAAATACTTTTTATTAATAAAGTTTAATGGAGATAACATATACTGACCAAAGGTCAAAATAACTGTTATAGTAACGGCTCTTGGTAGCCGGTTTAGTCCTGGCGGAATGAATACCCCAGTCAAACCTCAATTTGTTAGTGTAGTAATAAGATCCTTATAAACACAAAAATTGGTGAGCCCCATCACCTTTACTGATACATTGCATAATTATTGTTACAACAAAACATAAAGACAATTTCAATAAGGCCTTAAAATGTAACACAGTTACAGTAAAAGGCATTCAACACAAAACTTAATTGTAAAATAAATTGTACGTTTTGCATTATATTATTGAAGTTAAGAAAAAAAAAAGTTGTTAGTTCTACGGTGATCCACCCCTTCAGGGTGTAAACCTGTAGGCAGACGGTCAGTATGTGTATCTTATACACCTTTGGTTCACCTCAGTCTGCTCTTCTCATTTAACAACAACGTTTTACCTTTATTCTCTTCTCTTACTCCATATAAGTGGGGCGCTGATCGGTCCACTTGCAGTCCTATATACTGAGTCTGGAGATTGATCCCTCCGTCAGTATCTCATACTCACACAAGTCCGGAGATTGATCCCTCCGTTTGTGGTTACCATCCTTGCGGAGTTTTAAGGCTGATCCCTTACACCGCAGGTCGAGAGTGATTTGGTCCTGATCCACCTGTCACTCGAGGCCATCCATCTATTCACCTTCCTTTAACCAATCAGTCATCTTACCCTCTTAATAATGACCACACAGTGTCGAGGCTCTCTGATGTCGAAGAATCAAAACATGAAGATAAAGTGAGATGTGCCCGAAATCACAACTCATTATATGTCGGTGTCCGATTTTTCTAATATAAAAAGAAATAAAAACTATCCAAACTATAAATAAAATATCTTTAAATGAAGCAAAAAATGTATAAAGAACAGTATCCAACCCAGTTTGCTAGATCTTTTGTTGAAATTACAAAACGAAATCCTAACATATCGAAAAGAAAGATATCGGCAATCAAGCAAAGTTGTTGTTTAATTTTGGAGAAAACATATTTAATACCACTTATACAGCTAACACTATAAATACCCAAACATCAACAAATACTATCTACTCCCTATCCCCTCCTCCTAACCCTCTCTCCAACACTCCTCTAGTCCCAATCTGGGACCCTCCCATCCCCACCTCCGAACGCCTGCCTGCCCCCACCACTGACCACCTGCCTGCCCCCGCCATCGCCCGCCTCCCTTCTCCCGCCGCCAGCCGCCTCCCTAGCAGCTCCAAAGCCTCCTCGCAAGTCCAGATCAAATTCTAGTAGTCGGGCAGATCCTCTCCCCTCTCTTTTTTTTTCAAGACGTGTGTTCTTCAAAAACAACAGAAGCCGCATTTGAGATCGTAGGTTCTGACCAAAACTCAGATATCGATCCGGAAGGAGAGTTCACCATTGTACATTACAAAAACAGGGTAACCGTAATAAAATGAAAACCTAATAACTTACGAAACACTAACAGTATACAATTACAAATTTTCATTTTATTTTATATATATATATATATATATATATATATATATATATATATATATATATATATATATATATACATATATATATATATATATATATATATATATATTTTTTTTTTTTTTCATTCAAAACAAACCTGAATAATATCAATCCGTAACCTAACATATATTTTAAATTGGAAATATAAGTATTTTCATTACGATAAACGTATATATCACTATTATAGCAATAAAAATAAAATTAGAGCTATGTACAACGCTCGAAGCATTTACTTATTACTACCCGACATAACAATAAACACCTAGAGGGCGCTCACTGCCGCAATCATAAACAAATATCCTACGTTATTCTTATTATATTACTACGAAAATAGATCTCATTTTTCTATAATAAAGAAACACTCTATGTTCACTATTCTATTTAGTGTATCTATCTACATAAGATACATTTATTTCTATTATATGAATATGTGTAGATGCATATATGCATATCTGAATGACTTCGTTATACATTGCTATGCTTATATATGTATTTATGTAGGCTTATATATTTTTTATGTATACCGGTGTAATTTTGTATTTTTACGTATATATGTAAGTATATATATTGATTGTGCTTATATGTATATGTGTGTGTGTACTTGTGTATATACGTACAATCCTATGTTTATCGATAATACCATTATTCTCTCCATTACCATTAAGATATCTGAAATCACTGACAACTAACCTAGCTTATTATTATTGCTAGATCAATACGAAAATATATATTATTGTTCACTATTTAATTTTTTATT
Organism: Nezara viridula; assembly: GCA_928085145.1. NCBI lineage: Eukaryota > Metazoa > Arthropoda > Insecta > Hemiptera > Pentatomidae > Nezara > Nezara viridula. Next base: position 88,565,743 of record OV725077.1, on the reverse strand, counting down.
ACCTCTGCAGCGTCTACTTTCTAGTATCTCAAATATTTCTTCTTTTAGAAACTTATAATAATAATAATAATAAAAGGCTTAGCGAACTCGAACGTTCGATGCCGACACCACCAATCGCTTATTACACACCTCCCTCCACCGTTCGCCGTCCAAGCCCAGTCCCTTCAGATCGGCTTTAATGCAATCTTCCCACCTTCACTTCGGTCTACCCCTCGGACGCTTACCATTCGGCACCGCACACATTAACCTTTTAGGAATTCTCTCGTTACTAAGCCCAACAACTTTACAAGCCCATTTGATTCGCCGCGATGAAATTACCTCAATTATATTACCCGGATACAGCTCACGCAATTCGGCGTTGTGTAACCGTCTGAACTCTCCGGTTAACTCATCCTTCTTCGGTCCGAATATTCTACGCAATACTTTATTTTCAAAAACCTTAAGAGGCTGCTCATCCCTTAATGTAAGCGGCCAAGTTTCGCATCCATAAAGAACTGTAGGCAAGATAATTGTTTTATAGATTCTAATTTTTAAGTTCCGGGACAAGAGGCGCGAACTAAGTAGTTTTGTCACAGAAAAATAACAAGCATTTCCCGCCTTCAGTCTAACCTTAATCTCTTCTTCAATTTCGTTTTTTCTAGTTATCGTAGAACCTAGATACCTGAATTTCTCTACCTGTTCCAAAATATTACCATCTATATCGATATCACCGGTAGTATCACCATTTTTGCAGCTAACCATATATTTTGTTTTATCCACGTTCATTTCGAGTCCTAGTTCTTTACCGGCTTTCATTGACGTTGCCGTATTTAGTTTTATAGTTTCAACGTCTTCGCTTAACAGTACCAGATCATCAGCATAGCCCAGCACGGGTGTTGTCCCAGCCAGATCCAACCCTTTCTCGGTACGCATTACCTCCCTAATGGCATGTTCTAATGCCAAATTGAACAGGACAGGCGAAAGAGAATCCCCCTGTTTTAAACCCGAACGAACCTCAAATTTTTCGGACAAATTATTACCGATTCTAACTTTATTGAGTGTCTCCGTCAAGCACATCCTGACTAGATTTACTAGTTTTTTTGAAATCCCCTGCTCGATTAGAATATTATACAGTTTCTGGCTTTCAATAGAATCGTAAGCCTTTTTAAAATCTATATACAGCTGGTAAACAATACCGTTATACTCCATTTTTTTCTCTAATATTTGCCGTAAAGAAAATATTTGATCAATTGTCGAGCGATTCCGTCTAAATCCGCATTGGTAGTCTCCGATAATTTCCTCGGCGTATTCCGTGATTCGACTGGTTAGAGAGGTCCCCTCCCTCCAGCAAGTCTGGAGGTCCCCTCCCTCCAGCAAGTCTGGAGGGCCCCTCTCATTGTTGGTCAGCGAGTCCATCGGACTTAGCCGGGAGGAACTTCCAAGGAATTTCCACCGACCATCCCCACATCCGCCACCCGTGGGACGCTCCCCATACGCGGTAATGAGCCCGCGCGAGGTGTTTAGAAACTTATATTATATAAAATTTTTTTACTCATATATACACATATAACAGTTCTATGCACTTCGCAAATTGGAGATCTGAACGGTCACAACAGTTTATGGGGGTCCCAAAACATTAACAGTTTTATAAAGGAATAGGAAATTTTTTAGACGCTCCTAATCTGCTTCTACTCAAGCAGAACCTTCCTTTCTCAGCTCAAGTTATGACACTTACTCGACTCTTGATCTGTCATTCTGTGATTCCTCGTTATTTGCCATTACAAACTGGACGATTTTGCCTGGACGATATAGTAGTGACCATTTTCCAATACTCATAAAATTCAAAATAATGAATACCACTCGAGTAAAACCGAGATTTGATCTAAATATAGCTGACTGGACTTTAATTCTCTTCATTAGCCTCGCCACCTAAACTCCCCCGTATCAAATGAATGTCGATAAAGGCTGTCAAGCTATCACGAATACGATTATAGAAGCAGCTAAAGCATCAACAGCAATGACCTCAGGCTCACCAAGAAGACCGTGCTTTAACGATGTTTGCAAGGAAGCCATTAAAGATCGCCGTAAAGCCTACAAAAAATTCCAGAAATATACCTGAAGCCTTGCTTTCCCTCTACATGCGGAGGGATAAGTATGGTTCGAAGTTCCCATGGCCGACTGTAAATAGTATAAATAGCTATGCCTGCATCTAAGATGTTTATTTTCATTACTTTTTTTTTTTAAGATAATTTTAATTCTATTTTATTCATTTATTTTCATTCTATTATTACTATTATTTATATTTTCTTCCTTCACTATGATATTTTATTTTGTTCTTTTATAGCTTTATATTATTTGAAATTAGCTTTTTTTTTTTTTAATTTGTAAATATGGTGTGAATGTGCTCTCAGAACTCTATTATAAATGTCTTTTATTGAGACAGGTTATAATATTTATCAATAAACAAATAATCAATCGATTCCTCAGCCACATCAACTGACATTTGGAACAAAATCCGTAAATTCACTAAAACTTCCCTTTCCTCTCGCTATACCATTTTGGTCAATGGACAACTGTCTGACGATCCTCTATCAGTCTCAAACACATTTGCAAATTTTTTTTTCTGAAATATACAGCTCCGGAAGAAATAATACAAGCTCGGAATACATGGACTCTGAGAGGACAATCAACGATGAATTATTATTTTACAACCTCCCATTTTCTATGTGGGAACTCAAAAACATATTCAGAACTGTTAAAGGTTCCACCCCTGGTCCTGACCTGGTCCACTATGACATGATAAAAAACCTCTCAGGTAATACACTAGAATGGTTACTCGGATATTATAATCATGTCTGATCCACTAAATAAAGGGCGTGATTTAGTGATCATTCCAATTCTGAAAAGCGAAAATTATAAACGTTTACCAACCAGCCCTATTTTTCTCACAAGCTGCTTAAGTAAATTAATGGAGCGGATGATTAATAAAAGACTAATGTGGATAAAAGACAACAACGATTTCATTCAACGATTCCGTAAGGGTCGAAGCACATTAGATAATTTAGTTGCATTAGAAGCCGAAACGTAATATACTTTTATCAAGGCACAACAGACAATGGACATATTTTTCTATATGAAAAAAGCTTTTGATAATATAAATGACTCCATTATCTTCAGTAAATTATCATCCCTAGGAATTACAGACCAAATGTACAACTATATTAGACAATTTCTCACGCACCGACACTTTAGAGTTCAAATAGGAGGAGAATTATCCGAAAACCACCGTCAGTTCAACGGTGTCTCTCAAAGTTGTGTCCCCAGCCCAACTCTGTTCTGTCTGGCGATATATGACTTGGGCCTTAACTTACCAAGAGATGTTAAACCGCTTCTATTCGCGGATGATCTAACCATTCTCTGCCGATCTGGCGACATTGACACTATACGAAACAAACTACAGAACGCTGTTAATAGAATCAACAACTGGTCTCTTTCTATTGGTCTACATTTCTCTTCCTCAAAAAATAAATGCATACATTTCAGTCGGAAAAGAAACATCCCTAACTCACCCGAAATCTACCTCGGAAATTCCATAATCCCGTACTCGAACCAACATAGAATCTTGGGCATGATCTCTGACCGATGAACTCATGAACTCTGGGAACCACACATTTCTGCTCTAAAAACAGCCACTACCAAAAGAATAACTATCTTCCGATATCTAAGCGGCACTTTCTTGGGCTCGGACATGCTTACGCTGATAAAACTGTATCAAGCTTTGGTATGTTCTAAATTGGACTATGGGTGCTTTATATACGGTTCTGCCCGCTATCTGATCCTGAACAAGCTTGATACAGTCCACCATTCAGGAATTAGGATAGCGACTGGCGCATTTCGAACAAGCCCCATCCTTATTCTTTGAGGATGGAATACCTCCTCTTTTATTTAGAAGGGAAAAACTGGCCGTTAACTACATTTCAAGGCTACTTCCCCAAAATAAACATCCTGCTCACCACTACATTTTTAAACCAAAATTTTCAAACGCTTTTAGAAACAAAACAAATTCCACACTCCCACTGTCAGAAAGAATTTATTCAGCAGGTCAATCCCTGAAGAACTTATCTTTATACAAAATAGAAAACCAAAACCCACCTTGGATCCACAAACCCCGAAAAATGATGCTCCGTCTCTCTCGATTACTCAAAAGCAATATCTCACCTTACGAGTACAAAACCGAATTTTCCCGTCTACTACGATATATTCCGGAACCATTTTTAATTTACACTGATTGTCCGAAATCCGATGATGCTACAGCTTCTTCGTTTGTTACCCATCACTCCACACATAAAATAAAACTACACAAACTTTTTTATTATTTTTTTTTATTTCTTTATTGAGTATTATAACAATCTGTCTGTTGGACATTGGTTATAGTGAGGTAAGATGACATTCACACCATATGTACAAAAAAATTAAATAAATAGAACAAAATAATAATCAAAAGTATATACTATAGACAATAAAATAAAATAACCTAAAAAATAAGAAAATTAAAACTAAGAAAAAAAAAACACATGCATACCTCAGTATGCATACCTATATACAATCAGGCGAGGGAACTCCAGGAGAACCCTGCGCTACTATCCCAACCCCGTCACTGGTACTAAAGCCAGCGGAGGTTGGTCGAGAGCACTTTAGCCACATACACTCATGTCTTGAGTGAAGAATCTGACCATTGCCAGACCCCCAATTTATACAATCAACAAAAGGTTGCGAGGCCACTGCCGTTTCAACCTTCTTGGAGGATTATAGGGATGGGAGGTGCTTGATAGGGATTGTGCAACAGGGTTTGAGTGGTACGTAAGGTTCTGGTGAAATTTGGAGAATTTTTCTGGGATAAGGTCTAGGACAAATGGGATGTTGATGTCATGGTTTTACATGTAGGGTTTTGTTGAATCGACTATTGTTCGAAGGACTTTTGACTGGAAGGGATTGGATGCGCTTGATGTTAGAAAATTTTGATGATCCCCTCAGTTCTAGTCCGTAATTCCAAATAGGTTTCAGTATTGTCTTGTAGATCAGTAGCTTGTTTTCAATGGATAGTTTAGATTTTCTGCTTAGTAGTCGGTATAGTTGGCCGTATCGTCGGTTGAGTTCTTGTCTTTTGAGTCTAGTATGCGGGTTCCACGTTAGTCTTCGGTCTAAATGAAAGAAAAGATACCGGACTTTGTCTGAGTAAGGAAGCTGGATGGAATTAAAGAGTACTGGTGGACAGGAATTGGGTCGGAGTGTAAAGGTAATATGTTGGTATTTAGATTCATTAACTTTAATGCGCCAGTTATTACACCAGTGCTCAATCAAGGTGAGGTGGCTTTGGAGATTCAAGGATACTATTTCGGGATCAGAGTTGTATGATAAGATTGCGGTGTCGTCAGCGAATGTTGCAAGGAAAGTATCGGGATGAACAGAGATGTCAGCAGTAAAGAGGATGTAAAGCACGGGACCTAACACGCTGCCTTGGGGAACACCGGCTTTAACGGAGTAGATATTGGAAAATTCTGTTCCACAGCGAACTCGAAAGGGGCGGTCAAAGAGGTAGGATCGGAGGACTAGGTACAGGGACTGGGGTAAATGGATTTTAAGCTTGAAGAGCAGTCCGGAGTGCCATACCCGGTCAAATGCCTGTGCAATGTCCAGAAATGCACCCGGACAGTATTCCTTGTTTTCTAGGGCTGAGGAAATATGATCAACAATTCGGAGTCCTTGTTGAACAGTGGAATGTTGAGGGCGAAAACCAAACTCATGGGAAGGGATATTTTGGGATTTTATAATGGGTAGGATTTGTTTCAAAAAGATCTTTTCAAAAATTTTTGAAAGGATTGGGAGTAGGCAAATTGGTCTATAGGATGTTGCGCTATTTGGAGGTTTGCCTGGTTTTGGGAAAAGGATAATAGTGGAGTGTTTCCATAACAGGGGGAAATGGGTGGTGCGTAGGATACAATTGTAGATATACGTAAGGAATATGACTGATTTGGATGGAAGTTGTCGAAGGATTTGAGGGGTAAGGAGATCATGTCCAGGAGCTTTACGGGGGATTAGTTTTTTTAATTGAAATTCCACTTCGGAAGGATGAATGGATAGGTGAATGGCGAACTCCTCAGCTTTATCTTCGTCAGATGCTGCCCAGGAGTCATCATCTCGTCGGAGGGGATGGGAAATGCGGTGAGGATTTAGGATTTTTGATGTGGTTTTCCAAAGGGAATTGTCGCGAGAAGAGAGGGAGGATAGGTAGGAGTTGAAGGATTGTGATCTGAAGGTGGTTAATTCCAGTTTTAATTGTTTGCAGTAATAATTATAGGAGCAGTGGTCGGAAGGATGTCGGGTACGTTGCCACAATAATCTGGCACGGCGTTTGGTGTGGATTAGGTCAAGGAGGTGTTGGGGTAAAATGGTCTTTATAGGAATTCTGGAGGAGTCTTTTGGGAAGAAGGCAGTCCAGGCGGCTTGTTGGATTGTGGTAGTAAAGGAATTTACGGCACTATCAAGGTCATCGGGAGTTTTGAGGGATATATTGAGATCAATTTTATCGGAGATGATTTGGCAGAAATGTTCCCAGTTTACTGAGCCCCTAATGAATGACGGTGGAGAAGGTTTGGGAACGGGTTGAAGTGAAACATTAAGGATTAGAGGACTATGGTCAGAGGAAAGTTCATTTAGACGCGTAATGGAACAATTGAGGGGACTTAAGCCGCTGTGGATAAAGAAATCAAGAAGATCAGGATTACGGTTGGGATCTGTGGGCCAGTAGGTAGGAGAGTTGGGGGAAAGGAGGTGAAAACGTTGGGAATTGAGTGCAGACAGCAGAGTTCGGCCACGAGAATTCGTGGTTCTGGAACTCCATTGTTGGTGCTTGGCATTTATGTCTGCACCCAAGATGTCCTTAGGAGTCGAGGAGAGAACTGAATTGGGCGTTGGATATGGATCGGTTAGGAAGGCAATACTCTAATGCAAGAGTAACCGGAAAGGAGAAGGTTTTTATCACGATAGCGGTGGACTGTAGGAAATCATGTATAGGTAATGGGAGAGGGATTGGTGCACAATTACAGCAGTACCGGCATGTGCTTTTCCGTCAGGGTGGCCAGTACGATATGTCAGGTATTGTGGTATATTGAAGTGCTGTTTAGTGGTTAGTCGAGTTTCAGTAATTAGTGCCACATCAATATTCTTGTCAAGTAGTAAAGTAGATAGTTCGTCTGTATGATTTCTAACACCATTCGCATTACAAAGGTGAATGGATATGGGTTTAGGGATGTGAGTCATTTAAGGATTTTTTAAAGGAGAGATGAGGTGAGATACGAGATTCGTGAGGAGTGATATGAGTGGAGTAACAAGGGATTTGAAATCGGTGAGAAAAAATGCTAACAAACTTGTGAGATCTGTTGCATTTGAAGGAGGAGGAATATGAGGAATTTGTTGTTGATGGTTAGGTATATTAGGATGAACAGGATTTTGAGGTTGGGGTTGAGGTGGTTGTTGTGGCAGGGCTTGACATTTATCGGTTGAAGTATTACCTCTAAGTAGTTGGGAGAATGATACATCATTGTTTACAATTCTGGAAGGCTCTCTCTCTCCCTCTCTCTCTCTCTCTCTCTCTCTCTCTCTCTCTCTCTCTCTCTTCTTGTTCTTAGTGCTTCATCTTGAATCCGGTTTTTCTGGTGTCTGGTTTTGAGATTCTTGTAAATTTGGCAGCCTTTGTAGTTGGCCTGGTGTCCCTCCAAGCATAGGGCACATACTGCTGGATCTTTTATAGGTTTGGTGCACTCTACAGACTTGTGCTGTTCACCGCACTTCACGCAACACGGCAGATGGTGGCAATATGTCTTCGTGGGGCCATAGGTCTGACAATTATGGCACTGAACAATGTCTCTCTTCGGGTATGGCTTCTCAACTTTCACCATTGTGTAATATATTCTTGTGATATCATATATTTTTTAGATACCTGGTGATGGCTCCAAGTCCACGAAAAACAATGGTAGTGGGATCCTATTTGGTAATCCTGGCTCCCTGTCCTCCTTCAGAACGTTTGTTACCTGACGTACATTGAAACCAAGCGTCGTTAGTTCTTCTTTAATAACTTCAGTGGGAGTTGCGGAGTGTAAATTTCTTATCACTACTCGTAACGCTCTTTCCTGCCTCAGCTGGTAAGTGCGAAAATTCGCATTTGTTTCTGATAAGTACTTCAGTATTTTTCGATAGGCTTCAGCAGAATCAGGTGTTGTTTTGGTGTCATTGGTCCTGTTAAGGCATGAATAACTGCCAGAGCAGATTTTATTTAGTTGGGTGCAGAACATCTGGGAACTTTTGATATTTTTCACAAATATCGGAGGAGGCTTTGGTTCTCTGGGTATTGCTGCAGACTCCATTACTTCTCGGTCATTTTGAAGCACTTGGTAAGGGTTTGGAGTAAAGGAAGGCGATTCTTCAATCATTTCTTGCGAAGACGTACCTGGTTGGGGCTGAAGTTCTTGTTCTAAAGTGTTCACTTTGGTCACTGCAGCTATTTCTCGTAGGCAGCGACGAGTCCTTTGTTTGGCTGGTGAACCACGTGGTGTACTAACGCCATCTGGCCGAGTCCTCTTGGGCACCTTACTGGCCATCACTCGCTGTTCATACCGCATATCATAAGTGAACAAAAAAAAAAAAAAAAAAAAAAAAGATTTCAACAGTAAATATCAACTGCTCCGATGTACATTTTAACTATATTACGTGAATAATCAGAGAGATTCCGCTATAAAATAGGCAAAAACTGAGAGGAGTTGAGGAGACAACCTTCGCATCAGCTGATCCACTCCCCACACAAACTAAGCAGCATATACACAGCGGAACTTCACGCAATAGCCTCAGTCCCTACTACTTCTGTATGTCAGTAACTGCAGCTTCAATAGTCTTGATAACCGACTTCTTGAGTTCATTAAAGGTTTAAATGATATGTACTTAAAACATCCAATTAGCCTTAAAATACCTCTGCTCTCTTGAAAATTTAGGAAAATCGGTTTGGTTTATATAGGTCCCCAGTCACGTTTGTATAGTTGGTAATGAGCTTGCAGATACGGCAGCCAAACAGGCACTCAAGCTCCCGGACCGAAGTACTCCTGTCCTGACTCCTCCAGAAATGAGTTTTCCTCTCAAAAAGGTAATATTGGATAGTTGGCCAACTATGTGGAACGAAAGACCTGCAAGTCTTGAATAGTTGGCAAACTATGTGGGACGAAGTGAAGCCCTGGACCCCATGAAACCGCCTTAATCGTAGAGAGGAGGTCGCCGTGACCAGGTTGAGAATAGAACACACGAACCTAACTCATGTACATCTGATCACTAAGCAGCCACCACCAAATTGTCAACACTGCAATAGCCCTCTCACTATCAATCATATTTTCCAAGAATGGAGTTATTATACTTCAAGCCTAAATAGATTTTCTCTAAAACCGGATATATCAGCAGTATTAAGCATCAACGAACCAAACATAAAAACAGTGATTACATTTCTGAAAATCCATAGACTATTAAATAAAATATAAAAACCACCTTACGTTCATTACAAATATTTACCAAATGTAATTTTGTATTGTAAACTTTACAATATATAGTACCCACCATTTTTTTTAACTTGTCGATTTCTTTGTATCTTCAATATATCGATTAACCAAACTTTATATTTTAGATGCTATTATAGACACATATTACCTACATCAATTTATTTTCCCATTATGTATTACTAATATTATTTATAATTGGTAAATGGTTGACTGTCGTGGATAATGAAGAGAAGAATAGTTGGGGTGGTCAGTCAAAAAAGAAGGCAAAAATAAATGATAATATAATTTATGATTATAGTGTTTATACATTGCCCGTTTTTGTTTTTTTAACTTCGAAATTCATCATTATTAATTCTTTTCGCTTTCCTTATCATAAATTAAAGAAGTTTATTAACTTAAGTTTTGTTTTAGTTGTAACACTTTATCTGTAATTGTACATTACCTTTGCCCAATATTAATACAATTCAGGAAGAATTAAGCAATTTCCTATAAGGGTTTTGATGCTGGATAAGGGTTATGTTTTTCAATTATATGTTACTTAAATCCTCTAGCAATAAAACACATTTTCGGTCTACTGAGGTACATACTGGCATTACCAGATTCTAAGGTAAATGTTTTAGGATCATGTAGGAGAGCTCTAGCGATTCATTTAATTTAAAATAACCTAAGAACAAAATACTTCTGACATTCCTTTAAATCTGAACTTGTCAGCAACATTACGAGTTCTTAGCGATTGGTCCCTTGTACCGCACATTTTCTACAAAATTAACTATGCTAATCATCGTATCTGTATGATAGACAAGTATCTTAGCAACCTGTAGGTATATACAAAACGCAATGCTCCAAGAGGTATTTAGTTAAGGAGTAATCTTTTTCAAGCATTAACTAAATTATATCAACTTGAGCCTGTAAGATTTATAACAGATGCTTTAAATATATTTTTACCTATGCATCTCAATTAATCACATTTGGTTATTATAATTCCTAAATCATCTTAATCTCCAAACCAATTTAAATTATCTGACCAGTTATCCCTAGCCATTTCCATTGCTGTCTACTTATATTATCTGTATCTACTTTTATATTGTATTGTCTCATTAATTTTTCTGAATCCTGTCAGAATGAGATATTAGGCAAGAAAGTGTAAGTTATCTTCATCATGTGTATTCCGCCAGACGTAACTCTTTACCTTCTTCTTCATAAAATGTTAAATGTCCCTTAGTTATATAAATGAAGTATAGACCTACGAAAGATTTAGGTTTTACATCATCTCATGTTTTGGCTTCCAGCCTCAAACTTTCCTGACATTGTTTAATGAGTTTTTTAATTTCTTCCTAAGGTTTCCCTATATGTTTTTCAAGACTGCAAATAATTTAACTATCGAGAATGACTTATTGTTCAAATTAGGATAAATTACCACCAGTAATGATCAAATTGACCAAGGAAAAGTAACCTAGAATACCTTATTCTTTTGTGCAAACAAATATATTTATTTTATACAAACAGTTCTTCGTGTATAAAATATTCAATTAAAAATATCTAATTAACACACAAGACACTTCCTTTGGAAGAAAAAAATTGAAATGCACTTTATAAATAAGTACAACATAATTTACTAAGAACCAATATTTATAGCCATAATAAAATTTATCAACTTTAAATTAAACTATTTTAAATCAATAACTCAGCAAATGTATTTCTAAAATTTTAGACACAAATAACAGTGTACAGTAAGGTGTAATACTTTATCAATTACTAGTTTATAACATTAGAAATATTAACAACCATTCATCATAAAGTTGATTAAAACATAAATAGACAGAACAAAAAAAAAACAAAAATTCTAAAACTAAGTAATTAACTTAAAAAATAAAAAACATTTGGTTACAATTTAGAGACGAGAGCCCCTTAAAAATAATGAATAGTAAAATAAATTTTATTATGGCTATAAATATTGGTTCTTAGTAAATTATGTTGTACTTATTTATAAAGTGCATTTCAATTTTTTTCTTCCAAAGGAAGTGTCTTGTGTGTTAATTAGACATTTTTAATTGAATATTTTATTCACGAATAACTGTTTGTATAAAATAAATATATTTGTTTGCACAAAAGAATAAGGTATTCTAGGTTACTTTTCCTTGGTCAATTTGATCATTACTGGTGGTAATTTATCCTTATTTGAACAATAAGTCATTCTCGATAGTTAAATTATTTGCAGTCTTGAAATACATATAGGGAAACCTTAGGAAGAAATTAATAAACTCATTAAACAATGTCAGGAAAGTTTGAGGCTGGAAGCCAAAACATGAGATGATGTAAAACCTAAATCTTTCATAGGTCTATACTTCATTTATATAACTAAGGGACATTTTACATTTTATGAAGAAGAAGGTAATGAGTTACGTCTGGCGGAATACACATGATGAAGATAACTTACAATTTCTTGCCTAATATCTCATTCTGACAGGATTCAGAAATATTAATGAGATAATACAATATAAAAGTAGATACAGATAATATAAGTAGACAGCAATGGAAATGGCTAGGGATAACTGGTCAGATAATTTAAATTGGTTTGGATATTAAGAAAATTTAGGAATTATTATAACCAAATGTGAATAATTGAGATGAATAGGTAAAAATATATTTAAAGCATCTGTTATAAATCTTACAGGCTTGAAAAAGATTACTCCTTAACTAAATACCTCTTGGAGTATTAGGTTTTGTATATACATACAGGTTGCTAAGATACTTGTCTATCATACAGATAAGATGATTGTCATAGTTAATTGTGTAGACAATGTGCGGTTTCAAGGGGAATGTACAAGGGACCAATCGCTAAGAACTTGTAATGTTGCTGACAAGTTCAGATTGAAAGGAATGTCAGTAGTGTTTTGTTCTTTGGTTATTTTAAATTAAATGAATCGCTAGAGCTCTCCTACATGATCCTGAAACATTTCCCTTAGAATCTGGTAATGCCAGTATGTACCTCAGTAGACTGAAAATGTGTTTTATTGCTAGAAGATTTAAGTAACATATAATTGAAAAATATAACCCTTATCCAGCATCAAAACCCTTATAGAAAATTGTAATTTTTTTAGTATATAATATCTAAAAAATAGCATGGTCAACCATAAAGTATTTAAAAATTGAATATATGCAATCCAAATATCTAAAATATACAATGGTCAACCATCAAATATTTAAAAATTTAGATAAAGTGTCACAATTAAAACAAAATTTAAGTTAATGAAGTTCTTTCAATGAAACAAATTGTTTAAGACAGTATGCTGCTCATTAGACTGAAAATGTGACAGAATATATCTAAAAAGTATAAGCATAAATATATTATAATTGGTAATTGGTTGACTGTTGTGGATAATGAAGAGAAGAATAGTTGGGGTGCTCAGTCAAAAAGGAAGGCAAAAAATAAATTATAATATTTATTTTTTACGTATGCCGAAGTTTCGACCTGAAGTTCAGGCCATCATCAGGGCTAAGAAAATAACCAGATAACAAGGTATGAGAAACATAAGTAATGATGGTAAAAAAGATAATAAAAAATGAGAAAATAAAATAGATTAGATCTAGATAAAATAGATCTAAATAAAAGAAAAATAAAATAGATAGATATAAAGTAAAATGAATTTTTTAGAATAATGACTAAGAACTAAGAGATAAATAATACAGACTGTTACATAGTGTGGAATGATGAAGTAGGCATAATCAAAAAGGGGGTGACAAAAGTGTTACATTGGGAATCTTAGAATAAAATGTAAAAACATAAAAAAGAAATATAAAGTTATATAAGAAATGAGAATAAAATAAATAGTAAAATTAAAAACATTGAGAATGGAGTAGTTAGATAGAAAATTGAGATATTGTAAAGTCTATCAAGATGTACAGACAATGTATAATATAATAGAGAGTTAACAACAGAGAAAAGGAATGAAAGGAAGGAGGGAAGAAATTGAGAAAGCTGAAATAAGAAAGAAATAAAAGAAGTACTACCTTTCTCCTTAAGTGTCAAGGGGAGAATAAAGTCGTTACAAAGGAGGGGGAGAGAGAAGAGATGTGGAGGTGGCGTCATCTCTAACGGTTATCAGACGAAGTTTGAACTAGAAGAAGCGCTAGAAGCCTAAATAGGTACGAGAGATATATTATGTAGAAAAATTATGGAATATTGAACGAAAGTTAATAGAAAGTGAAAGAAAAATTCAAAAGAAAAATAAATATTGAGTAATAAGGAAGAAAGATTGAAATAAAAATATATCATATATACATAAATATACATATATATATACACACACATACATACATATACATACACGCATATATATATATATATATATATATATATATATATATTATATATATATATATATATAAGGGAGTTGTCAGCAAAAAGGAAAGGAATATAACTATGGATGTTTTAATAAATTCAGAATTTGGGTATAGGTTAAAGAAAAGTTATTTTTGTCAGATTTAAGATTCACTGTCTTTGGTTGAAGCTGGATGTGGAGGGTTTCAGAAATGAGTCGTTTGTCATGGTTGAGAACAGTGGCAAGGATGGATGTTTTGTCGAAATCAAATGAATGATTGAGGGAGAGAGAATGTTCGGATAATTTGGAAGCGGCGAAATTACGAGAGGATACAGAATATTTATGTTGGGTTATGCGGTCTTTTAGGAGATTTTTGGTTTCACCAATATAGGATGAAAAACAATTGGGGGTAGAACATGGAATACGGTAAACAATATGAGAGCGGTGTGAGATAGGAACCGGATCTTTTAGGGATGTGAATAATTTTGAGAGAGTGTTGTGAGATTTGAATGCAAGTCGTAAGTTAGGGTTAGTTTCTAGACTCCATTATCCCTCTTTACCCTGACAACATCATCTTTATTCGGAAATACGTAGACGACCTCCTCCTAATCATCAATCCAAACAAAATTCCTGATATTCTATCACATTTTAACTCTTACCACCCCCGCCTCAATTTTACAGTACAACGCGAACTCAATAATTCTCTCCCTTTTCTCGACCTTCTAATCATTAAAAATCCCAATAACATCATATCCACAAACTGGTACACTAAACCAACTTACACTGACAGACTCTTAAATTTCCATTCTAAACATCCCTACCACCAAAACATTAACGTTGCGAAAAATCTCATCCACCGTAGTCTCTCCCTCTCTGATCCCCAATTTCATGTTACCAATACCAAACGCATAAAACAGATCCTGTCAAACAATAATTTTCCTCTCCATGTCATTAACAAACTTCTAACGGACTCTCAACTTCCACTAATACTCCACAACCCATTTCAGCCCCTATATACAGATCTCTACCTTATATTCCTAACCTTTCAGACAACATCAACAAAGTTTTACGATCTACTAACCCTAACTTACGACTTGCATTCAAATCTCACAACACTCTCTCAAAATTATACACATCCCTAAAAGATCCGGTTCCTCTCTCACACCGCTCTCATATCGTTTACCGTATTCCATGTTCTACCACCAATTGTTTTTCATCCTATATTGGTGAAACCAAAAATCTCCTAAAAGACCGCATAACCCAACATAAATATTCTGTATCCTCTCGTAATTTCACCGCTTCCAAATTATCCGAACATTCTCTCTCCCTCAATCATTCATTTGATTTCGACAAAACATCCATCCTTGCCACTGTTTTCAACTATGACAAACGACTCATTTCTGAAACCCTCCACATCCAGCTTCAACCAAAGACAGTGAATCTTAAATCTGACAAAAATAACTTTTCTTTAACCTATACCCAAATTCTGAATTTATTAAAACATCCATAGTTATATTCCTTTCCTTTTTGATATATATATGCGTGTATGTATATGTATGTATGTGTGTGTATATATATATGTATATTTATGTATATATGATATATTTTTATTTCAATCTTTCTTCCTTATTACTCAATATTTATTTTTCTTTTGAATTTTTCTTTCACTTTCTATTAACTTTCGTTCAATTTTCCATAATTTTTCTAAATAATATATCTCTCGTACCTATTTAGGCTTCTAGCGCTTTTTAGTTCAAACTTCGTCTGTTAACCGTTAGAGATGACGCCACCTTCACATCTCTTCTCTCTCCCCCTCCCTTGTAACGACTTTATTCTCCCCTTGACACTTAAGGAGAAAGGTAGTACTTCTTTTATTTCTTTCTTATTTCAGCTTTCTCAATTTCTTCCCTCCTTCCTTTCATTCCTTTTCTCTGTTGTTAACTCTCTATTATATTATACATTGTCTGTACATTTTGATAGACTTTACAATATCTCAATTTTCTATCTAACTACTCCATTCTCAATGTTTTTAATTTTACTATTTATTTTATTCTCATTTCTTATATAACTTTATATTTCTTTTTTATGTTTTTACATTTTATTCTAAGATTCCCAATGTAACACTTTTGTCACCCCCTTTTTGATTATGCCTACTTCATCATTCCACACTATGTAACAGTCTGTATTATTTATCTCTTAGTTCTTAGTCATTATTCTAACAATTTCATTTTACTTTATATCTATCTATTTTATTATTTCTTTTATTTAGATCTATTTTATCTAGATCTAATCTATTTTATTTTCTCATTTTTTATTATCTTTTTTACCATCATTACTTATGTTTCTCATACCTTGTTATCTGGTTATTTTCTTAGCCCTGATGATGGCCTGAACTTCAGGTCGAAACGTCGGCATATGTAAAAAATAAATATTATAATTTATTTTTTGCCTTCCTTTTTTGACTGAGCACCCCAACTATTCTTCTCTTCATAAATATATTATGTGGATATATAAAAAGTATAAGCATAAAAATTGTATGTGGATAAGATGGAAATTGTGTTCAATAAATGTTTATTTAATAGTGGGTAAGGAATGCTAAATTTAAAAAAAGGCGGGTAATATATAACCTAAACGATCTAATTTCTATATTTACTGAAAACAGAGGTAAGGTGGAGGGGACAAGACAACCCCTCCGCAATAGTGGCGCTTTCTGGTGCTCTATTTCGTAAACGTTATGAGAACACAACCCATAACATCACTTCAGTCAAGATGGCCGGTGGAGCAGCGTTTGTAAATAATTACCAAAATAAATATAACTTTTATTTTATTATTCTATCTTTTTTTTATATTTATTCTAATATATTTAATTTTTTTTTATGTTTTTAAATATCTTTTTCATTTATTACTCTATCTATTATTAATTACTGATCATTCATTCTTTTTTTTATTTCAACTCAAAAGAGTTTACAAATATAACCGAATCACAGGCGTTGATGACCGCCACCTTTACCTCGATTCTTGACATGAGGCGGTCTCCGCCTTTCAGTAAATGGTTGAGCTCCCCTACCTCGCTCCCGAAGCGTTCCAGGTCCGCAATGGTTCTCCGTAAGTCCTGCGTGGTCGCTGCTCTTATTTTCATCCATTCTAGCGCGTTAGCGTGCGCTTCTGCCAATGTGTCTCTCGGTAAGGGAGGGATCTCCTGGATCTGAGGAATCTGCGGTACCTGAGGGATTTGAAGTATCTGAGGAACCTGAGGGGCCGGCGTGATCTGAGGTATCTGAGTGATCTGAGGAATTTCCTGAGGTTGAGGGATTTCCGGGGCGCTTAACACTCCCGGTCTGATTAAGCCCTCTGTCGGCATCTCAACTTTTCCTTACGACTAGGAGAAGAGAAAGAAAAAAGAAAAAAAAATGAACTTAAATAAAAAAATTACTTCTATGTTCTCCTGACGTTATCCCGGGTTTCGGTACCAGTTAAGCGTCGGCGGACTTCAACAATAAAAAAAAAAGAAGGAAAAGGAATTGAGATACAACACTCACGGCTTCTGAATAAACACTGCTTTATTCATTCAATAATCCTACTTATATACATTTATCATGTTTATTTACATTCCAGGATGGTGTTAAGGCTGATATCGCCAGTCTCCGGTCTTTATCTCCTCAGCCACCAGTTTACAAATAGGATTTTCGGAAACTTAAATATTCCTAGATCGGAGCCAACGGTTATCAGCCTTAACACCTTACAATTGTTCTTACCAGTATACACTTAAAAGAAACTAAAACTCACTTCCACTCAGCTGGAACGATAAAAAAAAAGCACAGAAACTAAACAAAACACTTGCTTACAACGTCTTATTAACAGAGGAACAGAACTCTTTATAAACTAAAAAAAAAAAATACTATAACTTCCTCTACTGTATTGCTATAGTTCTATTTACATAAAAAAAAATGACAACATCTTTATGTTTTGACAACCAAAAAATGTCTCTATCTACAGCGGTGAGGGTACTACGAATCCGTTGGTTTATGTTCCGGTTCTATCATTGGCAGCTTCAATTGTTCAATGTGTTGTTGAACAGTTCTCCTCTTTTTAGGTTCATTAATGCTTTCAATGGTTAGCAGATTATGCTCCCTAATAGCAACCACTCTGAACGGACCCTCGTACCGTAACAATTGTTTCCCTCTGTTGGTTCCTACTCTACGGTACACTATTGTTCCGATCTTTAGGTCTCCCATTTGGTCACGTGCCTGAACATTTTGCCTCTCTACCCGCTTCTTCTTTTCCCGCTTAATTTTCCCCGTTACTTTTCCCCACGTCTTTTCTACCTCTACCCTATTGCTCTGGATTTGCTCTACTAACGGTTCGTTGATCGTTGTTTCCCCGCAATCTCGCCTTGGCCTGCGCATCCCGAACAGTACTTCCACGGGTGAAAATCCCGTTACGGAGTGAATCGAGTGGTTATAGGCTGTTATCGCTTTCTTCATTGCAACATCCGGCTCCAACCCTTTTCCCCCTGATATACACGGATGTGATCACTCAATGTGCTGTGCAACCGCTCGATGCCGCCTCTACTTTTAGGATGTCCCGGGGTGTTATAATGCCAAAGAATCTCTAATCTTTTCACCTCCTCCCTAATCGCGGTATTGTCAAACTCCGGACCACCGTCTGATGTGATCCTCTCGGGGACCCCGTAGAACTGCCCCCAGGTTTTTAGGGCTTCCGCAACTGCGTTGGCAGACTTGTCCATGACCTGATGTGCCATAGCTACTTTGCTAAAGACGTCGATGACAGTGACCCACTTGAACCCTCTCCAGGTGAATGTATCAATCTGGAGGTCTTGTAGCGGCATATTCCCTGTAGGTGTCTCTTCCTGAACTCCTCTGGGGGAGGGGGGGGGGTTCGACCATATTTCGTGCGCATACACACCTCGCATTTCCCTATGATTTCTTGGATGGATCTTTTCATGCCCCACCAGAAATACTTTCGACGTAATGCCTGCCATGTCTCGTTCACGCCTCGGTGGTTGGTTTTCCCCTGGTGATATGCCAATGTGACTGCTCGTTGTTGCTCCTCGTCCTGTATGGTTTCCACTGCACACTTGCAACGGATGAATGTTCTGTCCACGCCTATTCGCTCGGATCTCCACATCCGCTTTATTTTGTCCCATATCGTATTATTCCCAACATATAGATGGTGCGTTTTTCCCGCTTCCGTGGCGTCCTTCAGTGCCGTACGGATTTGCTCTTCACTCACCCCGGGTTGCGACCAGATGACGCGAATCCTACTTTTCCCATATCTTCGGTAATCTATTTTCATGATCCCTGCTGTTCTCGTTTTCCAGAATACCTGACGATGCTTGTCGTTAATGATTTCGTCTATCTCGTCCATCTCCGCTGCTCTTTCCTCCGCTGAACTCTCCTCTTCCGGGGACTCCTCCCTGTCCTCTATACCGACGGTATCATCTGCCCCTTCGCCATCAGCAGTCCACTCACTCAAGAATTGGTGCACGTCCCGCGATGGTCCTCCCCCGTCTTCTTCTACCGCGTTGATCATGATGGCCCTAGAGAGCCAGTCTGCCACCACGTTTTCCTTTCCCGGCTTATATACCACCTCTATGTTGTACTGACTAAGGAATTCTTTCCATCTCGTGACCTTAGCTGAGGTTTCCTTAAGTTTCCCTACCCACCGAAGGGGTTTGTGGTCGCTCTGGACACGAAACTTCCTCCCTAATATGTATGGCCTGAAATGGTCGATAGCCCACACTATCGCGAGTAGCTCCCTCTCCAAAGCGCTGTATCGTGATTCCGCACCCATAAGCCGTCGGCTCGCGTATGCTATCGGACGTTCGCCCTCACTTCCGCCCTGGGACAAAACGGCCCCCAACGCGTATTCGCTCGCATCGGTGGTGATATTAAACTGCTTCTCAAAATCCGGGAACGCCAACACGGGTTCTGCCTGCAACCTATTCATGCCTTTCCGGATATTTTTCTCCATTTCCGGTATCACCACAATCCTTGCGCCTTTCTTCAGCAAGTTGTTAATAGGTACCAAATATTCTGCCATCTCAGGTACGAATCTCCGGTAATAGTTAAGCGTCCCGAGAAGTCTACGAATCCCTTTAACGTCCCGTGGTACCGCCATACGTGTGATTGCCTCCACCTTTGCCGCATCCGGTCTGACCCCCTCGCTAGAGATAGTGTGGCCTATAAAAGTAATCCGTATTTATCCCAGCAGGGACTTCTCGCTTGACAGTTTCAGCCCGAATTGCCGGAGCCTTTCGAATACTGACCTCAGATGCCCCACGTGTTCGGTTTCCGTTCTACTAAAAATCAGCAGGTCGTCCATGTATACTTGACATACCGAGTCATCAATACCCCTCAGAAATTCGTCCATCAGACGTTGAAACGTTATGGGCGCATTCTTCAGACCAAACGGCATTCTGGTGAATTCATAATGCCCCCTTTCAAATGTAAACGCTGTTTTGTGTTGGTCTTCCGGGTGCATCCGTATTTGGTGATATCCCGCCTTGAGGTCCAACGTGCTAAATACCACAGCCCCACTCAACCTATCGAGTATATCTTCGAATCTGGGGATCGGGTACTTTTCATCTAATGTGTTGTCGTTCAATTTACGATAGTCTACTACCACCCTGTATTTTTCCTTATTATCCCCCGGCGCTGCCTTCTTTTTCACCGCCCACAGGGGACTATTAAATGGTGAGGTGCTATCAACTATGATTCCTTGCTCCTTTAGGCTGTCTAACTCTTCCCGAATATGCTGCCTCAGCGTCTGCGGGTATCTCCTTTCCTTCACGTAAGTTACCCTATCCTGCTTCAGTGGGATTTCATGCACCGTCCTCCCTGTTACCCCCAATACCTCGCCCTCCCTGAAGAAAATATCTTCAAACTCCTCTTGTAGCAACTTCCTCCAGTCCTCCACCCTGAGGGATAAGTGAGGGATTTCCTGAATCTGAGGGATCTGTGGTACCTGAGGGATTTGAGGTATCTGAGGAACCTGAGGGGCCTGCGTGATATGAGGTATCTGAGTGATCTGAGGAATTTCCTAAGGTTGAGGGATTTCCGGGGCGCTTAACACTCCCGATTTGATTAAGCCCTCTATCGGCATCTCACCTTTTCCTTATGACTAGGAGAAGAGAAAGAAAGAAGAAAAAAAAATGAACTTAAATAAAAAAATTACTTCTATGTTCTCCTGACGTTATCCCGGGTTTCGGCACCAGTTAAGCGTCGGCGGACTTCAACAATAAAAAAAAAGAAGGAAAAGGGATTGAGATACAACACTCACTGCTTCTGAATAAATACTGCTTTATTCATTCAATAATCCTACTTATATACATTTATCATGTTTATTTACATTCCAGGATGGTATTAAGGCTGATATCGCCAGTCTCCGGTCTTTATCTTATATATATAATTGAAGGAAGTTAGTGACTGTTCTACATATCATGGGTGATAAATATTCAGGGCGCAGTCTTTTTTTTTAAATTATACATGATGTATATATATAACACGCAAATGTTTTGATATAATTATAAATTATAATACTTTTCCATTTTTTCCTATAAAATTTATTTATTTATTTGGTTATATTTTAGGTGCCGTGTGCAACTTTATAGGTTATAGGCACCATCTTGATTGTTGATTTACATTTCAATATGTCTTATGTATGTAAAATTTTGGATGTGTATGTTGTTAGTATTTTTGTTTAAAGAACGTGTTGTTACAACTGAATAGGTTATTTCTAATTTACGTTGTGAATTCGTTTATGAGGATGATATTGTTTAAATATGTCTGTAGTAATTGTGTTTTTTCAAATATTGGAACAGGTGTTTCTGATTTCCAGGTTGTATGGCTTGTCGATATCCTAACAGCAGATATGAGGTCCTTGATGAATCTAAGCTCGGACAATTTTCCAAGATGTGAAACATTGTTAAAGCTGTATCACAGCTGCGACATCTTGGTGGCGAACTTCCGTCGAGTAGATGAGCATGCGTGAGCCTGGTGTGCCCTATTCTGAGGCGTGTGATGATAGTCTGCTCCCGTCGATTTCCTTGAATCTCTGGAAGTGGATTCATGTCATGAAACATTCTTTTCATTTTGTTTGTGATAGGAACCTTTGCCCAACAATATCGCCAGGCCTCTCTACACTGGTTCAAAATTGCGTTATTGTAATCGTATAGCGCTATTTTATTGTCTGGCGCTGGAAGTATGGTGGATGCTTCTTTTGCGGCGCTATCAGCCAGTTCATTGCCTGGTATTCCTATGTGACTGGGGACCCACAAAAATGTTATTGTTTTTTTTGTAATTTGAATAATTTGTATAATTTGGAAGACAATGGGGTTGTTGCATGATTGAAAGTTCTCTATTAGTTTTAGGGCTGAGTAGGAATCACTAATAATTAAAATGTGGTCATTGTTAATTTCGTTGATTATTATATCTAACGCTAAATATATGGCAAAGAGTTCGGAGGATAGGACTGAATAAATGGAGGGTAGAGAGTAGCGGATGGTCTCCGTAGGTAGAACAACGGAACATCCAACATGTTCTGATTTTTTCGACCCATCGGTATAAATGCATGTGTACTTTTCGTAGTTATTTATATGAGCTAAGAAGAGTTGTTTTAGTGCTACTGGTGGGCTATTTAACTTTTTTTTGTTTTTTAATGAAAAATCGAAAAGTGTTCTACTATTTGTCCAAGGAGGTAAAGGGTTTACGTTTGATTTGAACAGCTTTGGAAGTGTGTACGTATTGATTAGTGGCGGGTAGTTGGCAAGGCGAGTTGGTAATTTATACGTCGAGAAGTCAAAAAAGTCTGTAGTTACTTTTAAGCGTCCTAAAAACTTTAACAAAAGAAAGTGTCTGCGTAGTTCTAGCGGCCATTCATCAGCCTCCCAGAGCAGACTGTTAATAGGGCTAGTCCTGAAGGCTCCGGTTGCTCGACGGATCATTGAATGGTGTACTGGATCTAGCTTGTTTAATATTTTCTTTGAGGCATCCCCGTATACTTCGCATCCGTAGTCAATAATCGGCCTTATTAGACATCTGTATAACCTCAACAAGGAAGTTCTATCGCAGCCGTAAGTAGTACCGGAAAGTGATTTTATTAAATTGCACTTCTTTGACAATTTGGACAGTAGTGTTTCGATTTGTAGTTTCCACGTCAGTCTTGAGTCCAACATTACTCCTAGATGTCGAATTGAATCGCGTTTGTTCAAAGGTCGATTTCCAATATGTGCTGTAAGTGGTTGGGTACATCTACGAATTCGACAAAAGTGGATAGCAGTGGATTTAGAAAGACTAAACCTGAAGCCACAACTAGCGGCCCATGTTTCAAGGCTGTTGAAGGACTCTTGTATAACATATTGCCCAAAGTTTACATCGGTAGAGCTGTAATAAATCAGGACGTCGTCAGCGTATAGTGCAACATTCACAGGTTTTGGTATGAACGATTTGATATCGTTAATGGCAATGTTGAATAGGGTTGGGCTTAGAACAGATCCTTGCGGAACACCGTTGTGTAGTTCGAATTTGTTTGAAAAAGTCGAGCCAGCACGAACGTTGAAATTCCGATTATTGAGAAAGTTTTGTATAAAAAAAAGAATATTGCCCGAGAATCCCCAATCCTGAAGGGATTTTAGAATTTTGTTTCTCCAGCATGAGTCAAATGCACTTTCCAGGTCTAAGAAAACTGCGAAAACATGCTGATTTCTAGTAAACGCTGATTTTATAAAGGAATTAAATTTAAAAAGATTGTGCATTGTTGATTTAGTATAACGGAATCCGCATTGTTCGCTGTCTAGTAGATGCCTTGTCTCTAATTCCCATAAAAGGCGGCGGTTAATTATTTTTTCGGTCACTTTGCAGAGAACTGACGTAAGAGAGATGGGCCTATAATTTTGTACGAGTTTTGGATCTTTATTGGACTTCAGTATAGGGATTACTGTTGCCGATGACCAACTTTTAGGAAAGTCTCTATTTATCCACATATTGTTGAGGAGCGTCAACAACAGGTCAGTTACTCTTGTTGGTAAGCGCTTTATAAATTCAATGTGAATCTGATCTGGACCTGGTGATTTGGAACGAGATGAACTAATACTTTGGTTTAGTTCATCTAATGTAAAGGGTAAATTGTAGGGTTCATTATCAAGGGTAAGATAAGGAGGGAACTGAAGTTCATGAAGTGCCGAAGGATTTTTTGAAATACTAGATAAGTGCTGCCCAAAGGCATTAGCTATTTCCTTAGGCTCGGTAAGAATTTTTCCATTGTAAGCTATCGATCGCGGAATATTGTTAATTTGTCTGCCTTTTATGGCTTTTATTTTATTCCATACTATTTTCGTTGAAATTCCGGTTGAGATGGAAGATATAAATTTTGTCCAGCAATTTCTTTTTGCCTGGTTGATAATCCACCGCGCTTCTGCCCTGGCTTTATGGTAATTGATATGATTACTTAATGATGGACGTGTTTTTAAAATTTTTAAAGCTCTATGCCGTTTCGTCAAAGCAGCACGACATTCGGGTGTCCACCAAGGAACCGTTCTTAAATATTTAGATGGTTTGGTTTTAGGGACCGAGAGGGTAGCAATTTGAACAATTACTGAGGCAAACCTTTCAAGATTTTCTCCGTGAGATGAGGAAATTTCAAAATGTCTAAAGTTATCGCTACAAGCTTTTGTAAAATTCTCCCAATTGGCTTTGTCTATCCTCCATTTCCCGATAGACTGTGGAAGAAACGGGTCAATTTGCAGTGAAAGCAAAAGAGGTAGGTGATCACTACCTGCAAGATCACAATGGAAGTAAGACTGGGGAATTATAGGAAATGAGCGAGAGGCTAAGCAGAGGTCAATAGAAGTCCAGGTTTGGTGGGCTCGGCTATAGAAAGACTGCTCACAGGGGCTGCAGAGTATGAGCGAAAATTCATCTATAAGAGAGTCTATTATTTTACCCCTTGCATCAGTTCGATGATTGATGCCCCAAGTCGGACTGTGAGCGTTCAGATCTCCCATTAAAAGGAATGGAAGAGGAAGTTCGAGTAATAGATCTCGAAAATCATTATATGTGATATTTTCTGAGGGATGTAGATAAATAGAACATATCGTAAACTGAACTGGAAGATGAACGACAACGGCTACTGCTTCCAATTTGGAGGATAAATTAATAGCAGTATAACTGATGCCTTTCTTAATGGCAAGAGAAACTCCTCCGCTAGCATGAGGAGTACGACGGACTGTTTTGTAAATAGAATTATATAAAGATTTTAAAATAGTTTGGTTTTCTTTTAGATGGGTCTCTTGAAGAGATAAAAGTGAGGGGTTATAATTAGAAATCAACAACTGTAGGTCATTATAGTGACGATATACACCATCACAGTTCCAATTTAAAATAATCATATGATTTAATGTTATAAGTTATAATCTAGTTATGGGGTACTAGAAAAGTTAAATGTGAGTGTTTTCACTAACAGAAGTGTTTCTAAGGTAATTTTTCAAGCTGTTTATGACTTTAGTAAATCTGCTCTTTAAGCTTTTTGTTGGAAGAGCTGAGTATAAATCTGAAAACATAGTAATGATGGAATCGAGGTCATTGGTTAAGTCTAGTGCTGCCGATACCGGATCTTTTGTGATTACAATGGTTTCTAAAAATGTGTGTAATTGAATGAAGGAAAGAGGATAGTTTTTGTCAGGTGATTCTACAAGTTTCTTCAAAGGTAGTAATGAATCGGTCAGAGTTTTATTTTCCGTGTTAATTTGAATGTTAGAGGTTTTAGTTTCCGTGGTAATTTGGATGTTAGAGGTATTTCTACTATCGGTTATGTTTTGTAGGCCTTCATTTATCTGCAAGTTACCTTTTTTATCTTGTTCCGGTTCGTTGGGATCATGGTGACTGCTAGAAGGAAGTCTTGTTGTTGAGGTAATTGGATTCGTTGATGTATTGTTTTTTATTACTTAACTTCTCCTCTAAAACTTCGATTTTCTCAACTAAACCTTCAATAATTGAAGAAAGTTTCCCTATTTGTTGGATTATTTCGATACTAGGTGCTGGAGTGGACACAATCTTAGAAAAGCTGCCCAGAGGAAGAACTGTAGGTGTTTTATTTTCAACTATTCTTTTGGCCACCGGATAGGGTACTCTATCGGTTACCCTTACCTTTTGAATTTCCTTTTCTTTCAGAAATGCAGGACAGTTTCGAGACCACGCAGGATGTTGATCAGAACAGTTAACACATTTCAATGGTTGGCTGCACTGATCTTCGTGTTGAGTAAGCCCACATTTGCCACAGACTTTACGTTGGCATTTCGCCGATACGTGGTTGAATGAGAAGCAATTAAAACATCTTATAGGATTTGGGATATAGGGTCTTACTTTTATGTTTATAAAATTAAGTTTAAGATGATCCGGTAACACGGGCTTCTCGAAAGTTAGGATAATCGATGATGTTGGTACCTTCGTTTCTCCTGACCTTCTAAAAATTCTTTTCACTTCCACGACTCCTTCGTCACGTAGCTCTTCTTTAAGTTCTTGTTCTGAACAGATATTGAACTCAGGACAGGTTATTATTCCTTTTGTGTAATTCAAAGAAGGGTGGAAAGTGAAATTCAAGGCTGAGTTTTCGTATTTCTTGATATTTTGTAGATTAAAAAAATCCTTTTCATTGACCACTTCTAGTAGTACTTTGCCACTTCTTAAAAACTTCACTTTTGTTTGCGGAGCAAAACTTTGAATAAACTTACAAACTTTGAATGGGCTTGTGTTTAGGAAAGTCTTATCTTCATCTGCAAAAGATACTTCGATATATTTTCTTACTCATGATGTTCCTGGCCGTCTTGAGCACATGGAGAAGATATCGGGAGGCTTCGGTTACTTAGTCCCTGACATTTCACTTTCCAACTTTGGTTTTGGAGAGGTGGTAGTTTTTTGGAGAATAAGTTTCCAAAATTATAGTTTGTGCCTTTCTATACTTTCAGAATTTATTTTCGTTGTTTGAAATTATATAAAATATCCCATTAACACCTAAACTTGGGTGTCCATAACTGGAACAGCATTTAAGTAATGGAACCAGTAATATACACCCAAGTCTAATTCAATTTTTATCATCACTTAATGTTGAAGAATGCCCGTTTTTTTTTTTTTTTTTTTTTTTATGGTCTATTGATGATTTTCCTAAAAGTTATTAGTTTTAAAATAGATTTTATGCGAAATCTTAAGGCTAAAAAAAAAGAACATAGTAAATCATCTAAAACATAGTGAAATCCAAAACATAGTGAATCATCTAAGTTTTATTTCGGTTATAACTATTTCATTGATTAGTTAGTAAATATTAAAAAATAGTATACCTGGAAGTTTTATTTAGTTCTGATCTCAGGAACTAGAAATAATAATCAATTTTGACATCTCAAACCGTCCAAACCTACCGTCGATAAAAATTATAAATTCTTCTGCAATGCTACGGTTTAGTTAACGCAATTTACTTTATGTTAATGGTTACAGCTGAGGGCCATGCAATCACAAAAAGATTGGAAATATCCAGAAGAAAATATGCTAAATGCAATATGTGATATCCATCATGGCGCCGCTATAGCCAATGCAAGTAAACATAATGGTGTGCCACGAATAACTTTGTTTTTTCCTTCTTTTATTTGGCCTTAAGATTTCGCATAAAATCTATTTTAAAACTAATAACTTTTAGCAAAATCATCAATAGACCAAAAAAAAAAAACAAAAAAAAAACGGGCATTCTTCAACATTAAGTGATGATAAAAATAGAATTTTATCGGAAAATAATTTTTAGAACATATGATCGCTTGAAAAGTAAATATCATAAAAATTTAATTCTATATTTGAATTGAAATATTTCAAGCACAAACGTCTTTTGGAAGTGAGATCGTATAGGCGAAAGTATAGAAAGGCACAAACTATAATTTTGGAAACTTATTCTCCAAAAAACTACCACCTCTCCAAAACCAAAGTTGGAAAGTGAAATGTCAGGGACTAAGGAACCGAAGCCTCCCGATATCTTCTCCATGTGCTCAAGACGGCCAGGAACATCATGAGTAAGAAAATATATCGAAGTATCTTTTGCAGATGAAGATAAGACTTTCCTAAACACAAGCCCATTCAAAGTTTGTAAGTTTATTCAAAGTTTTGCTCCGCAAACAAAAGTGAAGTTTTTAAGAAGTGGCAAAGTACTACTAGAAGTGGTCAATGAAAAGGATTTTTTTTAATCTACAAAATATCAAGAAATACGAAAACTCAGCCTTGAATTTCACTTTCCACCCTTCTTTGAATTACACAAAAGGAATAATAACCTGCCCTGAGTTCAATATCTGTTCAGAACAAGAACTTAAAGAAGAGCTACGTGACGAAGGAGTCGTGGAAGTGAAAAGAATTTTTAGAAGGTCAGGAGAAACGAAGGTACCAACATCATCGATTATCCTAACTTTCGAGAAGCCCGTGTTACCGGATCATCTTAAACTTAATTTTATAAACATAAAAGTAAGACCCTATATCCCAAATCCTATAAGATGTTTTAATTGCTTCTCATTCAACCACGTATCGGCGAAATGCCAACGTAAAGTCTGTGGCAAATGTGGGCTTACTCAACACGAAGATCAGTGCAGCCAACCATTGAAATGTGTTAACTGTTCTGATCAACATCCTGCGTGGTCTCGAAACTGTCCTGCATTTCTGAAAGAAAAGGAAATTCAAAAGGTAAGGGTAACCGATAGAGTACCCTATCCGGTGGCCAAAAGAATAGTTGAAAATAAAACACCTACAGTTCTTCCTCTGGGCAGCTTTTCTAAGATTGTGTCCACTCCAGCACCTAGTATCGAAATAATCCAACAAATAGGGAAACTTTCTTCAATTATTGAAGGTTTAGTTGAGAAAATCGAAGTTTTAGAGGAGAAGTTAAGTAATAAAAACAATACATCAACGAATCCAATTACCTCAACAACAAGACTTCCTTCTAGCAGTCACCATGATCCCAACGAACCGGAACAAGATAAAAAAGGTAACTTGCAGATAAATGAAGGCCTACAAAACATAACCGATAGTAGAAATACCTCTAACATCCAAATTACCACGGAAACTAAAACCTCTAACATTCAAATTAACACGGAAAATAAAACTCTGACCGATTCATTACTAACTTTGAAGAAACTTGTAGAATCACCTGACAAAAACTATCCTCTTTCCTTCATTCAATTACACACATTTTTAGAAACCATTGTAATCACAAAAGATCCGGAATCGGCAGCACTAGACTTAAACAATGACCTCGATTCCATCATTACTATGTTTTCAGATTTATACTCAGCTCGTCCAACAAAAAGCTTAAAGAGCAGATTTACTAAAGTCATAAACAGCTTGAAAAATTACCTTAGAAACACTTCTGTTAGTGAAAACACTCACATTTAACTTTTCTAGTACCCCATAGCTAGATTATAACTTATAACATTAAATCATATGATTATTTTAAATTGGAACTGTGATGGTGTATATCGTCACTATAATGACCTACAGTTGTTGATTTCTAATTATAACCCCTCACTTTTACTCAAATTCTTGTAGAATTCACTTTTCACTCAAATTCACTTTTCACTTAAATCGTCTTCAATCTCTCTTCAATCTCTCTAATATTTTTGTATAACACAAATATTCAAGTTTGAATATCTCCTGATTTTTCGGGTGTTGTTCCAGATCAATAAATAATATCGGCAAAGGAAATTTCGTTTTTGAATGTTGTGCGTTGGTTATATTTTTAACTTTATATCCCAGATCATTAAATTCAACTGTAATGTCTTCAGTTGGAGTTGTAGGGTGGAGATTTCTAATAACTATGCGAAAATATTTTTCTTCCTGGAGTTGGTATGTATGAAATAGAACGTTTTGTATTTGCAATAGTTTTATAATTTTGCGATAGTCATCTGAAGTGGACGGGTAGATAGTTGTCTGATTCATACTGCTACTGCAGTAAAATCTTCGGGGACCTACTTCAGATGCCAAGCTTTGACATAAAATTATAAAATTTTGGACAGATTTCACACGAATAGGAGGAGGCTTTGAAATTATGCAAGGTTTTTCTTGATTTCTTTTTGAGTTAGTCGTGGTTCGATACGCGGTTTCATTAGATGCGGTGACTTGAATAGGGATACGTTGCAATGTTGGTTTCTCGCGGATTTCCTTCTTAGGAGGTTCTGGTTTATCTGACTTCCAAAGTTTTACAAAAGCTGGAGCTCGCTTTTTATAGTTACAGTTTTTGGTTTTTGCGTTTTGATCATCCTACAAGTCTTAAGGTTACTTGTAAGTTGATCTCTTTTACTTGAAGTTAGTCTTTGTCTAACCCTCTATATATTATTCTTACAGATATCTAACCTTTTGTTTCCAAAGGTATGTATAATCTCAAGGTAATATTGCACCCACAAGAGCTTTTTGCATACTTTTTAACCTGGACTGCAATTAGGAGATCACGGATTCATCATGGAAATTCAATTTTCTGTAGGGCTGAAATGAACCTTGGCTATGCGGATGATACAGATGTATCAGAGCGAATGAAAGATAAATTCCTGTAACTTCCAAAGGCTACGGAAAGAATGGAATTAGTTATTAAGAACACAACCTATATAAAAATACATAAATACAAGCTCTCAAGGAGGAAAAAATTGCCTACGTTTTGGGTTATATACTTTCGAACGATAGATGATAGAAATTTATTTGTTTTTGGGGATTCCCCTTACAAATAGAGCCTAGCTTGGCTATTGTCGACTAATATGGTTTTACAATTTATATACATATCTTTTAAAAATAAATAAAATTTACAATATTTTACGTTTAGAATGGATTTTACAAAACATAAATAACAATAAAAATTAAAAACAATAAACGATTACTGCATAATAATAATTATATGAACCTGTTGCTATGATAGAAACAATAAAAAAAAAGATATATATATATATATATATATATATATATATATATATATATATATATATATATATATATATATATAAACAAAATATTAATTTTAAGATAAACTAATAACAAACACTTAATAGAACATGGGCTATGGTCAACAATTTTGTATATGCACTTTGTGTATTCCCATCATATAATAGTAAACTTTATTTGACTTATCTATACAATCGATTTTCAATATGGTTTCGATGTTATCAGAAGATTCTGAGATGAAGTTTTGGAGGAAGTTTTGTCTGTAGTCATTGCATGCTGAGCAGTGAAGGAGAATGTGATGTAGACTATTGTAGATAACTTGACTGCACGACATATAATTTTCTTTAGACTCGATCCAAAAAGTTATGTTTTTTACATAGATTCTGTTATGGATTTGCATCCCTTAATTGCTGACACATCTCAATTACTTTATATGGACTTTGAATGTAAGGTACGTTTCGAGATTGGGAGCATTGTAACTGCATAGTATTCTGTATGAAGGATAGTTAGTTGAGTTTAGAGCTCTTTGTATATTGGCTGAGAAATGATGGTTGTGTGCTTTGTCCTGGATTTCGTATTTCGTATCGAAGAAGTCCGTTTGTGTGGTGAACATAAAAATCTTCTGCAAAGGCATTAAGCTCGGCTATTGCTCTAAATTGAGGCACCCAATTGAAGTCTATGTCAGGCTTATCCTTGTCTAATAATTTAAGTCTATTAAAACAAATACATGCATACGATTGGATAAATATGTTGGATTTAAAGTCAGGATGATCTCAACTAACACATCTTATTATTGAGCACTTGGGCGTTTCAAGAACAGTGGCGGATCCAGGAATTTTCTCAGGGGAGAGGTGCACCTCTGTACCAGGTGCTTTCCCCACCCCTATCTGATCCCCCACCATTACCCATCTCCCCTCCCCCACTCCTTACCTGAGTTTAGCCGCTCAAAAGACCTCTTTAAATGGTTTTAACAAAAGCAAACTCTATTTTTATTTAACGTAAATTTTGTTTAGTTTACTGTGAAGCAATCGTTAATTACTTGAATTAGATATTTTTTTTGTTATTACTTCTAATTCAACAAAAAACGTGGCTTACATGAAAAATTATAAAACTTTAATTCCCTACTTTTCTGCTGAAAATCGAACCATTGTTTATATAAACTTTTTTTGTATTAATTGAATTCGGCTATCACTCCTTTAAATATTTCTCTCTACTTACGAGATACCCTGTATGTGGGTTTAGACACGTAAAAACTGAATTGCTGACAAGGTTCACATAGAGAAAACTTTTGTAGCCAAAAAATCCAGTTTTATCTGATTTTTTTTTTCATTTATTACTACTAAACAGTGCATCAAAATAAAAAAGTATTCTTTGAGAAATTAAAGAACGTCAAATTGTGCGTCGAACGAGTACCTAACTTAATAATTTGATTAAGTTATATGATCGATAACTCCGGTCAGTGAACGCTATTTTTTATCGACATGGTCAAAATCTGAGGAAGATTACAATAAATAGCCCTACAGCTTGGAAATTGGAGTTCTCTAAGAATAAAAACTCTAAGCATAATTTCTGATTCCGATCATAATCAGATTTCGATCAAATCGGAGACCAAATAATTAGTATCTTGCCTCATGAAAAAGTTCCTAACAGCAGCTATTTTAAGAAAAGAACAACACTTTTTAATGAGAAACATACTTATTATTATAATGACCAGTATTATGAATCGCATGGATTCTTCAAGGAGACTATAGTTGCTTGTGGTTGCAATGCATTCAGATCTAGTGGAACTGAATAAAAACTGGATCCGGGAGAAAAGCCGTATTTTCTTGTGCTCGAATAAAAGGTTGTTCGAAGGAATAAATAAGGTTAAAAATTTCCCTCCATTATGTATTTCACCTGTAAGATTTATTTCAGTTCGGAGTCAATAGGAACAAACTGTGACAGGAGCAAAAGCCTTCGCATCCCAAAGAAGCTGCTGAATATGGAGCAGGTTAGGAAAAGAAAAGTGGACAGACGGAAACTGAGATGAAAAATAGCGAAAGTGCTGATGCCTGAATCTATGGAATCAGGAACTCGTGGAGGCTGTTCAGGAGAGGGAACATGGAGGAAAACTTATGAGGCAGCCAAGATTCAGTAATGGATTTTTTATCACAGGATTATGAGATTAATCACTTTACAATATTTGTCTAAGAGGATGATTTCTCCTATATTTCTCTTTTCTTTAAATAGCTGTTTTTTAGATACTTTCAGAATTATTTTTCTACCATCCAGAGGGGAACGCGCCCCCTGGCAGATTACTAGTGCTGGTCGCGAAAATAGTTTTTTTTATATTACATTAGAAATTCGTAAATGATAATGAATTTTCCCTATATTTATCCTTTCTTTAAATAGGTGTTTTTATTACTTTTTCGAAATTTTTTCAGCATCTAAAGGAGGATGCGCCCCTAGCAGAATTCGCTAGTGCTGGTCACGATAGAATTTTTTTTTGTACTACATTAGAAAATTTGTGTATGAGAATGAATTTCTCTTTTCTTTAAATAGAAGTTTTTGTCACTTTTTTTGGAATTTTTCCCACATCCATGGGTGGGCGTGGCTCCTGACAGAATCCGCTAGTGCTCTTCACAATAATATTTTTTTTTATATTACATTAGGATATTCATCGTCTATGAGGATGAATTTTCTCTATATACCCCTTTTCTTTAAATAGCTGTTTTTTAAATTCTTTTTTGGAATCTTTTTCCAGCTCCTAGGGGAAGGAGGAGGGACGCCCCCCGGATGGATCAGCTAGTGTTTAAGAGTAGAGTACTTTCCCGATAAAGCCAGTACGTAAATAAGCAAATGAGATATTTGGGCTGGACTATATAAGCAGCAACTGTAAACAGCGGTAGAACCGTATAACCGGATTAGACTCATTATCATCATTAGACTCGTCGTATTGAAAATAAACTTTTGTATTTTGTATATATATATGTATAAGTTAAGGTACGGAGATGGACAGTATTAGCGTTAATACCAAAAGCATTGATGTAAACAATCTCAGAATGTATATATAGAGGATTATAAGGAACAATAAACCAGTCTTGATTTCGACTTCATGCGTTTTATTCCTTGAACCTTTTACTTTTTTTTAAGTGTTTTAAGTCCGCTACGCTTAACTGGTGCCGAAACCCGGGACGGTGAGAGTGCAGAGGCCCGTTTTTTTTTTCAATCAGAGGAAAACCGCTACGAGGATGCCTGAATTTGACTTGAGGCAGCCGGCTCCCATGAACTTGCCAGAGATCCCTCCGTTACCGCAGGGAACCTTAGCCGCGGCGCATGCAAATGCGATAGAATGGATGAAGATCAAGGTAGCCACTTCAAAGGTCCTTAGGAAGGCTATATCCGATCTTGATCTCTTCACTGGAGAAACAGGTGAGCTAAATCACTTTTTAAAAGGGGGAGATCGACTTGTGACAAGAATCAATGCGAAGATCGAAGAGAACCTTGTCAACGCTGGAGATGCGGATGCCCCTAGGCAGCGCTTGTGTGCAGGGTCAAAAGAAGTCAATATGCTGCAACACTCGTAGCTCATTACAACCGTATCACGGAGAAGATGCGGGAAATAGCAGGCGCTCCGGAGGTAGAGGCCAAGATGGCCTTTTTGTCTACGATACTGAAGGTGCAACTGGCGAAGGAAACCGGGAAGAAGAAAGGCTTACCCTGGGAACGCTCATTTATTGAGTGTGCCCAAGAAATGGTGGACTCCAGTGCCCGAGAGGAGGAAAGCCGGCTAGAGGTGGAGGAACCAGGATGGAATCGGATAGTCTATAAGAGGCCTAGGAGTACACCGACGACCTGGAAAAGGAGAGAGTCCGCATACGGCGGGAGAGAGAAGCACATGGGAGCGGAACGAAGACCAGGGAAAAATAGAGCGAGGGCTAACCAACGGAAAGAAGATAGGAAATGTCACGGCTGTGGGAAGAGCGGACACTTGATGGCACAGTGTCCCCGCACGAAATGTATTGAGTGCGGGACAGAGGGACTCATTGCGAGGTAGTGCTCGTAAATATATTCAAGAAGAGACTCACAACGAGCAGAGCCGATGGAGGTGAATGCTCAAGGTTTGATGAGAAGAAAGATGCAGTCCAGGAGAAGTGAGTCATCAACAGAGGCTTCAGAAGAATCCGCAACCACTGAGACCCAGGAAGAGCCAGATGACCCAGCAAGCCGGGAAAACGAGAGGAGCAGAGAAGGGCGGAGAGACAGCGGAAGAAGTGGACGGCGGCCAGCAGTGGAGAGGATCTGAGGAGGGTGTCAGGCGAGGGGTGACCGCACGCTAGTGAATTATAACATCCGAGGTAAAAGCTGCTGGTTACCTATAAATTGTCTAATCTGGTTACCTATAATATAGGCAAGAGGAGTGCGATGCCTGATAGACACCGGGAGTTCCAATACCATTATCACGCGTGGAGTTTTGGAAAAGCTGTATGGGGGAGAGAGGACACTCCAAATCAAGGTATTTAATTGTAAGTTAATCACCCTGGGTGGCCCGTGTGGAGTAGAGGGAGAAGTGGAGATAGGATTGAGGGGGTGGGCAGCCAAGGGAGGTAAACTTACGGTGCATGTGGTGGGAGAAATGCCCCGGAAATATCAGGTAATTATAGGGTGTGACATGTTGGGGAAGGTGGGCTTGCGAATCGCGAATAGGAGAAAGGAGTGGAGAATACGAATAGGGGATGTCAACTATACGAGCAGGGCAGCAATAAAGAATGACGATAGGGGGCGTATAGGAGATATATGTCGAGCCGAGGATTGGAGAGTGACAGTGAGAAGGGAGTTCGAAGACATTTTCTTTAAGGAGGGAGATACATTGGGGGTGACGGGTAAAACGGTGCACGAGATCCCGTTAAAGCACGAAAAGGTGAGCTACGTAAAGGAGAAGAGATATCCGCAGGCTCTTCGCCAACACATTAGGAAAGAGTTGCAAAGCTTAAAGCAACAAGGTATAATTGTTGATAGCACGTCGCCATACAACAGTCCGCTATGGGCAGTAAAGAAGAAAAGCGTGCCCGGAGAGGATAAGGAGAAATACCGCGTAGTAATTGATTACCGCAAACTTAACGAGAATACTGTGGATGAAAAGTATCCAATCCCGAAGTTTGAGGACATTTTAGATAGGCTGAGCGGTGCAACGGTATTTAGTACCCTCGACTTGAAAGCGGGATACCACCAAATTAGAATGCTCCCGAAAGACCAGTCGAAGACAGCATTCACGTTCGAAAGGGGGCACTATGAATTTACGAGAATGCCGTTTGGTCTCAAGAATGCCCCTATAACGTTCCAGCGGCTGATGGACGAATTTCTAAGGGGAATTGACGACGGGATGTGCCAAGTGTACATGGAAGACCTGTTGGTATTTAGTAAAACCGAGGCGGAGCACGTGGAGCATCTGCGGAGGGTATTCCAGAGTGAGACACTTTGGATTGAAATTGTCTAACGAGAAAAGTTTGTTACGGCAAGACCACATAAATTTTTTAGGGCACACGATCTCGAGTGAGGGGGTCAAACCGGACGCGCGAAAAGTGGAGGCGATAAGGAAAATGGCAATACCTCGGGATGTGAAAGGGATCCGCAGATTGTTGGGGACTCTTAATTATTACCGAAGGTTCGTGCCCGAAATGGCGGAATATCTCGTGCCCCTGAACAATTTATTGAAGAGAGGCAGAAAGGTAGTCGTAATCCCCATAATGGAAGACAACATTCGGAAATGCATGGCGCGGCTGCAACAGGAACCGGTATTGGCGTTTCCGGATTTTTCAAAAACATTCACCATCACAACGGATGCTATCGAGTACGCGTTGGGGGCCGTGCTGTCCCAGGAAGGAAATGGGGGCGATCGCCCCATAGCATACGCCAGCAGGAGGCTTACGGGCGCTGAAACCAGGTATAGCGCGCTAGAAAGAGAACTATTGGGAATAGTGTGGGCCATAGATAATTTCAGACCCTATGTGTTTGGGAGGAGATTCCGCGTGCCACCGACCATTGACCCTTACAATGGGCAGGCAAATTGAAAGAATCTTCGGCTAGAGTCACACGATGGAAAGAGTTTTTGAACCAATACAATATGGATATTGTATTCAAGCCAGGAAGAGAGAACGTGGTGGCGGACTGGCTATCAAGGGCGATTACAATAAACGTCATAGAGGAAGACACAGGAGAGCCATCGACAGACGTGCGACAGTTCTTGAGGGAATGGACGCCGGAAGGGGAAGGAGGACAGACTGTAGAGGAAGATGAGGATGGAGATGAGTCCCAAGAAGAAGGGAGCCCAGTGGAAGAGAGGTTGGCCGACATGGAGGAGTTAGAGGAGATTATAAATGACAAAAACCGTCAGATAATTTGGTAGACCAGCACTTCGGGTCTAATGAGAGTGCAGTACGGCAAATAAGGGAACAGCAGAATTACAACCATTTGGTCACAGCCAGGAGCGAGGGAAGACCAGATCTGTAGAGCTCTGAAGGACGGCTCCAAACCTGGAAAAACTCACCACTTATACGTGGGGAACGGGACTATCTGGGAGAAAATCAAAAGGATATGGCGGTCGGAAAGAATAGGGCTAGACAGAACGTTCGTTCGTTGCAAGTTGATGGTGGACACAGTGCGGGATGAAGAATAACAGAAGGAGATAACACTCGCTTACC
The DNA here is from genome assembly GCA_928085145.1 of Nezara viridula. NCBI lineage: Eukaryota > Metazoa > Arthropoda > Insecta > Hemiptera > Pentatomidae > Nezara > Nezara viridula. The sequence continues at coordinate 88,528,199 of OV725077.1, read as the reverse complement.
ACCATACATGTCGGAAATATTTTTGGTGGGGATGAAGAAAATGATCGCAGAGCTTATAGGGACCTACGAGGTGTGCGCGAGCACGAAGTACGATAGGCACTCCCCAAGAACGATGCAAGAGGAGACACCCACAGTCGATGCACCACTAAGCGACTTGCAAGTGGATACGTTCACGTGGAGAGGGTATAAATGGGTCACGCTCATAGACCTCTTTAGCAAAGCAGCAATGGCGTACCTGGTACAGGAGCGATCAGCAGAGGCAGTATTAGGAGCCCTCCAGACGTGGTTCCAGTGTTACGGAGTACCCGACCGCATAACATCCGACGGGGCAGAGAGTTCGACAATGCCAAGATCAGAGCTGAAATGAAGAACGTAGGTGTCAAGTGGCATTTTAATACTCCAGGGCACCCCAAGAGCAGGGGAAGTATAGAGAGACTGCACAGTACTCTCAGTGACCATCTAATGGGTGTATCCGGTGGAAAAAGGGTTAAAGGGGCCAATCAACCTCATATAGTATCAGTAAGCGAAACTCGTTTATCTCCTCGAGACAGATTCTCGGCCCCTGGCTACACTGTTTACCGAAAGGACAGGAACAGAGCAGGCGGGGGATTATGATACTGGTGCGTTCAGATCTACCGCACGTTTACAGGCCGATTGATAATTTAAAATACGCGGAAGCGACTGCAAATCAATTTAAGGTCAAAAACAAAATTATTAACACAGTTGCAGTTTATATCACACCGAATAAAATAACCTTAGACCTTAGAGTTATGTTTAATATCGGTAAACACATACTCATTTTCGGGGACTTAAATGCAAAAAAATTACATTGGAACTGCCATAATACGAATAAAAATGGAAATTATTATTAAATTTTATATCGCGGAAAATATAGAATTGCATGCTCCAAACGATCCAACTTACATACCAACTCAGAAAAATTCAAATCTAGCATTATTGATTTAGCCCTCACCAAAAATATTTCTGATGTTTCTCGGCTTATCTTGGTAGCATGTCTCAGTTCGGATCATAGCTCGGTGATCTTTCGATTGGAAAATAAAACCATAAAAACCAGCACGATCCCAAAATTCAATTTCAAATTGGCTGATTGGGAAAAATTCCGGAAAATCGTAGATAAAAATCTAGATATTAACCCTGTTATAAGAAATAACACCGATATAGATTTTAACATCGATAAATTTATGGAGACTGTCAAAACTGGCATGATAAAATCCACAGGTATCCTGTCAATACAAACCCAACAACATACCTCCCCAACTACAATTTTTTTTATTTTTATAAAAGATAAATACCGTAAAAAATACCAGCTCACCAGGAACATAAAGTATAAATGCCTCTTTAACAAATTAAATGCCTATGTAAAAATTAGTTTAAACAGTTGGAGGAACTTAAAGTGGCAGGAAAATCTTAGAGAACTGTCCCCTGGTAGTAAAAAATTTTGAAAAATACACAAAATTCTAACAAATCGTCCCCACCATATCCCTCCAATTAAACTATCAAACAATTTCGCCTATTCTAATATGGAGAAGGTAGAAGCCATGGCAAACTATTTCACTTTAGCATCTAATATTTCGGCTGATCTAGGCATCAACAACCACAATCGAACTATCATTAAATCCGTAAAAAGCTTTCTCAAAGAGCCAGTTCCAAATACATTCCCTTCAATCTCGTTCAAAGAGGTGAAACAGGTTATAAAGCAGTTAAAAACTAAAAAATCTCCCGGTCCAGACTCTATACCTCCAATAGCCATTAAGAAATTAAGCAAAAAGGCTATTCTATTCCTAACAAAGACGTATAACTGTTTGCTTCGCTTTAAATATTTTCCGACGGTTTGAAAAACAGCAAAAATTATAACGATTCCGAAGCCAAAAAAAAAGACCCAGCAGATGTTCGTAGTTACAGACCAATAAGTCTACTTAACATAATTTCAAAACTTTTTGAAAAACTACTTTTAAAAAGATTCCTGAGCCACATATCTCAAAATAGTCTGATATCTAACGAGCAATTCGGGTTCAGAAAACAACACTCAACAGTAGCCCAACTAGCCAGACTGACCGACTATATTACCAAAGAGTTCAATGAAAAGAAGCACGTCGGTATGCTCCTCCTAGACATAGAAAAAGCTTTTGACATAGTATGGCATGAGGGCATAATCCATAAACTCATTTTATATAAATTCCAACCTTACATAATCCACCTCCTTCATTCATATCTCAACAATAGATCCTTTTGCATCACAATAAAGAATGACCATTCCTCAATCCATTTCTTATCTGCAGGTCTCCCTCAAGGCTCCTGCCTTTATCCTACACTATTCAGCCTATACATCTCAGACCTACCTTCCGTTCCTTCAAAAGAATACTCCTTATATGCAGATGATACAGCTATTTACACCTCTTCTTTTAGAATCGATAATATAACTCAGAGTTGGGGATTTACTCGAGTAAATGTCGAACAGTGACGTCACGAGTGATCACTCTTGGAAGCTTGGCCATGAGTAATTTTCAAAATTACTCATGAAATATTTTTCCATCATGAGTAAATCACTCGTGAAAAATGTTATCTCCATGAGTAAATTACTCCTGAAAAATTTTAACAACAAACGATTAATTTTGAAAAAAAAAAAAGGTTTTTATTTTATTTAACCTAATTTTTTTTCACCTTTCCGATTTAATCGATATGGGGGTCAACGAAAATGTTTTGAGGGGGGGCGCTTTTTATGGAAATGTTATCCAATTTGAGATTGGGACCCCCGGGGCCTCGACTTTTTTTAACTTTTCGAATTAAATCGATATCAGGATCGAATCTTATGTTTCGCTGATGAATGTTGTACAGATAAAATAAAAGGGTGTCGAGAAAATGACTTTAGCGAAATTTCAATGAAATCGGAATATTCGTTGAGGCGCTACAGTCTATAGCTACGTTTTTGTGCATTTTCATTTATTTTTTCTCCTTTATTAACTTATCAAATTCTTTCAAAAGTTATATTTAGCATTTTTTCGTAACTCTGAATAATGCGAAATAATTATCTTTTTACAATAAACCATATTAAAGGTACTTTAGAGTAAGACGTATATGAACATTGGGCATTTAAGCCCTGTAAAGTGATATCAATGGGGATAAGACCTAATTTATATTAAAGACCACTTAATTATACAATGATACACCGAGGTTAATCAAAATCGTTAGAGCCGTTTTTGAGAAAACTAGGAAAATGTGTTTCAGCGTTGATATAAAGTGGCACATCCGGTTAACCGATTTTAAGGAAAAAGTTGCCGTCACAACTATGGCATATACCTATCTTAAATACGTGATATCAGTTTCATAGGACTTTTCGTTTTTAAGCTAGACTGCTAACTTTGAACTAGAAATCGGTACATTCGTTAAGGCGCTAAAGTCTATAGCTACGTTTTTCTGCATTTTTATTTTTTTCTCCTTTATTAACTTATCAAATTCTTTCAAAAGTTATATTTAGCAATTTTTAGTAACTCTGAATAATGCGAAATAATTATCTTTTTACAATAAACCATATTAAAGGTACTTTAGAGGAAGACGTATATGAACATTGGGCATTTCAGCCGTGTAAAGTGATATAAATGGAGATAAGACCTAATTTATATTAAAGACCACTTAATTATACAATGATACACCGAGATTAATCAAAATCATTACAGCCGTTTTTGAGAAAACTGTGAAAATCTGTTTCAGCGTTGATATAAATCGGCTCTTCCGGTTAGCCGATTTTAAGGAAAAAGTTGCCGTCACAACTAAGGCATATACCTATCTTAAATACGTGATATCAGTTTCATAGGACTTTTCGTTTTTGAGCTAGACTGCTAACATACATACACACAGGCACACAGACCATTTTTCGGTACTTGGTCATTTCGACTCAGGGTACCTCAAAACAAATAAATCCGTCGAAAACTCAGATTCAAAAATTTTCTCGATTGCAATACTTACACTTACTATATATTACATATATAGGTAAGTGAAAGTAAAAATATTTAAAAATCGCAATATCTCCACTAATAGTGCTTCGATTTCGATGAAACTTCTTTTGTTTTTAGGCTGTTTAAATACCTTTGAAACAATTTATAACAACATTTCCAAAAAAGTGTATACTTTTTGATTTATTCGGAATTTAATTTTACCATCCCTCTTAACTTATTTTCAGCTTCTTTTCGCTGATGAATGTTATATAGATAAATTTGAAGGGTGTCGAGAAAATGACTTTAGCGAAGTTTCAATGAAATCGGTACATTCGTTTACGCGCTACAGTCTATAGCTACGTTTTTCTGCATTTTTATTTTTTTTTCTCCTTTATTAACTTATCAAATTCTTTCAAAAGTTATATTCAGCATTTCTTCGTAACTCTGAATAATGCGAAATAATTATCTTTTTACAATTAACCGTATTAAAGGTACTTTAGAGGTAGACGTATATGAACATTGGGCATTTAACCCGTGTAAAGTGATATCAATGGGGATAAGACCTAATTTATATTAAAGACCACTTAATTATACAATGATACACCGAGGTTAATCAAAATCGTTAGAGCCGTTTTTGAGAAAACTAGGAAAATGTGTTTCAGCGTTGATATAAAGTGGCACATCCGGTTGACCGATTTTAAGGAAAAAGTTGCCGTCACAACTAAGGCATATACCTATCTTAAATACGTGATATCAGTTTCATAGGACTTTTCGTTTTTAGCTAGACTGCTAACTTTGAACTAGAAATCGGTACATTCGTTAAGGCGCTAAAGTCTATAGCTACGTTTTTCTGCATTTTTATTTTTTTCTCCTTTATTAACTTATCAAATTCTTTCAAAAGTTATATTTAGCAATTTTTAGTAACTCTGAATAATGCGAAATAATTATCTTTTTACAATAAACCATATTAAAGGTACTTTAGAGGAAGACGTATATGAACATTGGGCATTTCAGCCGTGTAAAGTGATATAAATGGAGATAAGACCTAATTTATATTAAAGACCACTTAATTATACAATGATACACCGAGATTAATCAAAATCATTACAGCCGTTTTTGAGAAAACTGTGAAAATCTGTTTCAGCGTTGATATAAATCGGCTCTTCCGGTTAGCCGATTTTAAGGAAAAAGTTGCCGTCACAACTAAGGCATATACCTATCTTAAATACGTGATATCAGTTTCATAGGACTTTTCGTTTTTGAGCTAGACTGCTAACATACATACACACAGGCACACAGACCATTTTTCGGTACTTGGTCATTTCGACTCAGGGTACCTCAAAACAAATAAATCCGTCGAAAACTCAGATTCAAAAATTTTCTCGATTGCAATACTTACACTTACTATATATTACATATATAGGTAAGTGAAAGTAAAAATATTTAAAAATCGCGATATCTCTACTAATAGTGCTTCGATTTCGATGAACTTACTTTGTTTTTTAGGCAATTTAAATACCTTTGAAACAATTTATAACAACATTTCCAAAAAAGTGTATACTTTTTGATTTATTCGGAATTTAATTTTACCATCCCTCTTAACTTATTTTCAGCTTCTTTTCGCTGATGAATGTTATATAGATAAATTTGAAGGGTGTCGAGAAAATGGCTTTAGCGAAGTTTCAATGAAATCGGTACATTCGTTTAGGCGCTACAGTCTATAGCTACGTTTTTCTGCATTTTTATTTTTTTTCTCCTTTATTAACTTATCAAATTCTTTCAAAAGTTATATTCAGCATTTCTTCGTAACTCTGAATAATGCGAAATAATTATCTTTTTACAATTAACCGTATTAAAGGTACTTTAGAGGTAGACGTATATGAACATTGGGCATTTAACCCGTGTAAAGTGATATCAATGGGGATAAGACCTAATTTATATTAAAGACCACTTAATTATACAATGATACAACGAGATTAATCAAAATCGTTAGAGCCGTTTTTGAGAAAACTGTGAAAATGCGTTTCAGCGTTGATATAAAGTGGCACTTCCGGTTAGCCGATTTTAAGGAAAAAGTTGCCGTCACAACTAAGGCATATACCTATCTTAAATACGTGATATCAGTTTCATAGGACTTTTCGTTTTTGAGCTAGACTGCTAACTTTGAACTAGAAATCGGTACATTCGTTTAGGCGCTAAAGTCTATAGCTACGTTTTTCTGCATTTTTATTTTTTTCTCCTTTATTAACTTATCAAATTCTTTCAAAAGTTATATTTAGCAATTTTTAGTAACTCTGAATAATGCGAAATAATTATCTTTTTACAATAAACCATATTAAAGGTACTTTAGAGGAAGACGTATATGAACATTGGGCATTTCAGCCGTGTAAAGTGATATAAATGGAGATAAGACCTAATTTATATTAAAGACCACTTAATTATACAATGATACACCGAGATTAATCAAAATCATTACAGCCGTTTTTGAGAAAACTGTGAAAATCTGTTTCAGCGTTGATATAAATCGGCTCTTCCGGTTAGCCGATTTTAAGGAAAAAGTTGCCGTCACAACTAAGGCATATACCTATCTTAAATACGTGATATCAGTTTCATAGGACTTTTCGTTTTTGAGCTAGACTGCTAACTTTGATCTAGAAATGGGTACATTCGTTTAGGCGCTACAGTCTATAGCTACGTTTTTTCGCATTTTCATTTTTTTTTCTCCTTTATTAACTTATCAAATTCTTACAAACGTTGTATTTAGCATTTTTTCGTAACTCTGAGTAATGAGAAATAAATTTCTTTTTAAAATAAACCATATTAAAGGTACTTTAGAGGAAAACGTATATGAACATTGGGCTTTTAAGCACTGCAAAGTGATATCAATGGGAATAAGACCTAATCTATATTAAAGACCACTTAATTATACAATGATACACCGAGATTAATCAAAATCGTTAGAGCCGTTTTTGAGAAAACTGTGAAAATGTGTTTCAGCGTTGATTATAAAGTGGCTCTTCCGGTTAGCCGATTTTAAGGAAAAGGTGCCGTCACAACTAAGGCATATACTTATCTTAAATACGTGATATCAGTTTCATAGGACTTATCGTTTTTGAGCTAGACTGCTAACATACAAACACACAGACACTCAGACCATTTCTCGGGACTTGGTCATTTCGACTCAGGGTACCTCAAAACAAATAAATCCGTCGAAAACTCAGATTCAAAAATTTTCTCGATCGCAATACTTACACTTACTATATATTACATATATACAAAGTAATACCTACACTTACTATATATTACATATATACGTAAGTGAAAGTAAAAATATTAAAAAATCGCAATATCTCTACTAATAGTGCTTCGATTTCGATGAAACTTCTTTTGTTTTTTAGGCTGTTTAAATACCTTTGAAAAAATTTATAACAACATTTCCAAAAAAGTGTACACTTTTTGATTTATTCGGAATTAAATTTTACCATCCCTCGTAACTTTATTTCAGCTTCTTTTCGCTGATGAATGTTATATAGATAAATTTGAAGGGTGTCGAGAAAATGAGTTTAGCGAAGTTTCAATGAAATCGGTACATTCGTTAAGGCGCTACAGTCTACAGCTACGTTTATGTGCATTTTCATTTTTTTTTTCTCCTTTATTAACTTATCAAATTCTTTCAAAAGTTATATTTAGAATTTTTTCGTAACTCTGAATAATGCGAAATAATTATCTTTTTACAATAAACCATATTAAAGATACTTTAGAGTAAGACGTATATGAACATTGGGCATTTAAGCCCTGTAAAGTGATATCAAAGGTGATAAGACCTAATTTATATAAAAGACCACTTAATTATACAATGATACACCGAGATTAACCAAAATCGTTAGAGCCGTTTTTGAGAAAACTGTGAAAATGTGTTTCAGCGTTGATATAAAGTGGCTCTTCCGGTTAGCCGATTTTAAGAAAAAAGATGCCGTCACAACTAAGGCATATACCTGTCTTAAATACGTGATATCAGTTTCATAGGACTTTTCGTTTTTGAGCTAGACTGCTAACATACATACACACAGGCACACAGACCATTTTTCGGTACTTGGTCATTTCGACTCAGGGTACCTCAAAACAAATAAATCCGTCAAAAACTCAGATTCAAAAATTTTCTCGATTGCAATACTTACACTTACTATATATTACATATATAGGTAAGTGAAAGTAAAAATATTTAAAAATCGCAATATCTCCACTAATAGTGCTTCGATTTCGATGAAACTTCTTTTGTTTTTTAGGCTGTTTAAATACCTTTGAAACAATTTATAACAACATTTCCAAAAAAGTGTACACTTTTTGATTTATTCGGAATTTAATTTTACCATCCCTCTTAACTTATTTTCAGCTTCTTTTCGCTGATGAATGTTATATAGATAAATATGAAGGGTGTCGAGAAAATAACTTTAGCGAAGTTTCAATGAAATCGGTACATTCGTTAAAGGCGCTACAGTCTATAGCTACGTTTTTGTGCATTTTCATTTTTTTTTCTCCTTTATTAACTTATCAAATTCTTTCAAAAGTTATATTCAGAATTTTTTCGTAACTCTGAATAATGCGAAATAATTATCTTTTTACAATTAACCGTATTAAAGGTACTTTAGAGGTAGACGTATATGAACATTGGGCATTTAAGACCTGTAAAGTGATATCGATGGGGATAAGACCTAATTTATATTAAAGACCACTTATTATACAATGATACAGCGAGATTATTCAAAGTCGTTAGAGCCGTTTTTGAGAAAACTGTGAAAATGTGTTTCAGCGTTGATATAAAGTGGCACTTCCGGTTAGCCGATTTTAAGGAAAAAGTTGCCGTCACAACTAAGGCATATACCTGTCTTAAATACGTGATATCAGTTTCATAGGACTTTTCGTTTTTGAGCTAGACTGCTAACTTTGATCTAGAAATCGGTACATTCGTTTAGGCGCTACAGTCTATAGCTACGTTTTTCTGCATTTTTATTTTTTTTCTCCTTTATTAACTTATCAAATTCTTTCAAAAGTTATATTTAGCAATTTTTTCGTAACTCTGAATAATGCGAAATAATTATCTTTTTACAATAAACCATATTAAAGGTACTTTAGAGTAAGACGTATATGAACATTCGGCATTTCAGCCCTGTAAAGTGATATAAATGGGATAAGACCTAATTTATATTAAAGACCACTTAATTATACAATGATACACCGAGATTAATCAAAATCATTACAGCCGTTTTTGAGAAAACTGTGAAAATCTGTTTCAGCGTTGATATAAAGTCGGCTCTTCCGGTTAGCCGATTTTAAGGAAAAAGTTGCCGTCACAACTAAGGCATATACCTGTCTTAAATACGTGATATCAGTTTCATAGGACTTTTCGTTTTTGAGCTAGACTGCTAACATACATACACACAGGCACACAGACCATTTTTCGGTACTTGGTCATTTCGACTCAGGGTACCTCAAAACAAATAAATCCGTCGAAAACTCAGATTCAAAAATTTTCTCGATTGCAATACTTACACTTACTATATATTACATATATAGGTAAGTGAAAGTAAAAATATTTAAAAATCGCAATATCTCCACTAATAGTGCTTCGATTTCGATGAAACTTCTTTGTTTTTTAGGCTGTTTAAATACCTTTGAAACAATTTATAACAACATTTCCAAAAAAGTGTATACTTTTTGATTTATTCGGAATTTAATTTTACCATCCCTCTTAACTTTATCTCTGCTTCTTTTCGCTGATGAATGTTATATAGATAAATTTGAAGGTTTTCGAAAAAATGACTTTAGCGAAGTTTCAATGAAATCGGTACATTCGTTTACTCGCTACAGTCTATAGCTACGTTTTTCTGCATTTTTATTTTTTTTTCTCCTTTATTAACTTATCAAATTCTTTCAAAAGTTATATTCAGCATTTCTTCGTAACTCTGAATAATGCGAAATAATTATCTTTTTACAATTAACCGTATTAAAGGTACTTTAGAGGTAGACGTATATGAACATTGGGCATTTAACCCGTGTAAAGTGATATCAATGGGGATAAGACCTAATTTATATTAAAGACCACTTAATTATACAATGATACACCGAGGTTAATCAAAATCGTTAGAGCCGTTTTTGAGAAAACTAGTGAAAATGTGTTTCAGCGTTGATATAAAGTGGCAAATCCGGTTGACCGATTTTAAGGAAAAAGTTGCCGTCACAACTATGGCATATACCTATCTTAAATACGTGATATCAGTTTCATAGGACTTTTCGTTTTTAAGCTAGACTGCTAACTTTGAACTAGAAATCGGTACATTCGTTAAGGCGCTAAAGTCTATAGCTACGTTTTTCTGCATTTTTATTTTTTTCTCCTTTATTAACTTATCAAATTCTTTCAAAAGTTATATTTAGCAATTTTTAGTAACTCTGAATAATGCGAAATAATTATCTTTTTACAATAAACCATATTAAAGGTACTTTAGAGGAAGACGTATATGAACATTGGGCATTTCAGCCGTGTAAAGTGATATAAATGGAGATAAGACCTAATTTATATTAAAGACCACTTAATTATACAATGATACACCGATATTAATCAAAATCATTACAGCCGTTTTGGAGAAAACTGTGAAAATCTGTTTCAGCGTTGATATAAATCGGCTCTTCCGGTTAGCCGATTTTAAGGAAAAAGTTGCCGTCACAACTAAGGCATATACCTATCTTAAATACGTGATATCAGTTTCATAGGACTTTTCGTTTTTGAGCTAGACTGCTAACATACATACACACAGGCACACAGACCATTTTTCGGTACTTGGTCATTTCGACTCAGGGTACCTCAAAACAAATAAATCCGTCGAAAACTCAGATTCAAAAATTTTCTCGATTGCAATACTTACACTTACTATATATTACATATATAGGTAAGTGAAAGTAAAAATATTTAAAAATCGCGATATCTCTACTAATAGTGCTTCGATTTCGATGAACTTACTTTGTTTTTTAGGCATTTTAAATACCTTTGAAACAATTTATAACAACATTTCCAAAAAAGTGTATACTTTTTGATTTATTCGGAATTTAATTTTACCATCCCTCTTAACTTATTTTCAGTTTCTTTTCGCTGATGAATGTTGTACAGATAAAATAAAAGGGTGTCGAGAAAATGACTTTAGCGAAGTTTCAATGAAATCGGTACATTCGTTTAGGCGCTACAGTCTATAGCTACGTTTTTCTGCATTTTTATTTATTTTTCTCCTTTATTAACTTATCAAATTCTTTCAAAAGTTATATTCAGCATTTCTTCGTAACTCTGAATAATGCGAAATAATTATCTTTTTACAATTAACCGTATTAAAGGTACTTTAGAGGTAGACGTATATGAACATTGGGCATTTAACCCGTGTAAAGTGATATCAATGGGGATAAGACCTAATTTATATTAAAGACCACTTAATTATACAATGATACAACGAGATTAATCAAAATCGTTAGTGCCGTTTTTGAGAAAACTGTGAAAATGCGTTTCAGCGTTGATATAAAGTGGCACTTCCGGTTAGCCGATTTTAAGGAAAAAGTTGCCGTCACAACTAAGGCATATAGCTATCTTAAATACATGATATCAGTTTCATAGGACTTTTCATTTTTGAGCAAGACTGCTAACATACAAACACACACACACACACACAGAAAATTTTTCGGGACTCGTTAATTTCGACTCAGGGTACCTCAAAACGAAAAAATCCGTCGAAAACTCAGATTCAAAAATTTTCTCGATTGCAATACTTACACTTACTATATATTACATATATAGGTAAGTGAAAGTAAAAATATTTAAAAATCGCAATATCTCCACTAATAGTGCTTCGATTTCGATGAAACTTCTTTTGTTTTTAGGCTGTTTAAATACCTTTGAAACAATTTATAACAACATTTCCAAAAAAGTGTACACTTTTTGATTTATTCGGAATTTAATTTTACCATCCCTCTTAACTTATTTTCAGCTTCTTTTCGCTGATGAATGTTATATAGATAAATATGAAGGGTGTCGAGAAAATGACTTTAGCGAAGTTTCAATGAAATCGGTACATTCGTTTAGGCGCTACAGTCTATAGCTACGTTTTTGTGCATTTTCATTTTTTTTTCTCCTTTATTAACTTATCAAATTCTTTCAAAAGTTATATTTAGCATTTTTTCGTAACTCTGAATAATGCGAAATAATTATCTTTTTACAATAAACCATATTAAAGGTACTTCAGGGGAAGACGTATATGAACATTGGGGATTTAAGACCTGTAAAGTGATATCAATGGGGATAAGACCTAATTAATATTAAAGAACACATTATTATACAATGATACAGCGAGATTATTCAAAATCGTTAGAGCCGTTTTTGAGAAAACTGTGAAAATGTGTTTCAGCGTTGATATAAAGTGGCACTTCCGGTTAGCCGATTTTAAGGAAAAAGTTGGCGTCACAACTAAGGCATATACCTATCTTAAATACGTGATATCAGTTTCATAGGACTTTTCGTTTTTGAGCTAGACTGCTAACTTTGATCTAGAAATCGGTACATTCGTTTAGGCGCTACAGTCTATAGCTGCGTTTTTGTGCATTTTCATTTTTTTTTCTCCTTTATTAACTTATCAAATTCTTTCAAAAGTTATATTTAGAATTTTTTCGTAACTCTGAATAATGCGAAATAATTATCTTTTTACAATAAACCATATTAAAGGTACTTTAGAGTAAGACGTATATGAACATTGGCATTTAAGCCCTGTAAAGTGATATCAAAGGGGATAAGACCTAATTTATATAAAAGACCACTTAATTATACAATGATACACCGAGATTAATCAAAATCGTTAGAGCCGTTTTTGAGAAAACTGTGAAAATGTGTTTCAGCGTTGATATAAAGTGGCTCTTCCGGTTAGCCGATTTTAAGAAAAAAGATGCCGTCACAACTAAGGCATATACCTGTCTTAAATACGTGATATCAGTTTCATAGGACTTTTCGTTTTTGAGCTAGACTGCTAACTTTGATCTAGAAATGGGTATATTCGTTTAGGCGCTACAGTCTATAGCTGCGTTTTTGTGCATTTTCATTTTTTTTTCTCCTTTATTAACTTATCAAATTCTTTCAAAAGTTATATTTAGAATTTTTTCGTAACTCTGAATAATGCGAAATAATTATCTTTTTACAATAAACCATATTAAAGGTACTTTAGAGTAAGACGTATATGAACATTGGGCATTTAAGCCCTGTAAAGTGATATCAAAGGGGATAAGACCTAATTTATATAAAAGACCACTTAATTATACAATGATACACCGAGATTAATCAAAATCGTTAGAGCCGTTTTTGAGAAAACTGTGAAAATGTGTTTCAGCGTTGATATAAAGTGGCTCTTCCGGTTAGCCGATTTTAAGAAAAAAGATGCCGTCACAACTAAGGCATATACCTGTCTTAAATACGTGATATCAGTTTCATAGGACTTTTCGTTTTTGAGCTAGACTGCTAACATACATACACACAGGCACACAGACCATTTTTCGGTACTTGGTCATTTCGACTCAGGGTACCTCAAAACAAATAAATCCGTCGAAAACTCAGATTCAAAAATTTTCTCGATTGCAATACTTACACTTACTATATATTACATATATAGGTAAGTGAAAGTAAAAATATTTAAAAATCGCAATATCTCTTCTAATAGTGCTTCGATTTCGATGAAACTTCTTTTGTTTTTTAGGCTGTTTAAATACCTTTGAAACAATTTATAACAACATTTCCAAAAAAGTGTACACTTTTTGATTTATTCGGAATTTAATTTTAACATCCCTCGTAACTTTTTTTCAGCTTCTTTTCGCTGATGAATGTTATATAGATAAATTTGAAGGGTGTCGAGAAAATGACTTTAGCGAAGTTTCAATGAAATCGGTACATTCGTTAAAGGCGCTACAGTCTATAGCTACGTTTTTGTGCATTTTCATTTTTTTTTCTCCTTTATTAACTTATCAAATTCTTTCAAAAGTTATATTTAGCATTTTTTCGTAACTCTGAATAATGCGAAATAATTATCTTTTTACAATAAACCATATTAAAGGTACTTTAGAGTAAGACGTATATGAACATTGGGCATTTAAGCCCTGTAAAGTGATATCAATGGGGATAAGACCTAATTAATATTAAAGACCACTTAATTATACAATGATACAGCGAGATTATTCAAAATCGTTAGAGCCGTTTTTGAGAAAACTGTGAAAATGTGTTTCAGCGTTGATATAAAGTGGCACTTCCGGTTAACCGATTTTAAGGAAAAAGTTGCCGTCACAACTAAGGCATATACCTATCTTAAATACGTGATATCAGTTTCATAGGACTTTTCGTTTTTGAGCTAGACTGCTAACTTTGATCTAGAAATCGGTACATTCGTTTAGGCGCTACAGTCTATAGCTGCGTTTTTGTGCATTTTCATTTTTTTTCTCCTTTATTAACTTATCAAATTCTTTCAAAAGTTATATTTAGAATTTTTTCGTAACTCTGAATAATGCGAAATAATTATCTTTTTACAATAAACCATATTAAAGGTACTTTAGAGTAAGACGTATATGAACATTGGGCATTTAAGCCCTGTAAAGTGATATCAAAGGGATAAGACCTAATTTATATAAAAGACCACTTAATTATACAATGATACACCGAGATTAACCAAAATCGTTAGAGCCGTTTTTGAGAAAACTGTGAAAATGTGTTTCAGCGTTGATATAAAGTGGCTCTTCCGGTTAGCCGATTTTAAGGAAAAAGTTGCCGTCACAACTAAGGCATATACCTGTCTTAAATACGTGATATCAGTTTCATAGGACTTTTCGTTTTTGAGCTAGACTGCTAACTTTGAACTAGAAATCGGTACATTCGTTAAGGCGCTACAGTCTATAGCTACGTTTTTGTGCATTTTCATTTTTTTTCTCCTTTATTAACTTATCAAATTCTTTCAAAAGTTATATTTAGCAATTTTTTCGTAACTCTGAATAATGCGAAATAATTATCTTTTTACAATAAACCATATTAAAGGTACTTTAGAGGAAGACGTATATGAACATTGGGCATTTCAGCCTGTAAAGTGATATAAATGGAGATAAGACCTAATTTATATTAAAGACCACTTAATTATACAATGATACACCGAGATTAATCAAAATCATTACAGCCGTTTTTGAGAAAACTGTGAAAATCTGTTTCAGCGTTGATATAAATCGGCTCTTCCGGTTAGCCGATTTTAAGGAAAAAGTTGCCGTCACAACTAAGGCATATACCTATCTTAAATACGTGATATCAGTTTCATAGGACTTTTCGTTTTTGAGCTAGACTGCTAACATACATACACACAGGCACACAGACCATTTTTCGGTACTTGGTCATTTCGACTCAGGGTACCTCAAAACAAATAAATCCGTCGAAAACTCAGATTCAAAAATTTTCTCGATTGCAATACTTACACTTACTATATATTACATATATAGGTAAGTGAAAGTAAAAATATTTAAAAATCGCAATATCTCCACTAACAGTGCTTCGATTTCGATGAAACTTCTTTTGTTTTTTAGGCTGTTTAAATACCTTTGAAACAATTTATAACAACATTTCCAAAAAAGTGTACACTTTTTGATTTATTCGGAATTTAATTTTACCATCCCTCTTAACTTATTTTCAGCTTCTTTTCGCTGATGAATGTTATATAGATAAATTTGAAGGGTGTCGAGAAAATGACTTTAGCGAAGTTTCAATGAAATCGGTACATTCGTTTAGGCGCTACAGTCTATAGCTACGTTTTTCTGCATTTTTATTTTTTTTTCTCCTTTATTAACTTATCAAATTCTTTCAAAAGTTATATTCAGCATTTCTTCGTAACTCTGAATAATGCGAAATAATTATCTTTTTACAATAAACCGTATTAAAGGTACTTTAGAGGTAGACGTATATGAACATTGGGCATTTAAGCCCTGTAAAGTGAAATCAATGGGGATAAGACCTAATTTATATTAAAGACCACTTAATTATACAATGATACACCGAGGTTAATCAAAATCGTTAGAGCCGTTTTTGAGAAAACTATGAAAATGTGTTTCAGCGTTGATATAAAGTGGCACTTCCGGTTAACCGATTTTAAGGAAAAAGTTGCCGTCACAACTAAGGCATATACCTATCTTAAATACGTGATATCAGTTTCATAGGACTTTTCGTTTTTAGGCTAGACTGCTAACTTTGAACTAGAAATCGGTACATTCGTTTAGGCGCTAAAGTCTATAGCTACGTTTTTCTGCATTTTTATTTTTTTCTCCTTTATTAACTTATCAAATTCTTTCAAAAGTTATATTTAGCAATTTTTAGTAACTCTGAATAATGCGAAATAATTATCTTTTTACAATAAACCATATTAAAGGTACTTTAGAGGAAGACGTATATGAACATTGGGCATTTCAGCCTTGTAAAGTGATATAAATGGAGATAAGACCTAATTTATATTAAAGACCACTTAATTATACAATGATACACCGAGATTAATCAAAATCATTACAGCCGTTTTTGAGAAAACTGTGAAAATCTGTTTCAGCGTTGATATAAATCGGCTCTTCCGGTTAGCCGATTTTAAGGAAAAAGTTGCCGTCACAACTAAGGCATATACCT
The DNA here is from genome assembly GCA_928085145.1 of Nezara viridula. NCBI lineage: Eukaryota > Metazoa > Arthropoda > Insecta > Hemiptera > Pentatomidae > Nezara > Nezara viridula. The sequence goes on along the minus strand of OV725077.1, from coordinate 88,511,537 downwards.
ATCTTAAATACGTGATATCAGTTTCATAGGACTTTTCGTTTTTGAGCTAGACTGCTAACATACATACACACAGGCACACAGACCATTTTTCGGTACTTGGTCATTTCGACTCAGGGTACCTCAAAACAAATAAATCCGTCGAAAACTCAGATTCAAAAATTTTCTCGATTGCAATACTTACACTTACTATATATTACATATATAGGTAAGTGAAAGTAAAAATATTTAAAAATCGCAATATCTCCACTAATAGTGCTTCGATTTCGATGAAACTTCTTTTGTTTTTAGGCTGTTTAAATACCTTTGAAACAATTTATAACAACATTTCCAAAAAAGTGTATACTTTTTGATTTATTCGGAATTTAATTTTACCATCCCTCTTAACTTATTTTCAGCTTCTTTTCGCTGATGAATGTTATATAGATAAATTTGAAGGGTGTCGAGAAAATGACTTTAGCGAAGTTTCAATGAAATCGGTACATTCGTTTACTCGCTACAGTCTATAGCTACGTTTTTCTGCATTTTTATTTTTTTTTCTCCTTTATTAACTTATCAAATTCTTTCAAAAGTTATATTCAGCATTTCTTCGTAACTCTGAATAATGCGAAATAATTATCTTTTTACAATTAACCGTATTAAAGGTACTTTAGAGGTAGACGTATATGAACATTGGGCATTTAACCCGTGTAAAGTGATATCAATGGGGATAAGACCTAATTTATATTAAAGACCACTTAATTATACAATGATACACCGAGGTTAATCAAAATCGTTAGAGCCGTTTTTGAGAAAACTAGGAAAATGTGTTTCAGCGTTGATATAAAGTGGCAAATCCGGTTGACCGATTTTAAGGAAAAAGTTGCCGTCACAACTAAGGCATATACCTATCTTAAATACGTGATATCAGTTTCATAGGACTTTTCGTTTTTAGCTAGACTGCTAACTTTGAACTAGAAATCGGTACATTCGTTAAGGCGCTAAAGTCTATAGCTACGTTTTTCTGCATTTTTATTTTTTTCTCCTTTATTAACTTATCAAATTCTTTCAAAAGTTATATTTAGCAATTTTTAGTAACTCTGAATAATGCGAAATAATTATCTTTTTACAATAAACCATATTAAAGGTACTTTAGAGGAAGACGTATATGAACATTGGGCATTTCAGCCGTGTAAAGTGATATAAATGGAGATAAGACCTAATTTATATTAAAGACCACTTAATTATACAATGATACACCGATATTAATCAAAATCATTACAGCCGTTTTTGAGAAAACTGTGAAAATCTGTTTCAGCGTTGATATAAATCGGCTCTTCCGGTTAGCCGATTTTAAGGAAAAAGTTGCCGTCACAACTAAGGCATATACCTATCTTAAATACGTGATATCAGTTTCATAGGACTTTTCGTTTTTGAGCTAGACTGCTAACATACATACACACAGGCACACAGACCATTTTTCGGTACTTGGTCATTTCGACTCAGGGTACCTCAAAACAAATAAATCCGTCGAAAACTCAGATTCAAAAATTTTCTCGATTGCAATACTTACACTTACTATATATTACATATATAGGTAAGTGAAAGTAAAAATATTTAAAAATCGCGATATCTCTACTAATAGTGCTTCGATTTCGATGAACTTACTTTGTTTTTTAGGCAATTTAAATACCTTTGAAACAATTTATAACAACATTTCCAAAAAAGTGTATACTTTTTGATTTATTCGGAATTTAATTTTACCATCCCTCTTAACTTATTTTCAGTTTCTTTTCGCTGATGAATGTTGTACAGATAAAATAAAAGGGTGTCGAGAAAATGACTTTAGCGAAGTTTCAATGAAATCGGTACATTCGTTTAGGCGCTACAGTCTATAGCTACGTTTTTCTGCATTTTTATTTATTTTTCTCCTTTATTAACTTATCAAATTCTTTCAAAAGTTATATTCAGCATTTCTTCGTAACTCTGAATAATGCGAAATAATTATCTTTTTACAATTAACCGTATTAAAGGTACTTTAGAGGTAGACGTATATGAACATTGGGCATTTAACCCGTGTAAAGTGATATCAATGGGGATAAGACCTAATTTATATTAAAGACCACTTAATTATACAATGATACAACGAGATTAATCAAAATCGTTAGTGCCGTTTTTGAGAAAACTGTGAAAATGCGTTTCAGCGTTGATATAAAGTGGCACTTCCGGTTAGCCGATTTTAAGGAAAAAGTTGCCGTCACAACTAAGGCATATAGCTATCTTAAATACATGATATCAGTTTCATAGGACTTTTCGTTTTTGAGCTAGACTGCTAACTTTGAACTAGAAATCGGTACATTCGTTAAGGCGCTAAAGTCTATAGCTACGTTTTTTCGCATTTTCATTTTTTTTCTCCTTTATTAACTTATCAAATTCTTACAAACGTTGTATTTAGCATTTTTTCGTAACTCTGAGTAATGAGAAATAAATTTCTTTTTAAAATAAACCATATTAAAGGTACTTTAGAGGAAAACGTATATGAACATTGGGCTTTTAAGCACTGCAAAGTGATATCAATGGGAATAAGACCTAATCTATATTAAAGACCACTTAATTATACAATGATACACCGAGATTAATCAAAATCGTTAGAGCCGTTTTTGAGAAAACTGTGAAAATGTGTTTCAGCGTTGATTATAAAGTGGCTCTTCCGGTTAGCCGATTTTAAGGAAAAGGTGCCGTCACAACTAAGGCATATACTTATCTTAAATACGTGATATCAGTTTCATAGGACTTATCGTTTTTGAGCTAGACTGCTAACATACAAACACACAGACACTCAGACCATTTCTCGGGACTTGGTCATTTCGACTCAGGGTACCTCAAAACAAATAAATCCGTCGAAAACTCAGATTCAAAAATTTTCTCGATCGCAATACTTACACTTACTATATATTACATATATACAAAGTAATACCTACACTTACTATATATTACATATATAGGTAAGTGAAAGTAAAAATATTTAAAAATCGCAATATCTCTTCTAATAGTGCTTCGATTTCGATGAAACTTCTTTTGTTTTTTAGGCTGTTTAAATACCTTTGAAAAAATTTATAACAACATTTCCAAAAAAGTGTACACTTTTTGATTTATTCGGAATTTAATTTTACCATCCCTCGTAACTTTATTTCAGCTTCTTTTCGCTGATGAATGTTATATAGATAAATTTGAAGGGTGTCGAGAAAATGAGTTTAGCGAAGTTTCAATGAAATCGGTACATTCGTTAAAGGCGCTACAGTCTACAGCTACGTTTATGTGCATTTTCATTTTTTTTTTCTCCTTTATTAACTTATCAAATTCTTTCAAAAGTTATATTTAGCATTTTTTCGTAACTCTGAATAATGCGAAATAATTATCTTTTTACAATAAACCATATTAAAGATACTTTAGAGTAAGACGTATATGAACATTGGGCATTTAAGCCCTGTAAAGTGATATCAAAGGTGATAAGACCTAATTTATATAAAAGACCACTTAATTATACAATGATACACCGAGATTAACCAAAATCGTTAGAGCCGTTTTTGAGAAAACTGTGAAAATGTGTTTCAGCGTTGATATAAAGTGGCTCTTCCGGTTAGCCGATTTTAAGAAAAAAGATGCCGTCACAACTAAGGCTTATACCTGTCTTAAATACGTGATATCAGTTTCATAGGACTTTTCGTTTTTGAGCTAGACTGCTAACATACATACACACAGGCACACAGACCATTTTTCGGTACTTGGTCATTTCGACTCAGGGTACCTCAAAACAAATAAATCCGTCAAAAATTCAGATTCAAAAATTTTCTCGATTGCAATACTTACACTTACTATATATTACATATATAGGTAAGTGAAAGTAAAAATATTTAAAGATCGCAATATCTCCACTAATAGTGCTTCGATTTCGATGAAACTTCTTTTGTTTTTAGGCTGTTTAAATACCTTTGAAACAATTTATAACAACATTTCCAAAAAAGTGTACACTTTTTGATTTATTCGGAATTTAATTTTATCATCCCTCTTAACTTATTTTCAGCTTCTTTTCGCTGATGAATGTTATATAGATAAATATGAAGGGTGTCGAGAAAATGAGTTTAGCGAAGTTTCAATGAAATCGGTACATTCGTTAAAGGCGCTACAGTCTACAGCTACGTTTATGTGCATTTTCATTTTTTTTTTCTCCTTTATTAACTTATCAAATTCTTTCAAAAGTTATATTTAGCATTTTTTCGTAACTCTGAATAATGCGAAATAATTATCTTTTTACAATAAACCATATTAAAGGTACTTCAGAGGAAGACGTATATGCACATTGGGGATTTAAGACCTGTAAAGTAATATCAATGGGGATAAGACCTAATTAATATTAAAGACCACATTATTATACAATGATACAGCGAGATTATTCAAAGTCGTTAGAGCCGTTTTTGTGAAAACTGTGAAAATGTGTTTCAGCGTTGATATAAAGTGGCACTTCCGGTTAGCCGATTTTAAGGAAAAAGTTGCCGTCACAACTAAGGCATATACCTATCTTAAATACGTGATATCAGTTTCATAGGACTTTTCGTTTTTGAGCTAGACTGCTAACTTTGATCTAGAAATGGGTATATTCGTTTAGGCGCTACAGTCTATAGCTGCGTATTTGTGCATTTTCATTTTTTTTTCTCCTTTATTAACTTATCAAATTCTTTCAAAAGTTATATTTAGAATTTTTTCGTAACTCTGAATAATGCGAAATAATTATCTTTTTACAATAAACCATATTAAAGGTACTTTAGAGTAAGACGTATATGAACATTCTGCATTTAAGCCCTGTAAAGTGATATCAAAGGGGATAAGACCTAATTTATATAAAAGACCACTTAATTATACAATGATACACCGAGATTAATCAAAATCGTTAGAGCCGTTTTTGAGAAAACTGTGAAAATGTGTTTCAGCGTTGATATAAAGTGGCTCTTCCGGTTAGCCGATTTTAAGAAAAAAGATGCCGTCACAACTAAGGCATATACCTGTCTTAAATACGTGATATCAGTTTCATAGGACTTTTCGTTTTTGAGCTAGACTGCTAACATACATACACACAGGCACACAGACCATTTTTCGGTACTTGGTCATTTCGACTCAGGGTACCTCAAAACAAATAAATCCGTCGAAAACTCAGATTCAAAAATTTTCTCGATTGCAATACTTAGACTTACTATATATTACATATATAGGTAAGTGAAAGTAAAAATATTTAAAAATCGCAATATCTCCACTAATAGTGCTTCGATTTCGATGAAACTTCTTTTGTTTTTTAGGCTGTTTAAATACCTTTGAAAAAATTTATAACAACATTTCCAAAAAAGTGTACACTTTTTGATTTATTCGGAATTTAATTTTACCATCCCTCGTAACTTTATTTCAGCTTCTTTTCGCTGATGAATGTTATATAGATAAATTTGAAGGGTGTCGAGAAAATGAGTTTAGCGAAGTTTCAATGAAATCGGTACATTCGTTAAAGGCGCTACAGTCTATAGCTACGTTTTTGTGCATTTTCATTTTTTTTTCTCCTTTATTAACTTATCAAATTCTTTCAAAAGTTATATTTAGAATTTTTTCGTAACTCTGAATAATGCGAAATAATTATCTTTTTACAATAAACCATATTAAAGGTACTTTAGAGTAAGACGTATATGAACATTGGGCATTTAAGCCCTGTTAAGTGATATCAATGGGGATAAGACCTAATTAATATTAAAGAACACATTATTATACAATGATACAGCGAGATTATTCAAAACCGTTAGAGCCGTTTTTGAGAAAACTGTGAAAATGCGTTTCAGCGTTGATATAAAGTGGCACTTCCGGTTAGCCGATTTTAAGGAAAAAGTTGGCGTCACAACTAAGGCATATACCTATCTTAAATACGTGATATCAGTTTCATAGGACTTTTCGTTTTTGAGCTAGACTGCTAACTTTGATCTAGAAATCGGTACATTCGTTTAGGCACTACAGTCTATAGCTGCGTTTTTGTGCATTTTCATTTTTTTTCTCCTTTATTAACTTATCAAATTCTTTCAAAAGTTATATTTAGAATTTTTTCGTAACTCTGAATAATGCGAAATAATTATCTTTTTACAATAAACCATATTAAAGGTACTTTAGAGTAAGACGTATATGAACATTGGGCATTTAAGCCCTGTAAAGTGATATCAAAGGGGATAAGACCTAATTTATATAAAAGACCACTTAATTATACAATGATACACCGAGATTAATCAAAATCGTTAGAGCCGTTTTTGAGAAAACTGTGAAAATGTGTTTCAGCGTTGATATAAAGTGGCTCTTCCGGTTAGCCGATTTTAAGAAAAAAGATGCCGTCACAACTAAGGCATATACCTGTCTTAAATACGTGATATCAGTTTCATAGGACTTTTCGTTTTTGAGCTAGACTGCTAACTTTGATCTAGAAATGGGTATATTCGTTTAGGCGCTACAGTCTATAGCTGCGTTTTTGTGCATTTTCATTTTTTTTTCTCCTTTATTAACTTATCAAATTCTTTCAAAAGATATATTTAGAATTTTTTCGTAACTCTGAATAATGCGAAATAATTATCTTTTTACAATAAACCATATTAAAGGTACTTTAGAGTAAGACGTATATGAACATTGGGCATTTAAGCCCTGTTAAGTGATATCAATGGGGATAAGACCTAATTAATATTAAAGAACACATTATTATACAATGATACAGCGAGATTATTCAAAACCGTTAGAGCCGTTTTTGAGAAAACTGTGAAAATGCGTTTCAGCGTTGATATAAAGTGGCACTTCCGGTTAGCCGATTTTAAGGAAAAAGTTGGCGTCACAACTAAGGCATATACCTATCTTAAATACGTGATATCAGTTTCATAGGACTTTTCGTTTTTGAGCTAGACTGCTAACTTTGATCTAGAAATCGGTACATTCGTTTAGGCGCTACAGTCTATAGCTGCGTTTTTGTGCATTTTCATTTTTTTTCTCCTTTATTAACTTATCAAATTCTTTCAAAAGTTATATTTAGAATTTTTTCGTAACTCTGAATAATGCGAAATAATTATCTTTTTACAATAAACCATATTAAAGGTACTTTAGAGTAAGACGTATATGAACATTGGGCATTTAAGCCCTGTAAAGTGATATCAAAGGGGATAAGACCTAATTTATATAAAAGACCACTTAATTATACAATGATACACCGAGATTAATCAAAATCGTTAGAGCCGTTTTTGAGAAAACTGTGAAAATGTGTTTCAGCGTTGATATAAAGTGGCTCTTCCGGTTAGCCGATTTTAAGAAAAAAGATGCCGTCACAACTAAGGCATATACCTGTCTTAAATACGTGATATCAGTTTCATAGGACTTTTCGTTTTTGAGCTAGACTGCTAACTTTGATCTAGAAATGGGTATATTCGTTTAGGCGCTACAGTCTATAGCTGCGTTTTTGTGCATTTTCATTTTTTTTTTCCTTTATTAACTTATCAAATTCTTTCAAAAGTTATATTTAGCAATTTTTTCGTAACTCTGAATAATGCGAAATAATTATCTTTTTACAATAAACCATATTAAAGGTACTTTAGAGGAAGACGTATATGAACATTGGGCATTTCAGCCTTGTAAAGTGATATAAATGGAGATAAGACCTAATTTATATTAAAGACCACTTAATTATACAATGATACACCGAGATTAATCAAAATCATTACAGCCGTTTTTGAGAAAACTGTGAAAATCTGTTTCAGCGTTGATATAAATCGGCTCTTCCGGTTAGCCGATTTTAAGGAAAAAGTTGCCGTCACAACTAAGGCATATACCTATCTTAAATACGTGATATCAGTTTCATAGGACTTTTCGTTTTTGAGCTAGACTGCTAACATACATACACACAGGCACACAGACCATTTTTCGGTACTTGGTCATTTCGACTCAGGGTACCTCAAAACAAATAAATCCGTCGAAAACTCAGATTCAAAAATTTTCTCGATTGCAATACTTACACTTACTATATATTACATATATAGGTAAGTGAAAGTAAAAATATTTAAAAATCGCAATATCTCCACTAATAGTGCTTCGATTTCGATGAAACTTCTTTTGTTTTTAGGCTGTTTAAATACCTTTGAAACAATTTATAACAACATTTCCAAAAAAGTGTATACTTTTTGATTTATTCGGAATTTAATTTTACCATCCCTCTTAACTTATTTTCAGCTTCTTTTCGCTGATGAATGTTATATAGATAAATTTGAAGGGTGTCGAGAAAATGACTTTAGCGAAGTTTCAATGAAATCGGTACATTCGTTTAGGCGCTACAGTCTATAGCTACGTTTTTCTGCATTTTTATTTTTTTTTCTCCTTTATTAACTTATCAAATTCTTTCAAAAGTTATATTCAGCATTTCTTCGTAACTCTGAATAATGCGAAATAATTATCTTTTTACAATTAACCGTATTAAAGGTACTTTAGAGGTAGACGTATATGAACATTGGGCATTTAACCCGTGTAAAGTGATATCAATGGGGATAAGACCTAATTTATATTAAAGACCACTTAATTATACAATGATACACCGAGGTTAATCAAAATCGTTAGAGCCGTTTTTGAGAAAACTAGTGAAAATGTGTTTCAGCGTTGATATAAAGTGGCACTTCCGGTTGACCGATTTTAAGGAAAAAGTTGCCGTCACAACTAAGGCATATACCTATCTTAAATACGTGATATCAGTTTCATAGGACTTTTCGTTTTTGAGCTAGACTGCTAACTTTGAACTAGAAATCGGTACATTCGTTTAGGCGCTAAAGTCTATAGCTACGTTTTTCTGCATTTTTATTTTTTTCTCCTTTATTAACTTATCAAATTCTTTCAAAAGTTATATTTAGCAATTTTTAGTAACTCTGAATAATGCGAAATAATTATCTTTTTACAATAAACCATATTAAAGGTACTTTAGAGGAAGACGTATATGAACATTGGGCATTTCAGCCTTGTAAAGTGATATAAATGGAGATAAGACCTAATTTATATTAAAGACCACTTAATTATACAATGATACACCGAGATTAATCAAAATCATTACAGCCGTTTTTGAGAAAACTGTGAAAATCTGTTTCAGCGTTGATATAAATCGGCTCTTCCGGTTAGCCGATTTTAAGGAAAAAGTTGCCGTCACAACTAAGGCATATACCTATCTTAAATACGTGATATCAGTTTCATAGGACTTTTCGTTTTTGAGCTAGACTGCTAACATACATACACACAGGCACACAGACCATTTTTCGGTACTTGGTCATTTCGACTCAGGGTACCTCAAAACAAATAAATCCGTCGAAAACTCAGATTCAAAAATTTTCTCGATTGCAATACTTACACTTACTATATATTACATATATAGGTAAGTGAAAGTAAAAATATTTAAAAATCGCAATATCTCTTCTAATAGTGCTTCGATTTCGATGAAACTTCTTTTGTTTTTTAGGCTGTTTAAATACCTTTGAAACAATTTATAACAACATTTCCAAAAAAGTGTACACTTTTTGATTTATTCGGAATTTAATTTTACCATCCCTCTTAACTTATTTTCAGCTTCTTTTCGCTGATGAATGTTATATAGATAAATATGAAGGGTGTCGAGAAAATAACTTTAGCGAAGTTTCAATGAAATCGGTACATTCGTTTAGGCGCTACAGTCTATAGCTACGTTTTTCTGCATTTTTATTTTTTTTTCTCCTTTATTAACTTATCAAATTCTTTCAAAAGTTATATTCAGCATTTCTTCGTAACTCTGAATAATGCGAAATAATTATCTTTTTACAATTAACCGTATTAAAGGTACTTTAGAGGTAGACGTATATGAACATTGGGCATTTAACCCGTGTAAAGTGATATCAATGGGGATAAGACCTAATTTATATTAAAGACCACTTAATTATACAATGATACACCGAGATTAATCAAAATCGTTAGAGCCGTTTTTGAGAAAACTGTGAAAATGTGTTTCAGCGTTGATATAAAGTGGCACTTCCGGTTAGCCGATTTTAAGGAAAAAGATGCCGTCACAACTATGGCATATACCTGTCTTAAATACGTGATATCAGTTTCATAGGACTTTTCGTTTTTGAGCTAGACTGCTAACATACATACACACAGACCATTTTTCGGGACTTGGTCATTTCGACTCAGGGTACCTCAAAACGTATAAACCCGTCGAAAACTCAGATTCAAAAATTTTCTCGATCGCAATACTTACACTTACTATATATTACATATATACGTAAGTGAAAGTAAAAATACTGAAATTTTCAGCAAATTAAATAAGTCATAAGTTAAACAAATAAATATATAAAAAAGAAAAACATTCATACTTAATTACAATATTTACAATCAGCCAAGGTAGCTCCGAGTCCAGCCCTTTCCTCCACGTGTGAAGGACATAGCGAGACTCTAAGAGATCACAGCGCTTCTTTCTCAGCCGCGTCACCGGCGGGAGTCCAGTGGAAACTGAGAGAGAGTACTAAAGCAACATACGCTCATGACGTGAGTGAAGAGGCTAGCCATTGCCAGAAGTTGAGTGACAGTCTTTACAAAAGTCTCGAAGCCACTGCCGTTTCAACCTTCGAGGAGGGTTGTAGGGTTGACTGGAGCTGGATAAGGATTGTGCTAAGGAGTTAGGATGGTGGATTAGGTTCAGATGAAAATTTGAGTATCAAGGCGGAATAACGTCAAGGACATAAGGGATGTAAAGGTTCATACAGTTCTTTCTAATGATAAACGTCCAAGACAACTTAGCTTATAGCATGCGCAAGCTGGTGCAGCCTCTTTGGATCGAGAGATCGTCTCTAGCCGGTTGTTGTTTTTAGTGCTAACAAAATTGTTTAACAGTCTACATTGTTTTTTTTTGTTCACTAGTTAATGAACATTAGATATCATTATTAGTGGTCTGCATGCAGTGTAGTGAGCGCTCACAGTTTGCAATAGTTTAATTTACGAGTTTATATTCAGTTAGTTATTGTAAATCATTTTGTTAGTAGTGTACAAATTTTAGTTAGTTTTAGTTGGTTTGTTGCTGTCTTATTTTTTTCTATATTATTGCATGTGCATTCAGAGGTATGTTTTTATTTTCTAATTTTGTTTTTACCAGACGTTTTTTTATTAAAGATATGTTTTGTTTTGTAAACAGTTTTTTATTGAACGAACCTGTAGAATCCTTAAAGTAGTGACCCCGATATTTATTTTTTCAATTAGAGGATTCTAATCAATATTTAATATTTTCAAGTGTTTTATTATTTCAAAATAGATTTACTTTCACTCGTGCTCAGCTTTCTTATTTGGTTCATTCAGTATTAAACTAATTTTATAATGGCCACGCAGGATAATTTGGAAACCATACAGGATAAGCTGCTGGCAGAAGAGCTGCAATCTTCTTCTAAAGTTGTTGAACCATCACTAGAAGCATTTACACCTTCCTGTAAAATTGGAAAAATGATCCAGAACTATGGTTTTGTTCTGTGGAACAAGTTTTTAAAAGAGCAAACATTTCCAACTCTGACTAAATTTCAGATTGTTGTGCGTAAACTCGAATTCGATATCTTAAGGCAAGCAGCTGACATAATTAAGCGTCCTCCAGTTAATTGCTATGAAGCGCTTAAAGTTCGCCTCATTGACGTTTTTTCAGTCTGAAAATAGGCGATTAATGCAGTTTCTTGAAGGTAAGCAGCTTGGTGATGAGAAACCATCACAGTTTTTACGAAATATGCGTCAACTTGCTGGATCCTCTGCCTCTGAAGAAATTTTGTGGTCACTTTGGCTAAGATCGCTAACCACCAGTACACAAGCAATACTTTCTGCGACTGATAACACGTCTCTTGATAAATTAGCCATTATTGCAGACAGGATTCAAGAAGTATATCGCACACCGGATATGAATGTCATCACTACTCCAACGTCAAACCCTGTTCATGCGTTTTCCTCTCAGCTCCAGCAACTTGAAGCTAAAATTGAGGCACTCACCAAACAAATGGTTAGACTAGAAAGGAGTTGTCGTTCCAACCAGCGTCCATCAAGCAGGCAGCGCCATAGATCCGCCAGCAGTAATATTTGTTTTTATCACGATCGTTTTGGGGAGCGAGCCAGAAAATGTGTGGGCTCTTGCAGTTGGCAGAGCCATCAAAAGCCAGAGGGAAACTAAATGCATTGTTGGAGATGGCGGAACCCAGCGCTGGACCACCTCACCGTGCCCGCCTTTTCATACCTCATAAACTATCCGGTATTACATTTTTAATTGACACAGGGGGAGCAGTATCAGTTCTTCCTCGTCCTAAAGTAAAGACACCGCCTACAGCTTATTCACTATATGCTGCTAACGGCTCCTCTTCTCTGCTTATGGAGAGAAGGCAATAAATCTTGATCTAGGGGTGCGGAGACGATTTTCTTGGAATTTTATAGTGGCAGATGTACCCAGGGCCAACATTGGAGCAGATTTGTTATCGCACTATAATCTTCTGGTTGATTTGAAGGGCCAGCAACTGATTGACAGCAGCACAGGTGTGACTTCAAGGGGACACCTATTTCTTGGCAGCACGCCAAAAATATTTACTATACCAAATGACATGCCATGTTTTTATATTTTCGCCGAATTTCCGCGAGTCAGCCACCCATCTTCTGTTCAGATAGCGCCGGTCAGGCATTCGATCGTTCATCACATCCAAACTACTGGGCAACCTGTAGTGACGAAGGCACAAAGGCTCTCTGCAGAACGCTACAATCCAGTTAAAGAGGAGTTCCACAGACTTATGGCCAGTGGTATCATACGGCCGTCTAAAAGCCCGTGGGCATCACCGTTGCACGTGGTTCCAAAAAGGGGTGGTACAATTCGTCCCTGAGGAGATTATATGGCTCTGAATGCTCGCACAATTTCAGAACGCTACAGTGTCCCGAACCTGTCCGACTTCAACGTCAACCTGTATGGAAAAACTATATTCTCCCGTCTCGATTGATGTCTTGCCTATTATCAAGTTCCCATTTTGGAGTCCGACATTCAGAAGACGGCTATCACCACTCCATTCTGCCTGTGCGCATGTGTCCTGGCTTGCGAAATGCTAGCCAAACATTCCAGCGTTTAAGGGATCATGCATTTAGAGAATTTTCGTTTTGCTTCGCATATCTGGATGATCTCCTATTTTTTTTCAGAAAATGAAAAAGATCATGAGGTGCTCCTCCGCCAAGTTTTGCGGCGATTAGATGAAAATGGTCAGAGCCATATAACTCTGAATGCTCGCACAATTCCAGATCGCTACAGTGTCCCGAACCGGCCCGACTTCAACGTCAACCTGCATGGAAAGACTATATTCTCCCGTCTCGATTGATGTCGCGCCTATTATCAGGTTCCCATTTTGGAGTCCGACATTTAGAAGACGGCTATCGCCACTCCATTTGGCCTGTACGCGAATTCGTGCGCATGTGTCCTGGCTTGCGAAATGCTAGCCAAACATTCCAGCGTTTAATGGATCATGCATTTAGAGAATTTTCGTTTTGCTTCGCATATCTGGATGATCTCCTAATTTTTTCAGAAAAAGAAAAAGATCATGAGGTGCTCCTCCGCCAAGTTTTGCGGCGACTAGATGAAAATGGCCTCACCATCAACCCAGGAAAATGTTTGTTGGGCCAAGCTGAAATCGATTTCCTCATGTACAAAGTGTCTGTTGAAGGAATCAAGCCGATGGAAAGCCGCTTTGAAGCAATAATTTCGTATACGAAACCAGTTACTATCAAAGAATTACGTCGGTTCCTCGGAATGTTTTATTTTTCTCGTCCTTGCATCAAGGAAGCAGCCGCTCTCCAGCAACCTCTCAATGGATATCTTCATCAGGTGCGCAAGAACGATAAGCGGAAAATTAAGTGGAACTCCATCACTGAAGATACATTTCAAAAGTGCAAGGATGCGCTACGCGATGGAACACACCTTGGACACCTTGCAACTGATGCCAGCATTTCTATTGCCTGCGATGCCTCTGACACCTGTCTCGGGGTGGTGTTGCAACAATGGAAAGATGAAAAATGGATACCATTATGATTCTTTTCCGAGTCCTTGTCTTCATCCCAGCGAGCGTATGCAACATCTGATCGCGAACTACTGGCAATCCTAAAAGCAGTTTAACATTTTAGGTCATTGATTGAAGGAAGGCACTTCACCATCTTTACTGACCACAAACCACTGACTTATGCTTTTCGGCAGAGATCAAGTTCAGCGTCTCCTATGCGTATCCTACGGTTGAACTTCATATCACAATTTTCCACAGATATTCAGCACATTGAAGGTAGCTCGAATCCTGTGGCAGATGCACTTTCACGCCTGGAAAAACTTTCTCTGGACGAAGATTGGAACCAATTAGCTAATGCCCAGGAGGGTGACCAGAAATTAGGGAAGTTATTAACTCAGGAAAACCTGTCGTTAAAGATATTCTCCCTTCCTGGAGCTAAACATCCAGTATGGTGCGAGACATCAAAGGATCAAGCCAGACCATACATCAGGGGAACTTATCGACGCCACTGCTTTAACATCTGCCATGACAGAAGTCATCCTGGAATTTGCGCCAGTCGAAGTCTAGTTGGCGATAAATATTTTTAGCCGTCGATGAATGTTGATTTTGAAAATTGGGCTAAAGCATGTGTGGTCTGCCAGGCTTCCAAAGTCACTCGACACACCTCCTAAGGTATTTACGGGTTGTGGACGGTTCGAACATATACACTTGGATCTTATTGGCCCCTTGCCTCCATCAAAAGGTATGAGATTCTGCCTTACAATTGTCGACCGGTTTTGTGCCACGCGAAGACTCACAACTGATCTGGGACGGCAATTTGAGTCAGGATTATTCTACGCTCTCAGGAAATTATTAGGCACTGATCGAGCTCGCACAACTGCTTATCATCCGCAGATCAATGGCTGTGTAGAGCGGTGGCATCGTTCACTCAAGAGCGCACTAACGGCTCAGATGAACGCAAAGCATTGGGTGGACAAACTTCCCTTTGTTCTTTTTGGCATAAGGTCAGCGATTAGGCTGTTTACCAACGCCAGCGTGGCTGAAGCAGTATACGGCCAACCTCTTCGCCTACCCGGAGAGTTCCTTGTCTCACCTTCTGGGCCGCAAGATCCTCGAGATAATTTACATTGGTAAAGAATCGCGATGGATACTATTCGTCCAGTACCCTTTGGGACATCCTCTAGGAAACCGTTTGTCCATCCAGCGCTTGGCTCCTGCACACACGTCTTTCTTAGAGATGACAGAGTGAGAAAGCCTCTCCAACCGCCTTACTCCGGACCTTATCAGATAGTAAGCAGAGACACCAAAGTGTATAAGATTCAGCTTCCAGATCATTAAACGTGTCAATTGATCGTCTTAAGCCTGCGTTCCAGCTTCATGACTGTGACGACTCTCCTCAGCAGCCGCCTGACGTATCTCCACGCGTGTTACCTACACCACAAATTCAGCAGCCAGTCGCAACAACTGCGGATCAAGTTTACCATACCCGTTCTGGACGCGCTGTCCGCCCGCATGTCAAGTTTCTGGACGTTGTCATTGGGGGGGAGTAATGTTAGGGTTCTGTCTAATGACAAACGTCCAAGACAACTTAGCCTATAGCATGCGCAAGCTGGTGCAACCTCTTTGGATCGAGAGATCGATTCTAGCCGCCTGTTGTTTTTAGTGCTAGCACAATTGTTTAACAGTCTACATTGTTTTTTTTGGTTCACTAGTTAATGAACATTAGATATCATTATTAGTGGCCTGCATGCAGTGTAGTGAGCGCTCACAGTTTACAATAGTTTAATTTACAAGTTTATATTCAGTTAGTTATTGTAAAGCATTTTGTTAGTAATGTACCAATTTTGGTTAGTTTTAGTTGATTTCTTGCTTTCTTATTTGTTTCTATATTATTAGAAATAGAAATAGAAAAATCATCTTTATTCTGGGACTAGGTCCCTTTAGAATAACAGTATTGTTCATATATATTAACTACAAATCTGGTCAAAAGATTTATTACAATGAATAATGACAAAATACTTGTAATACATTAAGTATTAATTAAGCTCTTAGGATAAATTAACGAGGACAGTTTGGTAATAGGGGTTCAGTACTACAATATTGGAGCTAAAATAATTGCATAATAATCAATCATAATAATAATTGCATCAAGTAAAATCTATTTTATAGGTAAAGCATTGTAGTGATGGAATATAAAAATTTAAAAAAATAATAATAACTGTTAATATGTAGGGAAAGAAATTGTAAAAACTAAAACAAAAAAAATATATAAAAAAACAAAACAAATAATGATATACATATGTTCCCTAAGATATTTAAGTGATTATGCGTAAAGATTAGGAGAAGAGAAAATAAAATAAAGTATATATATACACATAGCGAGAAGTATGTTGAAGATAATAAGAAATAAAATACATTTCACTGAAATACATTCCATGAATAACAAATTAGAACTTAAGGAAAACAAATTTTATCTACTCACAATGCTTAGTGAGTGGTGATGAAAATTCACGTTCAACACAGAATAAAACAATAAAAAATAAGAGAAAAAAAATAATGTCTAAAGAAAATTAAATCCTTATAATATAGTATGTATTTAACCAGCGTCTGATTGGATTGTGAAGAGGAATGTGCATTCAGAGGTATGTTTTTATTTTCTAATATTGTTTTTACCAGACGTTTTTTTATTAAAGATATGTTTTGTTTTGTAAACAGTTTTTTATTGAACGAACCTGTAGAATCCTTAAAAGGTCATGATATAGGGTTTTGTTTGTAACATAATAAGGTGCATTGACTATTATACGGAGGAGTTTAGACTGAAAGAATTGGATGCTTTTCATGTTCGAAAATTTAGTTTTCCACCACAGTTCAAGTTCGTACGTCCAGATGGATTTGAGTATGGTCTTGTATATTAATAGTTTTTTTTCTATTGAGAGATTGGATTTTCTCTTAAATAGTCTGTATAGCTGGCCGAATCGTCGGTTAAGTTCTTGTCTTTTTAGTCTGGTATGTGGGTTCCAAGTTAGTCTTTTGTCTAAAAGGAATCCAAGATACAGAACTGTGTCTGAGACGGGGAGAGGTACAGAATTGAGAAGGGTATGTGGACAGGATCTGCGTCGGAGGGTAAAAGTGACATGCTTGCATTTGGATTCAATGATTTTAATGCTCCAATTGTTGCACCATTGCTCATTTAGGGAGATGTGTCTTTGTAGGTTTGTAGATGGTGTTTCAGGATCTGAGTGGGATCACAGGATGGCGGTATCGTCAGCGAAAGTTGCTAGAAGGGTACAAGGATTGGGGTAAGTGAGTTTTGAGCTTGAATAGCAAGCCATTATGCCACACCAGGAAAGCTTGTGCTTCGTCCAGAAAGGCACCGGTGCAATATTGCTTGTTTTCAAGCCCAGAGGTGGAATGTCTTGAGCAGAATCCAAACTGATGGGATGGGATATTGTGGGTTTCGAGTATGGGTAGGATGCGTTTGAGAAGATTTTGGAGAGGATTGGCAGCAAGCTTATTGGTCTATAGGATGAGGTATTTGCAGGTTTTCCTGGTTTTAGGAAGAGGATGATTATGGAGTGTTTCTATGTCAGAGGAAAGTGAGTTGTGCTGAGGTTACAGTTGTATAGGTATGTGAGGAATGTAATTGCTTTTTTGGGAAGTTGTCTAAGGATCTGGGAAGTAAAGAGATCCTGTCCAGGGGATTTTTGAGGTTTTAGGTTGCTTATAAGGAGTTGACCTCAGAGGGATTGACAGCTATAGAAGGCAAGGAGAGTAGAATAGGAGAAGAGAGGAATTTTTTAACTTCAGCAGTGAGGGTGGAATGGAGTTCGGGGTGGGGAGTGAATGTTATGGATAGGTGTTTTGACCAATTCTTCGGCTCTAGTCTCATCTGACGAAGCCCAGGTTCCATCATCGCATCGGAGGGGATGAGAAACAGAATGATATTTAAGGATTTTTCTGGTCAACTTCCAGAGGGAATTGTCATCGGTAGATAGGGAAGAGAGGTAGGAATTATTCTTAGGAATTATTCTGAGATCTATTGCATCTGTTATTGTTTGGCGGAAAAGGATCCAGTTGACTGGGCCTCTGATGAATGAGGGAGAAGATAACCTGGGGATAGGAGATGCGGAAAGGGTTAGATTTAGCGGACTGTGATCTGAGGAAAGGTCATCGAGAGGTAGAACTGAGTAATTTAGTGGCCCGAGACCTTTGTGAATGAAGAAGTCGAGGATATCTAGATTACAGTTAGGATCGGTTGGCCAGTATGTAGGAGTATCAGGGGAAAGTATGTTGGAATTGTGGGAATTAAGTGCAGACAGCAACGATCGCCCGCGGGAATTCGTCGTTCTGGCTCCCCATTGCTGATGTTTGGCGTTAAGTACTGCACCTATAAGAAAGTGGTGTCCTAGGTAATTAAGAAAGGAAAAGTTAGGTTCAGGGATTGCTATTTTAGGTGGAGAGTATGCTGCGACGATTCTAAGAGGAAAAGTGAAGTTTAGATAGTTATTGCTGAGGTTTTTAGGAAATTGTGAACTAGTAAAGGATACAAGTGATGGGAGAGGGACTGATGGATAATGACAGCAGTGCCAGCATGTGCTGTTCCATCAGGGTGGTCAGTTCGATATATCTTGTAGCCAGGTATGTTGAACTGTCTTTTGTTAGTTAGTCGGGTCTCAGTTATTAGGCCTATGTCTATGTTATTGTCCTGTAGAAAAAAGGTTAGCTCGTTGATGTGATTTCGAACACCTTTCGCATTCCAAAGGAGAATGGAGAGGGGTTTTATTGAGACATTTAAGGAATTCTTGGCGAAGGGATAAGATTGGCTATGACATTTGTAAGTAAGGTAATGAGCGGTGTGATGAGGGATTTGATTTCGGGGAGGAATGATGTAAGGAGGCTGGTAAGATCATTGGAATTGTTAGGGGAAGGAATGTAAGATATTTGGTGAGGACTGAACTTTTGGGTGTTATTATGTTCGGGTAATGAACCATGAGGTAGTGGTTGGGTTTGCAACAGGGCCTGAGGTTGAGTATGCTGTTCTAATTCTCCTAACAGTTCTGCGCATGCGCTAGTACCTTTCAACCCACCTGCTACATCGTCTCTCACAATTATCATAATTACCAGTGAATTAGTGGACAGTTGTGTTAAAAAATAGTACTATTGAACAATTACATAGTACATTCTTGAATAGAACCATAAACACGGTGAGTAACCGCTTGTTTATTAAGTTTGAACAATAGTGTAAACAACCATGGAATTGGATAGAGTAGCCATTTCTTATCTGTAGTTCCCCCACTTAGGGCCAGGTAGGCTCAGTGTCTGTCGAGCTGTTAAGTAAGCTAGGTCATATCGCTGGGCCCTCTATCAGTCTGCGTAATTTTTACGTATTATTAAAGAAAAAAAAAAAACATTATTTTTTCTTTTCTTCTTCCTTTTTACTTTTTCCCAATAGTCGTTGACATGATATGCGATATTATCATATGATAATATCTAGCAAGAATAAAAGATCAAGAAGCTTAGGCAATAATAGCTCTCGTAACTGGTAATTCACCAGTAAAACAAAAGCCTAGGCGTTCAAACAGAAAAACACCACCATCTACACCTGATAGACCAAATGATGAAGTGAACGACCCTCAAGCCGGTACATCAACAGAAATTATGACCACCGAAACAAACAATGAAATTGAAGAATCACCTTTTTTTACTGTTAACCCTTAAAAACTACTATCTAATACCGTAGAAGAAACAATGGAAATACCATCAACTCCCAGAGAGCCAAAAACACCTCCAATATTCATAAGAAATACAAAAAATTTTCCGCTGTTTTGCCAGCATTTAAATAAATTACTAAACAATGGTAAATACACATTTCAAAGTCGAACCAATGACACCAAGTTGATGCCAGCTTATCCTGAATCGTATAGAAAAATAGTAAAATACTTGTCAATTATTTCAAGAGAGAGCACTAAGAGTGGTGATAAGAGGCCTCCATCCAACAACTCCACCTGAGGCAATCAAAGAAGAATTGACAGAACTTGGTTTCAGTGTCCGCCAAATTGTCAATGTATATAGAGATAATAAAGAGTAACAAGGTGCAAAGAACAAAATAGCCTTACCACTATTTTTCGTAGACCTTGAGCGCACCAGTGGAGTCGAAAACATCTATAAATTAAGACGCCTGTACTATACTAGCATAGTGGTCGAAAAACCGTATGCAAAGCGGGAAATAGTACAATAACATAATTGCCAATCATATGGCCATACTAAAAGCTATTGCCACCGCATACCGCGATGCGTGAAGTGCGGGCAGCAACATAAGTCGGAAGATTGCAATAAGTCCAGGCAAACTCCTGCTGTGTGCGCATTATGCCATAAAGATCACCCAGCAAATTACAAAGGATGCCAGACATATAAAATCTTAAAATCAAGATTACAGACAGCGCCTAGACATGAAGAGACTTCCAGGACTCCCAGACCACCAAGGCAACCCTCAAGATTTGCAAACAAAGAGGTCTCCTATGCTCAAATGTTAGGGGAATTAGAACAGCATACTCAACCTCAGGCTCTGCCGCAAACTCAACCACTATCTCATGGTTCACCACCCGAACATAACACCCAAAAGTTCAGTCATTTTTTCCTCTTACAGTTGTCGCAGCATACTCTCCACCTAAAATAGCAATACCTGAACCTAACTTCATTTCATTTCTTAATTCCCTAGGACACCACTTCCTCATAGGTGCAGACCTTAACGCCAAACATCAGCAATGGGGAGCCAGAACCACGAATTCCTGCGGGCGATCGTGGCTGTCTGCACTTAATTCCCACAATTCCAACATACTTCCCCCTGATACTCCTACATACTGGCCAACCGATCCTAACCGTAATCGTGATATCCTCGACTTCTTCATTCACAAAGGTCTCGGGCCGCTAAATTACTCAGTTCTACCTCTCGATGACCTTTCCTCAGATCACAGTCCGCTAAATCTAACCCTTTCCGTATCTCCTATCCCCAGGTTATCTCCTCCGTCATTCATCAGAGGCCCAGTCAACTGGAACCTTTTCCGCCAAACAATAACAGATGCAATAGACCCCAGAGTATCCCTAAAAACCCCTCAAGACCTAGATAATGCAGTGAGTTCCTTTACCACCTTGATCCAACAAGCAGCCTGGACTGCATCCTCACCAATCCCCTCCAAAAAATACCATAAAAAGATTCCTCTGCCTCAAATCCTTACCGACCTCATTAAATCCAAACACCAATCTAGGACCATCTGGCAAAGAACCAGGAATCCTGATGATCGGAAACTGTACAATTATTATACCAAACAGGTAAGAAAAGAACTAGCTTCCTTTAGATCACAATCATATAATTCCTACCTCTCTTCCCTATCTACCGATGACAATTCCCTCTGGAAGTTGACCAGAAAAATACTTAAATACCATTCTGTTTCCCATCCCCTCCGATCCGATGATGGAACCTGGGCTTCGTCAGATGAGACTAGAGCCGAAGAATTGGTCAAAACACCTATCCATAACATTCACTCCCCACCCCGAACTCCATTCCACCCTCACTGCTGAAGTTAAAAAATTCCTCTCTTCTCCTATTCCACTCTCCTTGCCTTCTATAGCTGTCAATCCCCCTGAGGTCAACTCCTTATAAGCAACCTAAAACCTCAAAAATCCCCTGGACAGGATCTCTTTACTTCCCAGATCCTTAGACAACTTCCCAAAAAAGCAATTACATTCCTCACATACCTATACAACTGTAACCTCAGCACAACTCACTTTCCTCTGACATAGAAACACTCCATAATCACCCTCTTCCCAAAACCAGGTAAATCTGTCAATAATACCTCATCATATAGACCAATAAGCTTGCTCCCAATCCTCTCCAAAATCTTTGAAAAAATCCTTCTCAAACGCATCCTACCCATACTCGAAACCAACAATATCCCATCCCATCAATTTGGATTCCGCTCAAGACATTCTACTGTTCAACGAGGACTTCGCGTTGTTGATCATATATCCTCTGCGCTTGAAAACTAGCAATATTGCACCAGTGCCTTTCTGGACGTAGCGCAAGCTTTCGACCGGTGTGTGGCATGATGGCTTGCTTTTCAAGTGCAAAACTCACTTACCCCAAATCCTACCTCTCAAATCGTTCCTTTCAAGTCCGCTGCGGCACTGAATTCTTCAACTATTATCCAATTGAAGCTGGTGTTCCACAAGGCAGTGTGTTGGACCCAGTTCTCTTCATCCTCTTCACCGCTGACATTCCAACCAATCCCGATACCCTTCTAGCAACCTTCGCTGACGATACCGCCATCCTGTTATCCCACTCAGATCCTGAAACAGCATCCTTAAACCTACAAAGACACATCTCCCTGATTGAGCAATGGTGCAACAATTGGCGCATTAAGATAAATGAATCCAAATGCAAGCATGTCACCTTTACCCTCCGACATAGATCCTGTCCACATACCCTTTTCAACTCTGTACCTCTCCCCGTCTCAGACACAGTTCTGTATCTTGGATTCCTTTTAGACAAAAGACTAACTTGGAACCCACATACCAGACTAAAAAGACAAGAACTTAACCGACGATTTGGCCAGCTATACAGACTACTTAACAGAAAATCCAATCTCTCAATAGAAAACAAACTATTAATACACAAGACCATACTCAAACCCATCTGGACCTACGGACTTGAACTGTGGGGGACAACTAAATTTTCGAACATCAAACGCATCCAATCCTTTCAGTCTAAAGTCCTCCGTATAATAGTCAATGCTCCTTATTATGTTACAAACAAAATCCTACATCATGACCTTTACATCCCTTATGTCCTTGACGTTATTCCATCTCGATTCTTAAATTTTCATCTGAACCTAATCCACCATCCTAACTCCTTAGCACAATCCTTATCCAGCTCCAGTCACCCTTACAACCCTCCTCGAAGGTTGAAACGGCAGTGGCCTCGAGACCTTTTGTAAAGACTGTCACTGGAGTTCTGGCAATGGCCTCTCCATTCACGTCATGAGCGTCTGTTGTTTTAGTGTCCTCTCTCAGTATCCACTGGACTCCTGCCGGTGACGCAGCTGAGAGAGAAGCGCTGCGATCTCTTAGAGTCTCGCTCTGTCCTTCACACGTGGAGGAAAGGACTGGACTCAGAACTCCCTTGGCTGATTGTAAATAATGTATGAATGTTTTTCTTTTTTATATATTAAGTATGAATGTTTTTCTTTTTTATATTTCTATTTGTTTTACATATGACTTATTTAATTTGCTACCAATTTCTGTATTTTTTTTTTTATTATTATTATTATTATTTTATTTTTTATTTTTTTAATTTGCATACAAGTTACATTTCTTTAGTTTTATAGTTTTTACCTTTGTTATTTAGATATATATTTTTATTTATTTATTTTATATATAGTATATATATATTATATATATATTCATATATAGTATGAATGGGCCTCACTCAGCTTTAGTACTCAGTGCCCTTAAATGTGGCAAAATGTATTATTTCTCAATAAAAAGATTTAAAGTAAAAAATCCTCCTAACATTTAAGCATAGGAGATTTTGTTTGCAAATCTTGGGGGTTGCCTTGGTGGTCTGGGAATCCTGGAAGTCTCTTCATGTCTAGGTGCTGTCTGTAATCTTGATTTTAAGTTTTTATATGTCTGGCATCCTTTGTAATTTGCTGGGGGATCTTTATGGCATAGTGCACACACATCAGGAGTTTGCTTGGACTTATTGCAATCTTCCGAGTTATGTTGCTGCCCGCACTTCACGCATCGCGGTAAGCGGTGGCAATGGCTTTTAGTATGGCCATAGGATTGGCAATTATGACATTGTACTATTTCCCGCTTTGCTTACGGTTTTTCGACAACTATGCTAGTATAGTATAGGCGTCTTAATTTATACATGTTTTCGACCCCACTGGTGCGCTCAAGGTCTACGAAAAATAGTGGTAGAGCTATTTTGATGTTTGCACCTTTATTATCTTTATATACATTGACAATTTGGCGGATACTGAAACCCAGTTCAGTCAAGTCTTCTTTGATTGCCTCTGGTGGAGTTGTTGGATGGAGGCCTCTTATCACCACTCTTAGTGTTCTCTCTTGAAATAATTGATAAGTATGGAATTCCGCCTTTGTATCTGTCAAGTATTACTATTTTTATTACTATATTAGTACTATTAAGTACTGTTTTTCTATATGATCCAAGAGAATCTGGCATCAACTTGGTGTCATTGGTTCGACTTTGACATGTGTATTTACCACTGTTAAGTAATTTATTTAAATGCTGGCAAAACAGCGGACAATTTTTTATGTTTCTTATGAATATTGGAGGTGTTTCTGGCTCTCTGGGGGTTGATGGTATTTCCATAGTTTCCTCTAGGGTATTAGATAGTAGTTGGTATGGGTTAACAGTAAAAAAAAGATGATTCTTCAATTTCATTGTTTGTTTCGGTGGTCATAATTTCTGTTGAGGTACCAGGTTGTGGGTCGTTCACTGCATCATTTGGTCTATCATTTGTAGATGGTGGTGTTTTTCTGTTTGAATGCCTAGGCTTTTGTTTTACTGGTGAATTACGAGAGCTATTATTGCCTAAGCTTCTTGATCTTTTGTTCTTGCTAGACATTATCATATGATAATATCGCATTTCATTTCAACGACTATTGGAAAAAAAATATTTTTTTTATAAGTACGTAAACATTATGCAGACTGATAGAGTGCCAAGTGATGACCTGGCTTACTTGACAGCTCGACAGGCACTGAGCCTACCTGGCCCTAAGTGGAGGGACTGTAGGTAAGAATGGTCACTCTATCAAATTCTATGGTTATTTACACTATTGTTTAAACTTAATAAACTAGCGGTTATTTACCGTGTTTACGGTTCTGTTCAAGAATGTACTATATAATTGTTCAATTACACTAGTTTTTAACACAACTGTTCACTAATTCACTGGTAATTAAGATAATTGTAAGAGACGATGAAGCAGGTGGGTTGAAAGATACTAGCGCATGCGCAGAACTGGAATAATTATGAAGGAAAACGTAAGTGTGCTATTTATAAACATTTAGCAGGAAAAAAATAATACAAATTTTAAATAGTTTTCCCAATAAGTTAGAAACGCTGAAAGACATAATTAAGCACCTGGATGACTCTTTCATTCCTCAGAGGAATATTATTTATGTATAATATAAGTTTTTGTTTGTTCACAGTTAGAAAGAGAAGCGTTTAGTGATTACACAATTAGGTTAAAGGATATTGTTAATTGTTGTGAATTTGGACAGTTATTAGATGGGTTATTAATGGCACGCTTTATTGCAGGCATTAAAGATAGTTCGATGGGAGAAAGGTTATTGAGAGAACGGAATTTAACTATGGATAAGGTCCTGGAACAGTGCCAATTAATGGTAGCAACTAGGCAACAAGCTGAGGAAATGTCTGGAGCTATTTACGTACACTACACCAGAAGGGACAGGAAGAGTGTAAACCAAGGGAAGCCTTCTGCTCACAAGATTATAAAATGCAAGTATTGTGGGTTCGAACATCCCACAGGAAAGTGTCCTGCTTACAGACAGACATGTAGAAGATGCAGAGGGCTTAATCACTTTTCTTCCCAATATAGAAGGGGTGTAACCAATCCAAGGATGGTTAAAGAGATTTAAGAAGGATATTCGTCTGAGAATGATGACTTTTTTAATAATATGGTAAGAGGGAATAATTCTGAAAAAGAGTGGAAGGCTAAGTTGTTGCTTGTGGACAGGATGTGACTTTTAAATTGGATACTGGTGGGCAGGTGAATGTGTTATCTGAACGAGTGGCCCATCAACTTGGAGTCCAGGTGGAGCCCTCCACGAAAAATCTCGCTACATACTCTGGTGAACGTTTGCTTGTAGTAGGTAAGTGTACTTTGCTTTGCTCTTATAAAAATAAGGAATATCATTTAACATTTAGAGTAATGAGCACACCATATGCATCACCATTGTTTGGACTGGCAGGATGTGTGGAGTTAGAATTGTTTAGTAGAGTGAATACAATAGACTTAAAAAGGGTAAAGTTCATCATTCTGACCTTGTTGAGGGGGATCGGAAAATTAAAGGGCAGTGTACACATTCAGGTCGATCAGAATGTGGAACCAGTAGTGCATCCATTTAGAAGAATACCATTTCCTTTAAGGTATCGAGTCAGGGAAACCCTAAAAAATTTTGAAAACAAAGAAATAGTTGCCGAGGTAGATTATCCAACAAGTTTGGTTAACTCTTTAGTGGTGGCCTATAAGTCCAATGGAGATGTGCGATTGTGTTTGGATCCGAAAGATTTGAATAGGGCCATAAAGCGATGTCACTTTCCTCTTCCTACTATTGAAGAAATAGTAAGTCGTTTATCCAATGCGAAATATTTTAGTAAATTAGATGCAATGTCGGGTTTTTGGCAAATAACATTGGATAAGGAGTTCGTAGATCTATGCACTTTTAATACACCTTGGAGAAGGTATAAGTTTTTTCGTCTTCCCTTTTGGAATAAGTTGTGCCCCAGAAATGTTCCTCTCCAGATTCAAGGAAGTTTTTGGGGATTTGGATGGTTGTAAGGTTTTTGTGGATGATATACTGGTGTGGGGTTGTACGAGAGAAGAGCACGATGCTAATTTTAAGGCTGTTCTAGACAGATCAAGGGAAGAGAATGTTAAATTTCACGAGAATAAGTGAGTGAAGTAAAAGAAGTAGTGTACATGGGTCATCGTTAGTCTGAAAAAAGAATACAGCCATATGAAGACCAGTTAACAGCCATAGATCGTATGATTCCCCCTGAATTCAGAAAAGAACTGGAAAGATTTTTAGGTTTAGTGAACTACATAGGAAAATTTATTAAATATTTAGCGCAAATTACGGCTCCTTTACGCCTTTTATTGAAAAG
Organism: Nezara viridula; assembly: GCA_928085145.1. Classification (NCBI taxonomy): domain Eukaryota; kingdom Metazoa; phylum Arthropoda; class Insecta; order Hemiptera; family Pentatomidae; genus Nezara; species Nezara viridula. The sequence goes on along the minus strand of OV725077.1, from coordinate 88,484,518 downwards.
ATGGCATTAGGAGTATTGGTAGGATGGCATTGGGAGGAGAAGCAACAGACATCCTTTCAGGCTCTGAAGCTGGCTTTAACTACTGAACCTGTCCTTAGATATTATGATCCTGGTTTACCAGTAACTGTGTCTGTAAATGCTTCACGCTCAAGAAGTTTAACTAAATTGAAAAAAGATATGCGAACATTGAGATGGAAATGTTGACTGTTGTCTTTGGATGCGGGCGTTTCCATAGCTATCTATACGAAGGTGGATAGATGAAGGATGTTCCAAAACCAGAGATCCGTTGCTTGGAAGATATGAGTCGGTTAAGGACGAACTGACATTTTATGATGGAATTATCTTCAAAGGATAGTAGACAGTAGTACCTAAGTCCTTAAGGATCGACATTTTAAAGAAAATACATTATGCTCACCAATGACAAAATGTTGTGCTAAAGCTAAAGGACTTCTTTATTGGCCAAACATGAAAAATGATACAAAGAATATGATAAAACATTGTGAGATATGTCACAAATATGTAAATTCCCAATGAAAGGAGTCTATGGTATTGCAGGAGGTAGCAGAAGGACCATGGAGAAAGGTAGCATTGGACATTATGGAGTTGCAGAGCTTGAAATATTTAATTGTTGTTGATTACTATTCTAAATTCTGTGAGGTATATATGCTTGAGGACTTGGGTTATAGCTGTCCTATCAAATCTCAAAAAAAAAAATTTTCAAGACATGGAATTCCTTGTGAGGTAATCACAGATCAAGGATCACAATTTAGTGCTTCTACATTTTTTGAATTTGTAAACCAGTGTGGTTTCAAAAGTACCGTGGTCAGCCCAAAGCATCAACAGGCAAATGAATAAGCAGAACGTCATATACAAACCATTAAAAGGCTGCTAAATAAATCACTAGAAGATCGAACTGGTCCGTTTCTGTGCTTGCTCGAATTAAATAATTCACCATTTGCAGATATGCCCTCCCCTGCTGAACTATATGCCTCGGTGCCTGAAATATGCGATCCTGAAAATATAAGAGAACGAAAACTAAATTTAGACAAATTAATTGGGAATTTTTTAAAATAAGATAAAAACAAGACTAATTTCTCATACTAATTCAATTCGATCGTAATTAATTAAAATAAATAGTTCAAAAAGGTTTTATTAAAAAAATAACTTTATAAATGGAAATAAATATCTGTTTATAACCTTATTGTGATTAGTATTTGAAGTATTTTGAAGTGGAATATATGAAAACAAGGCTTGTGAAATGCGCTCTTGAATATTTTCTTCGGAGCATACTCGACCTTAGTTACGCTACAGCATTGCCAGCAAAGTTGGTTGAAGGAGGATGTAATATATATAGGCCAGGTATTTAATACAATTCTGCATTTTAAAAACCTATGTAAAAATTTTGTTATAAAATTTAATTGGATTTGTCGTTCTCTAACTAAATTTATTATTGAGAGAATAGAAGCTATAACTAGATACTTTTTGTTTATAAAAAAGATCCTAAAGTTTCTTTCTATATTATCCAACGTCTCAAAGCCATTCTCTTCCATCTGCCTTTTCAATAGAATTTTAGTTGGTCGATGACTATCATAAGCAATATTTTAATTTTGAACCTAAACATTGGATTCCGCTCAAGACATTCTACTGTTCAACAAGGCCTCCGCGTTGTTGACCACATATCCTCTGCCCTTGAAAACAAGCAATATTGCACTAGTACCTTTCTGGACGTAGCGCAAGCTTTCGACCGGGTGTGGCATGATGGCTTGCTTTTCAAGCTCAAAACTCACTTACCCCAATCCTTGTACCTATTACTCAAATCCTACCTCTCAAATCGTTCCTTTCAAGTCCGCTGCGGCACTGAATTTTCCAACTATTATCCAGTTGAGGCTGGTGTTCCACAAGGCAGTGTCTTGGGCCCAGTACACTACATCCTTTTCTCAGCTGACATTCCAACCCATCCAATAACCTTCTAGCAACATTTGCTGACGATACCTCCATCCTATCATCCCACCCAGACCCTGAAACACCATCCCTATACCTTCAAAGACACATCTCCCTAATAGGGGAATGGTGCAACAATTGGCGCATCAAGATCAATGAATCCAAATGCAAGCATGCCACCTTTACTCTCCGACGCAGATCCTGTCCACATATCCTTTTCAACTCAGTACCTCTTCCCATCTCAGACACAGTTCGGTATCTTGGATTCCTTTTAGACAAAAGACTTACTTGGAACCCACATACCAGACATAAAAGACAAGAGCTTAACCGACGACTTTGCCAGTTATATAGACTAATTAACAGAAAATCTAATCTCTCAATTGAAAACAAACTGTTAATATACAAGACCATACTGAAACCCATCTGGACCTACGGATTTGAACTGTGAGGCACAACTAAATTTTCGAAAATCAAACGCATCCAATCCTCCAATCTAAAGTCCTCCGTATAATATTCAATGCTCCTTATTATGTTACGAACAAAATCTTACATCATGACCTTAACATCCCTTATGTCCTTGACGTTATTCCATCCCGATTTTCAAATTTTCATCAGAACCTAATCCATCATCCTAATCCCTTAGCACAATCCTTATCCAGTTCCAGTCATCCCTACAATCCTCCTCGAAGGTTGAAGCTGCAGTGGCCTCGAGATCTTTTGTAAAGATTTATTTATTTTTTTATTTAATGTTTTTTTTTTTCATATACCATAGTCATTGAAGAATAAGAAAGAAGAAGAAAAAGAAGAAATAAGGAAGGAAAGGAAGCGTAAATAAGGACGAGAGATATATTTACGTTTCCGTTACTTTAGATCAAACTTCCTCAGATAACCGTTGGAAAAGACGCCACTATACATCCCTTCTCTCCACCCCCATCCTGACTAACACGCTCATTGCTTAGATTACATCTCCGCAGTCAGGTGGGTTTTCTTCTTTTTCTTTCTTATTCTCTGTCTTATTTCAGCTTTTTCAGTTTCTTTCCTCCTTCCTTTCATCCCTCTGCTCTGTTTTAACTCTGTATTATATTATATGTTGTCTATACATCTTGATAGACTTTACAACATCTCAATTTTCTATCTAACTATTCTATTCACAATATCTTAATTTTACTGTTTATTTCCATTTCTTATAGAACTTCATATTTATCTGTTTTTACATTTTATTCTAAGATTCATTTTATGAATACTTATGTCACCTTTTTCTTTTTTTATAATGTTTACTTCATCATTCCACACTTTGTACCACTTATTATCATTTATCTCTCTTACTATTGTCATTATTCTAACAACTGAATTTTACTTTAATTTTTTTTACCTACACTACTTATGTTTCTCATACCTTGTTATCTGGTTCTTTTCTTAGTCCTGATGATGGCGTGAACTTCAGGTCGAAACGTCGGCTAATGTCAAAATAAATAGTATCATTTATTTTTGCCTTCTTATTTGACTGATCACCCCAACCATTCTCAAGAACAAATCCACCCAACATCGAGAATAAAGAACAAAGGCTGCCACTAGGACCCCTCTAGCTGTTCCTGTAGGAGCTGTTCCCTATTTTTTAAAAACTTTCTTTGAATGACCTGAACCTTTTTAAAAACAGAGACACGCCACAAGACTTGGTAAGTTATTTGATAGATTTAAGGCTTTATTTTTTAATTTACTAATAATAATTTTATTTCCAATCACCTCTATATCGACAGCCACACTACTAAAGCCTATAAGAACAAAAACTAAAAATTTTCTGGGAACGAAAAAAACTGCCTAATTTTTGTTCTATGTTGATTATATTTTCGGTTCAATTTTTTTTTTTTTTTTTTTTTTTTTTTTTGCAAGCCTAAGACAAACATGCAATGTTCTATGTAATTTATTTGATCGTATTCTTCCAAATAATCTTTTAGAGCCATTACTTCTAACTTATAGCTTTTTAGTTACTTTGATAAACAGGTATTAGTTAGGTAAAAGAAATCAAATTTATTGTAGTAACACCCATAACTTTGATAATAATGATCAAATCATGACTGGAACAAAGTCAGTTTCCACAATGTAGAGAAACGATTCTTCTAATGAAAATTTGTAAAACATTTGATTGAAAAGCGAGTATTTGATTATTCACTGTTTTGTCTCCTGCTGTAGGGGCGGCTCCAACGGAGTGCATTTGCATGCTATTTGGAGCAGTCTATGAAAGTTTCGTTTTTAATATACTCAACATCATATGGACATGGTTTGATTCATTAATTCTTAATAAATTCTAGGTAATATGCTGGTGTATAGATCACTTCGTTTCTGAGCTTGCGATTTGAAAGGTTCATTAGTTTGAAATGGTTTTAGATCCACCTTCAACTAAAGTTCTTTTTTTTCGTCTCGTATTAAATTTTCCAATTAATGAAATCAATTTTCTGTCTCCCACTATCTGGAATTCATTGTAGTTCTTTACAGTCAAACTCATCTTGTAGTTGCCAAGAAGTTTTGATTATTTTGAAGGTCGTTCAATATTATAATCCCACTTACCACTCTCTTCTTTTTTTTTGTCTAGTTCCATGGTAAGCATGTCCGCCATTTATTAGAAATTAAAAAAAAATCGAATGAGAAAAATTAATTTCAGCATATTAATAAAGGTAATTGATATTTTAGTCTCTGCGAATAACGCTTTATGCATTCAATATTTACATGACCACCTTTCATTGAGCATTTCATTACGTTTTTTCGGTAAAGACTCAATCTATATAATCTTCACTGTAACTTACAGTTTCTCAGAAATCAGAATTTGCTGTTTTTTAAATTACAGATTTTTACAAAAGGCCATAGAGAAGAAATGAAACATCGAAGATTTCAATTTGTGGGATCAGAATATGCGCCAGGACAAATTTAACCTGAAAAGTTCAAAACCTCATTTTCCAAAAAATGTGTCCTTACAGGCTTTTGCAGTGTGGATGTCGGTCGATATGAAGCATTTAATGAGGAAAAATTTGGTGATCGCAAAAATATTGAATCTGGGATTCGCGTTTGAACATATCATCTCAAAACGAAAAATCGTACTATATTTGAGTTACTAAGAAAGATATTTGTTGTCTTGGATATTCCAGTAAAGTTTTTAATAAAATCAACTCGTTACTTTATCTTTGATTTTACTCAATTTTACAATTTTCTCAAAAATAGTTCTAACGATTTTGACTCAACTCGTTATACCCATAAGCAATTATATGGTCTTTAATATCAGATAGGTTTTATTCTCATTGAAATAGCCTGACTAGACTTCAAGTGAAAAAAAAACAACAAAAATGTGGGATCTCTTTAATTTTGTCTGTCTGTCTGTAGGCAAATCGATGTAACTTTCAGGAATTGTGCGGGTTGGTGTCTTGATGGTCCCATATCAATTCTATTAAATTCTAACCATCACTTCCGCTTACGCAAGCGCAAAGACATTTTTGTAGATATGCCAATATTTCAGAAACGGCTCTTTCGATTTGGCTCAAAGCTGGATAAAAGGTAGATACTTGTAAACGAATAATGTAGGATCAATTTTATTCAATTCTGTCTATTGCTTTCTCTTATATATGAGTAAACGTGTTTTCCTTGATACGCCTATATCTCTAAAACCACAAGTTCGATTTGGCTCAAATTTGGAATGAATTTAGGAATTAGTAAACGTAAAATGAAATAGGCATCAATTTTATCAAATTCTATCTAATACTCCAGAAAAAAATACTTCCGCTTTCTGATCAGAAAATGTATTTTTTGATATGCCTATGAGTGTTGCCCAAAAATGGTCTTGGTCTTGCGGTCTTGGTCTCGATCTTGCACATTTGCAAGATCAAGACCAAGACTGCTTTGATATTCGCAAGACCAAGACCAAGACCGGACCCTCCAAGTCTTGCGCAAGACCAAGACTGACCTGCACGAGTCTTGCAGTCTCGCAGCTAAATAAAACTGAGATTTGTGCGTTATTGAGTATTTGGTTTCCATTTAACTATAAAGTAAGTCGTTATAACACTGAAATATATTGTATTGATTATTATAATGTGATGTTAATATGGTTTTTCAACATTTTCACCTTACATTAAATAGACAGTTTTTTTTTCTTCTTGAATCTTGAATTTGAGCTCTGACCTCCAAAACTTGAACATATTCCAATATTGGAGTAAGATAAGATGACAAAAAGAAATTTGTTTTGGTGTATGGAAATGAGAGCAAAATAGTTTGAAGGACAACCTTAGTTTTTACATGTAAAGGCTAGGAAAATGCAATTTATTTTTGTATTCGGCTCTTCTTTTCTATCATCGGGGTTTAATTAGATTTTCCCATCAGGAAAATGACAGTAAGATCACTAGTATATAATGATAACAAAACTGACCACCAAAAAACCACCTACACCACCTATGATGATAATATTTCATCAGTTACGACTTATCAAAAGATTATGTGGGATTCCCCACAGGTACACCTACTAACTTCGTCCTCTATCTTTTGAATTATATAAACATACGTATTTATGTTTTGAAAGATAGTCTACACAGCAGTAAGGTAGTCTACACAGCAAAGTTGAAAATTATCATCCTAAATCGAGCATAGTAACAGTTTTTGCGCCAGCCAATATTATGACCACGACGACGGTGGACTCGCATATGAGTCGAGAGCCTGTCGGGCTCTTCTCTTGAAATTGCGATGTGCTCAGTCATGCAACTCTATTTTCAAATTATCTCGCGGCCTTTATGAGACATTAGGTAATTTTCGGTTTCGATATTATGGGAATTTTTTTTATGACCGCAGCAGCTAACTCTTGCGAACCATACCTGGCAGGCTGTTGTCTCCTTTTATACCAAGAAAGATTTCCTGTTCACGGACGGCGTTTCATTTGATTATCTTATTTATTGCTTCATAGTTTGCAAGAATACATAACGTGGACAATTCTCTTTGTTTAAATTCTGAAATAAAGGATTAAGGCTCCTCTAATTATTAAATCTCCGACAACGTATGTTATATTATACCCTCATCGGTAGCTGTTGACTTATATCATAATTTTCGGACAAATTATATCCTTATATTATATATCCTTCTTATTATAAATATATAATTATAAGTCTTATAGGTGATAAATATTCATGACACAGTCATTATAAATTTTTTTTATTTGTACCGACATTCAACCCAAACATGTAGGTAATCATTAGGGCATGGTTCGAACACTGGAGGCTTTCAAGTACTCCAGAGTACTTGATGATTGACCCACATGTTTGGGTTGAAACGTCGGCACAAATAAAAAATTTTTATGACTGCGTCCTGAATAATTATCACCCATGATATGTAGAACAGTCGACTAGTTTCCTTCAATAATTCTATAAGTCTTATAATTATATATTTCAGAAATATAAAAATATTTTTATTTTCCTAATAAAATAACAACTAATATTACTTGAATATTTAATATTATTTAATTTTAATTTGTTTTTCATTCGAATAAATTTATTTATTTTTTCCACAGTTGTGGGATTTGTGTTGGATTCCTGTTCTTAGGATTTGTTTTTTGTTAGTTACTTTTCAGCTATGTGAAAAGAAGTCAAAGTGAGCCTGAGATATTAGTATTTCAACACACACACAATCATAACTGTAACTTTTGTTAAATAAAAATATGTCACTATTTAAAAACTGATTTATTTATTATCAATAGTACCGACCGATAGACGTTATCATCTGGTCGGACCAAATTGTTATTATTGTTTAAATAAACTCTAAACACTAAATGTGTGTACTATTTTTATTTCAATAAATGCTAACATTGTATTTAATGTCTTTATACCACAACCCTTACATTCCATCTAAGGTGAGGGTCTATCACTATCTATCTTGGCAATGTCTTTAAAGTATATACATTCAAGTAAATTTGGTTGAACTTAGCTATGTCTAGGTCTAAAGATAGGCTCCAATGTATCTATTCTTTTGTGTCGTTCTAAGACATAAATTAACGTCTTTAATAAATTGCTATTAAAATGTATTAAATCTATTGCTATAGGCTAATAGGTAATTGCAAGACTTGCGAGATTCATGCTGCAAGACCAAGGCTGAGTGTGCAAGACCAAAACCAGGTATGAACACTGCAAGTCTAAGACCAAGACTAGCCAAGTCTTGTATTGATCTTGCATTTGGGCAACACTAATGCCTATACTTTGAAAACGGCGCATTCGTTTTGACCCAAACTTGATGGAAATTTGGAAAACAGTATAGAAATTACTTAGTATCAATTTCATTTAATTCCATTTAATAATTAAAATTAATATAAATAGTTGTTAACAATATAATGGCTATGCAATGTGGAAGACACTAATCATATGGAGTGGGTGTTAGGTTATTACAATATTATTATGGGGTTATACAATTTTAGGTTTTATTCAAAAATTTAATTTATACTGTATTCTTTGGTCGATTCCGAACATTACTGGCATGACACTTATTACTGTTACTTAGATTTTCGTGTAATTTTTAGTAAATTAAAAGGAATTTTTACTGTGTTTATTTCAATTGAAGTCCAACCAGTTCGTCTTGTTCTCAATCTCCTCCTTAAATCTCGAAGTTTTGTGAACTTCACTCATATTTTTATATTCCAGCTTAATTAGTTTTGTTCTGACTGAAGAAAAGTATTGGTCTCGTTAACTCCGAACAAACAACAAGTTTAATTTTTCTTATGAATTTTCTAGTTCCATAGTTTCAACGAATGAAAACATACCTATTAAATATATATAACTACTATTAATGCAAAAGGTCGTATGTAAAATTTTTCAACTTTTATTCTATTTGTGCTAAAGGTGACATTTTGTAGACTGCAACTGATATAAGTAGTCTAGTCAGCATTGGAGAATAGCAGAGGACGATCAAATATGAAATTATACTAATAAAGCATAAAGAAATAATTAGTTTTCATGCTCTCTTGTAAAACAATGAATTTTTAAATACGACCTTTTGCACTAACATTAATGATATGCATGTTCAGTATGCATTGCATTTTTTTTTTTTTAATCTACAAATATGGCACTCTTTTGCATTTTAATATTAGCTGATCGAAATTCGTGGATATCAAACCCGCGTATGTTGAAAGGTAAATGCCGAATCGGCTTTTCTTAGGGCTCTTAATCTCATAGGAAAAATTGTATAACTTGGAATATATCTATATTTTAGTTAATGAAAACGTTGAAGAAGCAAACTGACCTTAGTTGCCAGACGTTTTTGTTATCTTGTAGAGTACAGAGTTATTATATTTGAAATGAGTAGCTATAATTTTTCAAGAGGCCGATAATGTTCAAGTTGTAACGAATAATAAAATACAAAAAAAAATTAGTTCGTAAAATAATTTTTAGTTTTTATAAATAATAATGTGTTTTTTTATTAACTCGAAGAGGGTTTAATATATATTTAAATATTAGTTAATTAATTATTTAGTATTAATTTTAATAATAAGCAATTCTTTATAATATCGATTTATTCCCAAAAGCAAAAAAAAGTCGATGCCCGTGGAGCCCAATTTGATATCATTTTCATAAAAAGCGCCCTCCAAAACATAATAGTCGAGCCTAATATCGATTAAATCTGAAATATAAAAAAAAAGTCGAGGCCCGGGGGGCCCAATCTCAAATTCGATATCATTTTCTTAAAAACCGCTCCCCAAAACAAAATAGTCGGCTCTGGTATCAATTAAATCGGAAAAGTTATGAAAATTCGATGCGCGGGGGCACTATCTCAAATTCGATAGTATATTTTTATAAAAAGGGCCCCCCAAAACATGATGGTTAGTCTAATATCGATTAAGGGGGGGTTAGGGTTGGTCAGTTCGAATATGGCCGCTATTATTGAAGGAAATAAAAGAAAACATTTTTACTCTTTATAATAATGACGGAGTAGTTGAAAAATAAAAAGTACTCTTGGTAGGAATTTGGCTGAGTACTTTTTGTAATTCAATATGACATCACGAGTATTTTCTGTACTTAACTAAATCATGATTAACGCTGCCTGAGTACTCTCAGTACTCGCCGATGTCAGTCTGAGTACAGAAACTACTCGATACTTTTTCCTAATAAAATTACTGAAATCATGAAAGTAATCGAGTACTGCCCATCTCTAGATGGCGGCACCTCGCGAGGGTTGAGGCACGCTAAGGATTTTGTGTGTAAAATGTTTTAGTTTTACGGTGTACACCGGATTTTCTTTACTATTCATGGACCTGTGACTATCAGCGACGAGTGCCGCTCGAACTTAAAAGTTGGTGAATTAACATTTTCACAACTTGAGGAGATAATTTGGGAAGACACTGACGACGCTAGCTGGATTAAGATCCTGATTCCTCAGATAATTCAATGTGCCAATTGGACAAGGTTCGGCATTGAGATTTTGTAAATATGTATATATAAGTTTTTATTTCCTATATATATTTTTTTAAATACCCCTTTATATCCACTTTATTTACTCAAGTCCCTGTTCAGGGGCGCCATTTTGTTACGGTCTTTAATTTCGAAAAATCGTTTCCGCAACAAACTTGCCCGATGCTCAGTGGAGACGGCAGGGTTTGAAAAAAAAGAATAATAAAAAAAGAAAAATAATCAAGGGTCAATTAATTATTAATAACTTTCTAACGAGCGCCATTGGTTGAATTTGGAAAATAGAGAAAACCATAAAAAAAAAAAATAATAATAATAAAACATTATTATTTATTAAAACTAAGAATTATTTTACGAACTAATTTTTTTTTATTTATTTTTTTTTTTTATTAATTTTATTTTTCGTTACAACTTGAACATTATCGGCCTCTTGAAAAATTATAGCTAATCATTTCAAACATAATAACCCTGTACTCTACAAGATTAAAAGGGACTTGAGTAAATAAAGTGGATATAAAGGGGTATTTAAAAAAAATATATTTTTTTAATTTTAGAAATTTTTATATTAATTTTTTTTAAGTAAAATATATATTGGATTAAAATGAATGTCGATAGGTTATACAAAGAAGAGCTGGAGTATGAACTAAAAATTCAAGGAATTATCGGAATAAACACAGTGGACGAAATGAGGAAAAAATTACGAACTGTTTTGAAATTGGAGACTACGGGAAAATATGTCCCCCCTACCGTAGAGCTTCCTGCCGCTTCTGAATTACTGGTTTGCGAGGAAAAACTTACAATAATCGAGAACAAAATATTTTCGATATCACCCACTAGTCCCGCTGACGAAATTGATAAGATCGATTCCGGATTGCAACATCTAATTAATCGGCTGAACAGAATCACATCCACAGATGCTTTTGAAATAGGAAAAAAATCGGAAGCTGTTTCAAAGTGTCTACATCTTTTTGAAGAATTTGAAAATAAATTAGAAGAACAGAACACGAATGTTGAAGCACAGAATCTTGATGGCATACAACGGAATTTTGCACAGAGATAAATGATGAATCAGCCGAAAATATGCAAAGACATATTTTCATATATATTTGCAAAGACACATACGTGATACAAAAGACTCAAATTCCCATAAGAGATTGGGGAATTATCTTAACGGGGAATGGAGAGGGTTTAAGTGTGCACGCTTTTCTTGAAACGGTTGAAGATTTAAGACTAGCTAGGAATACCACGGAAGAAGATCTTTTTGTTGCGGCTTACGATTTGTTTAAGGGTCCAGCACTAATTTGGTTTCGATCAATTAGGAGAGAAGTTAAAACGTGGTCTGAACTTGTCTCAGAGTTGAAAGCAGAATATACACCGTTGGACTATGAGGATAGATTATGGGAATAAATAAGGAGAAGAACCCAAGGGCCTACAGAATCGATTGGTTCATGAGGCAGTAATGAGGAATTATTTTAACAGATTACCAACTATCCCTTCTGAAGACCAAATGTTGAGGATAATCAAAAAGAATATTGATCCCTACTATTTGGAACGACTTGCCCTACACCAAGTAACCACTTTGAAGACCTTGATAAATCTCGGGAGACAGTTAGAAGAGTTAGGTGGAGAGTAAGCATGTATCGACCTCCTTCGCCAAGTAAAGGATTATTTGAACCCGATTTGGCCTATAAACTATCTCGAAATAAAGGAACCAATTACGTCAATGCAGTAGAAACAATAAAGGAACGCAGGGAAGAGGTTACTAAACCTAATTATTCTTTTCAATGTTGGAACTGCGGAGGAACTAATCATTCTTTCAAAAGATACCAGTCGAAGAAAACAAAATTTTGCGAGGGTTGTGGTTGGAAAGATGTTGAGAGGAAATCGTGTCACCGTTGTAAAAAGAACAAGCAGGGAAACGATTGAGGGGGCCAGATCTAAAGGGATGGGATCCTGGACGTACCCCTAAGTCCACAACCAAAGCGGAATGGGAGGAACGGTTGTCGATAGTAAAGGAAGTTTTCGAGGGAAAAAAGTGGAAAGTTCTCAAACGTCCGGGCAAACAAAACGCTGCAGTCGATGCTTTGTCCCATTACATATGAGTACCCTATTGCTAGAATTGACATTGGAGGTGAAATAGTAGACACGTGGTACAAGAAATTGTTGCAAAGAGTAGAAGAGGATCCAGCGAAGTACGTAGATTGGAGGGTTGAAAATGAAGGATTATGAAAACGAGTTAATAATTACAGTAAGATAGTAGGGGACAGCAATGAGTGGAAGTTATTTGTTCCAAAAGAAAGAATTAAGAAAGCTATCTGGGAATGCCATGATAAAGAAATTTCATGGGATGACCACAGATGTAACAAACTATGTTCGGAAAGGCGAAGTTTGTTTGGCAAGTAAACCATTGCAGATGAACTCTGCAGGTTTTATGGGGAAACAGCGAGTGGTTACCCAGCCTTGGCAGATGGTTTCGGCATATTTGATGGGACCCTTTCCAATGTCTTCCAGCCGGAAGAGATTTATTATAGCGTTTACTGACTGCTTCACAAAATATAGTGTTATTGTACCAGTGTTATCCTCAACAGCTCAAGTGGTGGCCAATACATTGGAAAGGGAGGTCTTTCTCAAGTTCGGGGTCCCTAAAATTATTATATGTGATAATGGTCCGCAATTCAGAAGTAATATTTTTAAAAGAAAAGCAAAGGAGTACCTCTGTCAAATTGTGGTATACTCCAGTCTATCACTCACAAGCTAACCCAATGGAGCGTCCGAACCGAGTGATAAAGACACTCCTAGCTTCCTATGTGAAGGGAAATCACAAGCATTGGGACAAAGAGTTGCCAAAGTTAGCTTTTGCTATGCAGATTGCAGTCCATGAAGTTACAGGCTACTCTCCTGCCTACTTAAATTTCGGCCGAGAATTACCACGTTCGGGCGAAGAGAATGAACAGGTGATGGTCTCAGATAACGTGCCTGAAATGGGAGATCGAAAGACTTTTGCTCAGAAATTTGATAGGATGTCAGTTCTGTATGAAGAAGTGGTAGAAAGGCTACATAAAGCGTACGAAAAGAGTAGTCAGAATTACAACATTCGGCGAAGAAATGTAGACCTAAACGCAGGAGATTTTGTACTAATTCACAAGAGTTTCGCACGGATTACGCATGGTTCACAATCACTTCGGTCACACTTGTTCATGGAATCCCGAATGCCTTCGGGTTTATCCGACAGAGAACGAAGGCGACCGATCTCTTGAATTTGTTACGATTAACTTTCCCGCCATACTTCTATAACCTTAACCATGTTCAGTTATATTAACGTTATTTAAAGTATTGACTGAAATTCGAAATTTATACTACACATTATGAAACCTGAATCGAACATGCACATATATTATATATATGTGAAAAAGGAATATTAATAGATAAAAGCATTTAATTATTACATCTTTGAATGCTATTTCACAATATTTTTCTTATTTATGATTTCCATTATTCATTATCTCGGAATTATCAGATATTCTTCTTCAGTTCTTTCCTCAATACGTTAATTCCTTGCTCAAAAATAAACACGATTTTTTTATTTTACGAATGACTACAATAATCGACATTCGGATCATTTATTATCCAAATGATAAAAAACTCTTTTATACAATTTATAATAGATAATATACAACAGTATGTGCGTATTTATAGCCACTACATGTAAGCACTTGTCAATAAAAATTTTATTTCTAAAAGCATTTTTTTTTTTACAGGACTTCAAGAAAGACTCAAACATCATTTTATATATGTTTTCTTTTTCTTTCACAGTAATAACCGTGAAATTAATAATTAACTAATTAGTAAATACACAATTTGTCAATACATTTTTAATAAGGAAGTTCCACGAAGGGAATATGTTTTTTTTCTTTCAATGCATAAATGCATTAAGAGGGACAATAGCTGACGTCTTAAAAGATTCGGCTGTTTTCGAGATTCCATGAACAAGTGTGATCGAAGTGATTGTGAACCACGCGTAATCCGTGCAGAACTCTTGTGAACTAGTACCGGAACTTGGGATATCAAAGATTTAAAACCTCATCCAACATAACATTCACATTTTACTTCCAATTTTTTTTTTCGGTAGGAAGGGGGAGAGTTTGTAACAAAAAATAAAATACAAAAAAAAAAATTAGTTCGTAAAATAATTTTTAGTTTTTATAAATAATAATATCTTTTTTTATTAATTCGTAGAGGGTTTAATATATATTTAAGTATTAGTTAATTAAGTATTTAGTATTAGTTTTAATAATAAGCAATTGTTTATAATAAGTCTAGTTGTAAGTATTAATTGTAGATATTATGTTTAAGTTAGTGTAACAGAAAACAGCTGATTGCGAGAAAAAACAAAAGACAGTCGAGTTGAGAGAGAGATGGCGGCACCTCGCGAGGGTTGAGGCACGCTAAGGATTTTGTGTGTAAAATGCTTTAGTTTTACGGTGTACACCGGATTTTTTTTACTATTCATGGACCTGTGATTATCAGCCGCTTGATCTTACAAGTTGCTGAATGAACATTTTCACAACTTGAGGAGATAAATTGGGAAGACACTGACGACGCTAGCTGGATTAAGATCCTGATTCCTCAGATAATTCAATGTGCCAATTGGACAAAGTTCGGCATTGAGATTTTGTAAATATGTATATATAAGTTTTTATTTTCTATCTATTTTTTTAAATATCCCTTTATATCCACTTTATTTACTCAAGTCCCTGTTCAGGGGCGCCATTTTGTTATGGTCTTTAATTTCGAAAGTTAATAGTATTTTGTTTTCTTATAAATCTAATTTTTTGTTCATAATTTTCATTTCCTTTAACAGTTATTTAAATAAATATAAATAAGTAAATCCATCATTAGTATTAATAATAGCCAGTTTTATTTTCTTATTTTTCTTCTATTTGTTTTCATGTTTTATGTATATATTATTTTTTTTTTTTAAGGTTTAATAAGGCATTGTAAAACCCTATTCGAGGGATTAGGGAAAGTCATAACTAACCAAGTAAGAAGGTTCGATAGGTTAATAAGTAGGAAGGTTAATTAACGTATGTTTTTAAACCCAAAGGTTCTGAGTTCGTAGCTCACTCCGCATCCTAATCTTTTTTTCAAATTAAATTTATTTAATTTATTATTATTATTATTATTATTATTATTTATGGTTTTCGCTGTTTTCCAAATTCAACCAATTAAATAGCGTGGCGCTCGTTAGAAAGTTATTAATAATTAATTGACCCTTGATTATTTTTCTTTTTTCTTTTTTTTTTTTTTGCGAACCCTGCCGTCTCCACTGAGCATCCGGCAAGTTTGTTGCGGAAACGATTTTTCGAAATTAAAGACCGTAACAAAGTTAATTAGAAAACAATTTTTGTTTTTAGTTTTTATTAATATTTTGTAACCACTTAAAGTAGGATTTTATTAAAAACCAGCTAAGAATAGTAATATACAATAATGTGCATATCTTCATCACAAAGGAAACTGTCATTGAAAGACTTAGCTTCATAGGTATTCCCATAATTGAGATACAGTGATCAAATAAATTAGTGATCAATATATAATATACCATTGGGGCGTAGTTGTTTTATATAATATACCATAGCGGCCTCTGTGACGTAGTTGTGAACTCGGAGGTCACATGCGGCCTCCAATAGTTTTAGTGTGATATTTATTAATCATATGCTATAATTAATTAATATTTAACTATTTAAGTATCAACAATTTGTAAATTAATAGAATCAAGTTGAATGTATGCAGATGGGTGTGTGTATTTAGTGATAAAAAAAATAGCCACGGTAAAACATAAAGAATTATTGCGGCCTCCATTAGCAGTGCCTAACCCTACTGTGGCCTCTATTGATAAAGATTCCTATATAATATAACATTGAAAAGCTATAAATTTTAGATAAATTAATATTTAACACATAAATAAAGCCGTTGGAATTATGTAGAGGAACGATGAACTGATGACTTTTAATTTTCTTTTTTGTTAATAAAGAATACTCTGAAATATCAGTATTATTATCACTGAAGTATCAGTATAAATTAAATTTATTTAATTTATTATTATTATTATTATTATTATTATTATTTATGGTTTTCGCTGTTTTCCAAATTCAACCAATTAAATAGCGTGGCGCTCGTTAGAAAGTTATTAATAATTAATTGACTCTTGATTATTTTTCTTTTTTTCTTTTTTTTTTTTTTGCGAACCCTGCCGTCTCCACTGAGCATCCGGCAAATTATAAAAAATAATAATTTAATGAAAAATAAATTTTTCTAACGAAACTAACTAAACTTTTCAAATAAAATAAATAGAAAGATTGAAAATATAATTTCATGTTGGCAAATCAAAAACATATAGCACATAATTGTTATAGCTAATAATGATTATCTATTTGCTTACTTTCACTTACGCATATATGAAATATATAGTAAGGGAAAGTAAAGCGGTCGTGAAAATGTTTAAATCTGAATTTTCAACGGAACTGAACGTTTTGAGGTCCCCTGAGTCCATATAACCAAGTCCCGCAAAATGGTCTTTGTGTCTATGTATATGTGAACAGTCTAGCTCAAAAACAAAAAGTCGTACAAAACTGATATTACGTATTTAAGATAGATATATGCCTTAGATATGACAGCAACTTTTTCCTTAAAATCGGCACCGTAAGTGCCACTTTATATCAACGGTGAAAGACATCTTTACAATTTTCTCAAAACGGTTCAAACGATTTTGATTAAACTCGCTGTACAATTGTATAATTAAGTGATCTTCAGTAGCGGATCTAGCACCCCCCCCCCGCTGGAGGCTGGAAACAAAATTCCCAATGTAAACACAAGTTTCCTAATGTAATGTAAAAAAAAAAATTACTATCATGCCCATGACCAGCTCTAGCGAATTATGCCCGTCCTTCCGTGGAATAAATTCCGAAAAAAAACACTTATTTAAAGAAAAGAGAAATGAAGGAAAAATTCATCTCGACACAAGAATTTCCAAACGTAATATAAAAAAAATTATTATCGTGACTAGCACTAGCGAATTCTGCCAAGGGGCGCATAGTCCCTTTGATGGTGGAAATTTTTTTTTCAAAAAGTGACTAAAAACATCTTTTAAAAAAATAGAGAAATGTAGGATAAAAATATCCTCTTACACGAATTTCCTAATGTAATATAAAAAACAATTACTATCGTGACCGTGACCAGCGCTAGCGAATTCTTCCAGAAGGCGCGCCCTTCGTTGGATGGTGAATAAAATTAAAAAAAAAAACACCTATTTAAAGAAAAGGGAAATCTAGGGAAAATTTATCCTCATACACGAATTTCCTAATGAAAAAAATTATTATCGTGTACCAGCAATAGCGAAATCAGCCAGGGGGCGCGCCCTCCCTTGGATCGTGGAAAAATATATAAATAACATCTATTTAAAGGAATGAGAAATATAAGAAAAATTCATCCTCATAGACGAATTTTCTAATGAAAAGAAAATTATTATCGTGACCTTGTCCGATTGGATTGTCGAAAAAATACGAAAAAAGCACCTATTTATAGAAAATGTAGGGGAAATTCATCTCGAGTAAAAAAAATTTATCCTCCCTTTAATGGAGGAAAAAAATCCCGAAAAAAGTGAATAAAAACATATTTTTAAAGAATAAAGAAATGTAGGATAAAAGTATCCTCATACTCGAATTTCCTAATGCAATATAAAAAAATCTGGTGCGCGCAACACATAACTTTCACTTACTGATCTACTTTGAATAGAAATTATTTTCTGGCAATGCTGGGCTATTATAAATTTTTTTGAAGTGCTTTTTAAACGGAGCTAAAGCTTAAAATTTACAGATAACAAGTCAATAAGACCATTATAATTACAAAATGTCTATTTAATATATCGACGACAGGCAATAAAAATCTAGTCACTCCATCTGCTTTAAACCACACAACTTTCTTTGCTTTTATAAACATCAGAATGACTAACTTCAATTTCAATGTTTTTAAGCGATGTCATTTTAGTGATATTTTTAGTTGAAAAAATTATCTATGCAGAATATGAGTAAATTGATTGCAGTGTTGAAATAAAGAACTGAGAATAAATGTATAAATTTAGGTACTTATTTATTATGAAAAACGTTCTTAAGAAAGATACTTTATGAAATACATGTAGAAAAAAGGTTGATAGACCATATCATTCCTCCTAGTTGTCCAATCTTAGATATTTTTTTTTGTTGTTTTTTTTAGGAAATTCCATAAACTTTTAAAAAACCATAATACAATATCCCAAAACAAGTGTATACTTTTTGAATTATTCGGAATTTAATTTTACCATATCTCTTAACTTTTTTCCAGCTTCTTTTCGTTGAAATATGTTATATAGATAAATTTAAAGGGTGCCGAGAAAATGACTTTAGCGAAGTTGACTCATTGAAATCGGTACATTCGTTTAGGCGCTACAGTTTATAGCAAAGCAGGTTTTTCTGCATTTGTTTTTCCTCCCTTATTAAATTATCAAATTCTTTCAAAAGTTATATGTAGCATTTTTTCGTAACTCTGAATAATGCGAAATGATTAAATTTTTAAAATAAACCATATTAAAGGTACTTTAGAGGAAGACATATATGAACAATGGGTATTGAAGCTCTGTAAAGTGACATCAACTCAGATAAGACCTAAATGATATTAAAGACCACTTAATTATACAATGATACACCGAGTTTAATCAAAATCGATAGAGCCGTTTTTGAGAAAATTGTAAAAATGTGTTTCATCGTTTATATAAAGTGGCACTTCTGGTCAGACGATTTTAACGAAAAAGTTACTGTCACATCCGGCTCATGTACAAAGAGAGAGAATCACTATTATCATAAAAGGGTGCTGCCCAATTACATTGGGTTGCTGTAAACACAGCATACTTATTAATCGCTACAGACAATTTTCCAAAACTATTATACAATTATTTAGTATTAACAATATGTATGAGCATAGTATATAATTTTTTTTTATCTATAAATATATTTTTTTTTATTATAATTTTTTTCCCTATATTTTTACTTTTTTTATTTTTATTATTTTTTTTTTACTATTTCTTTTATTCATTTATTAGCATTATACACCCATTCTTTCTCTCCCCTTATACATTTTTCTCATTCCCTAGATTTTCTCCTCTCTTTTTCTAACCTAATTCATAACATGCATACAAATACATAAAGTGCAGTGGACGTGGTAAATAAATAATGTAAAAATGCTGTAAAACACGCATGCCTCCCCCCCTCCCCCTCATGAACAAACTCTTTCTCTATCCATACACATGGTGATGGATAATTCCCAGGGAGTCGAGGATTATATTCTCCGCCAACCTTGCCACGTCCTTTATGTCGACACCAAGGCCCTCCATGAAGCTCCTTGTTGAGTTCGGTATCGTTCCGGGAGCTCCGAACCAAAGGCCTCTCACGTGAAACTCTCTCTGCCCGAAATCCTCACGGAACTTTTCACTAAGGAAAGGAATGCATTTCTCATAGGTCGTTTTTTTCTTTCTTTCCACTTTGCCTGCCTGATCGAGGTCATTGGTCCCATACCTCGCGGTAGGATCCAAAATCATCGCCGACTTTCCCGTCTTAGGGAATGCTACAATGTCGGCATATCGGGTGAATCCATCCGTATCTATACAATAAACTTCCTCGAAACAGGAGTAATCTCGCTCTTCAAGGAGCCTAATCAGTTCATGTTTGACTCTGTGGTGACGGCGTGTTATAAGGAGGGAGTTGTTGGGGCATTTTCCAAGCACATGTGCTGGTGTTTCTGGCTCTCTGTCGCATTTGCGACAGAGGGGCCCAACTTCTCTTACCTGTCCGCTGACACTCCACGCAGCGGTGCATAATTAATATTTAGTTTCAGGGCATTTGACCATTCAAACCCAGAAAGTACTTCCTTCTCGTACATGTATTTATTGGCTTTCGGGGTCTCCTTAAAATGGCGAACTCCAATGCCCTGCTACCAGCAATTAGTCCATTCCTCGAACGAATTTTCTCGAAGCGACTGCCGTAGAGCTCTCATATTTCCAATACCCCGATCAACCCCCAATCTCTCGGCACATTCAGCAACCTCAGCCGAATAATCGAAAATCGATTGGAATAGGGCATCGGGTACATTGGACTGTCGCTGAGCAATGGACCAATGTTGTAGAGGAGCCTCCCATTGGCAGCGGATTAATCCTAATCCTCGATACCTCCTGGGAGCGTATAACATCGCCGTGGAAGTGTTCGCAGGGAGTCCAACAATAGCCTTCAAACTCCTGCGAATCATGGTGTCGATGCCATCAAGTATGGCAGGATGTAGCTTTGTGAGGGGCGCAGTTTGGAGAGGGTAAGTAAGACCCCGGAACAGATATTGGTAGACAATGTTTAGCTTCTGCTCCGGCTTAAGCAAGGGAGAGGTTACCAGTTTATTGAGATTGTCGAGGAGGTATCGAGGATTAGGATTAATCCGCTGCCAATGGGAGGCTCCTCTACAACATTGGCCCATTGCTCAGCGACAGTCCAATTTGGTCATCGAATCTTCGTTGAACTGTAGCTCTCCCGAGAATGTACATCCTACATACTTGATTGTATCTCCATTCTGCAATGTTTGGATGTACGCTCCATTCTCAAGGGAGAGCATCGCTGTTTCCAGCTCTCCTTCATTTAGAACGATGCCCACGCTTAGTTTATTCAGTTTATTTAACTAACTACGCTTAGTTTAGTTAACGAGGATTTATAGCCAAAACGATTTCCTCAAATGTCCTCTGTACGGTGCCGATGACTCTTTCTGCAGCCCCCCCCCCCCCGTCACGCGCCGACACTGCCTGGTCATCCGCGAAACCTGTGAGGACCACACAACCTTGGTCGCTTTTTAACTTATATCCAAATTTTTTGGAAAATTGTTCGTTGCACAGTTTGCGATAGAGATAGTCGATGGCCAGGTTGAAGAGTGACGATGACAAGGGGCCGCCTTGTGGCACTCCGCGCAGCACGTTGATTTGGCTAGTTGCGTGAACACCGTTACAATCTTGATTGTGTTCGTGCAGAGGAGAGCCGATATAACACGTTTAAGATCCGGTGACACACCTCTTGCTTCCAAGGAGCTCACGATGTGTTTGAGGCCAACATTGTCAAAAGCACCGACAACGTCAAGGAAGACTACCGCACAATCATTTTTCCTAATTTTTGCATCTTTAAATGTAGCGTCGATAATCCTTGCGTTGACGTGCGTTCCCGGGAGGCCTTTTATAAAGCCTCTCTGATTCCTGTGGAAGGTGACCTGCTTTCTTAGTTCGTGGTCCAGAACCTTCTCTATGATTCGGCGCACAATAGAATAAATGGTGATGGGTCTCCAGGTAGAGATTTTGTTAAGATACTGCATTCAAAGGTAAGAAAACCCTTGAACATTAAGTGTAATTTTGTTAACCAAAAGAAACTTTAATACTCAATAACGACTTTAGGTTAAGTTTTATAAACACTTATTTTTATTACTTGCCCATCATTCTAACATATTTTGTTACAAATTTTGGACAAATAACATTGCTGTGACATGTCTAAAAGCACCAAAACAGCTATGGAGGAAGGAGTGGAAGAAGAACAGATCTTAAAGCATCCAAGGTCTACCGCTAAACGGCAAAGAAAGGAATCCCCTGATTTCCGTGAAGAGTCTGGAAAGGCTAGAATAGAAGATATTCTCCTACACGATGGACGTCGAATTCAAGAGAACATTAGAGTTTATATGAATACTACAGACAGAAATGTAAGTAAACCTAAAAGTTCAAAAGTACATCAATGGTAAAGTGCAACAATTGATTGATATCATGGAGACAATTAATGATAAACAAGATGAGCAGCAAACTTTGATCCAACGTGTAATTAGAAAATATAATCCAATCTGTTGTTTAAAAATCAATACCAATGGTCCTAGAAGAGCTTAAGGCAGCCTCTACGGCACCACAAGGGCTACCGGTAGCACCAGGAACATCTCTGAAAAGTAGCTAGAGAGGAATCATTAGCCGACACCCAGGAAGGCATCACAGATACCGAAACCTTCTCCATAGTTAAAAGAAAGCGGAAGAAGAAAAAATCTTCTGTTGTGACCAAGGAAGTGCTATTAAACAGAATGTGCAGCTAAAAAAATCATCTGAGGCATCAACTAAAAAGAAGACGACTATGGCAGATGTTAAAACTCTGCCACTAAAAGCACCGGATGCTCCAAAACCAACTTATCTGACCATAGTTGGCGAGGGAAAGACAGCGGTTGATATCATCAACGATTTGCCTCCTCCTACAGATCTTGGAGTAAATGCCAGAATCGTTCGAGCAACCAAAGCTGGTTCGGTTTTAATTTGAGTGGAGGAAGATGCCCATGTCAAAAAACTACTTGAGTGGCAGAAACTAAAAGAAGCTGGGATGGAGGCAAGACTAGCTCTGAAGAGGAAACCGAAGTTGGAAGTTAAAGGGGTTCCACGATCATGGACAGCTGAAAATCTAGAAAGGGTAATGAGGGAGAAGTTAGCTGCGAAAGTAGTCCCTACACCGGAGAATAAATCGGGCCATATAAAACCACTGTTTTCCACAATGGCCAAAAATCAGATCACAAATAATTGGGTGATTGAAGTGAACCCAGTGGTTAGGTATAACCTTCTGAAGGAGGAAATAATAGCTGGGGGTTGGTGGGTATTGAAATTCACTGATTACCCTGATGCTTCTCCATGCCTTCGATGCCAAGGATCCGGGCATACTAAGGCCACATGCGAGGCTAATAGTATCATTTGCAAGTGGTGCTCTGCATCTGGCCACATAGCTAAGGATTGTCCAGGGAAAATAAATAAAAAAGCCCCGATCTGCGTAAACTGCGTGAGGGAAGGTATTCCCAGTAGCAAAGCTAAGCATCAGGCAGGAAGTCGGAACTGCCCGGTGCATATAAAGAAGTCTCAAGAGGTGGTGAAAAGAACGTTTTATGACTAAAATCACTATCCTCCAGCTAGACCTGGGCATTCTTGAAATAATTTATTTCTGAAATAATTCACATGGTTATTCCACGAATGAATTATTTCGGGAATAACGGTTATTTCTGAAATAATATTTCAAACAGTCAACGAAATAATCTCGATGGAATAACTCTGAATTTATTTCTGAAATAATTATTTCACTATTTGAACATTCTTTGCAATAATGTAAATTCTTTCGAAATGACTTATTTCTGAAATAAATTATTTCATCATAAAAGTTTCTTTTATTTCAGAATTATTTATTTCATAAATAAATTGCATAAAATCAAGAAATAAATATTTCAGAAATAACATTGTTCTGAAATAACATAAAAAAATTACCAATATGCACCATTTCGTTTGCTGCGGTTAGGCATTCTTTAGTGTTCTTATTCAATAATGCTGTTTAATACACATTAATCTTTGTCAAGGATGAGTGTGCCCGAGAGGAATTTCATTTTTTCAAATGGCGTTTTTTCGTTTCCTAGGCTTAGGCGCATTTAATCGATATCAGGGTGGCCATTTACGTTTTCATGGTATCTTTTTATGAAAATACTGTCGAATTTGAGATTGGGCCCCCTCCCCCACTCACCCGCATCGATTTTGTAACTTTTTCCGATTTAATCGATATCAGGGTCGACTATTATGTTTTCGGGGTCGCTTATTATGAAAACATATTAGTCGATCCTGATAAGGATTAAATCCTAAAAGTTACAAAAATTCGATGCGAGTGAGTGGGAGGGGGGTGCAATCCAAAATTTGGCAGTATTTTCATAAAAAGCGCCTCTGAAAACATAATAGTCAACTCTAATATCGAATTAATCCGAAAAGTTGCAGAAAGTCGATGCTGGAAAGTGGGGGGGGGCGGCGCATTCTCAAATTCGACCGTATTTTCATAATAAGCTACCCCGAAAACATAATAATCGACCCTGATAACGATTAAATCGGAAAAGTTACAAAAATTCGATGCGGGTGAGTAGGGAGGGTGGCGCAATCTCAAATTCGACCGTATTTTCATAATAAGCTACCCCGAAAACATAATAGTCGACCCTTATAACGATTAAATCGGAAAAGTTACAAAAACTCGATGCGAGATATTGGGGGGGGGGACAATCTCAAATTCGACCGTATTTTCATAATAAGCTAGCCCGAAAACATAATAGTCGACCCTGATATCGATTAAATCGGAAAAGTTACAAAACGTCGATGCGGGAGAGTGGGAGAGGGGGTGGCGCAATTTCAAATTTGACATTATTTTTATAAAAAGTGCTCCCCCCCAAAAAACATAATAATCGTCCCTACACTGTGTGGTTAGGTGTGGTCAGGTTTTTTTTGTGGATTCTTTTCTAATAAAAGTCCTTAAATCATAAAAGTAATCGAGTACTGCCCATCTCTAGTATGGGAGAGGGCGTGATAAACGGGGGCGGTAGTGAAAAGTAATTTTTGTGTGAACAATACTATTTTTATTTGGGTTATTTTAAACGTTTTTGCAGCTATCAGAATGATTATTTCACAACATTATTTCCTGAAATAATCATTTCAGATATCGTTATTCCTGAAATAATTTACTCCCGAAATAATCATTTCGGAAATAATGGTTAGGTTATTTCATGAAATAAATTATTTCGGAAATAACTATCGAGGTTTATTTAGGGATTTATTCCGGGAATATTTTTCAAATAAATTCTGCCCAGGTCTATCTCCAGCTAAACATGGGCCGCCGACGCGTTGTGGCTGATGAGCTTCGCGCTCTTTCTAAACGCTATGACATTATGGCGGTTCAGGAACCGACCTGCCGTGGGAACAAGGTCACAGGGTTTGGCCTCACGTCGAGGATTATAGCCCTGAGCAGTGGAGAGAGGAGGCCCAGGGCTGCAATAGTGATCAATAATCCTAACCTCGACGTGATGGATCTGAGACAGCATACCATGGCGGATTATGCATCATGCTATGTTAGGTGGGGTAAGATTACCTTCACACTTGTGTCGGCATACCTGCCTGTCAGTGATGATATTGATGAAAGCATATCCGCTATGGAAACGATCATTAGAGAGATGATAAATGTGATCGTTTGCTCAGATTCCAATTCCTGGAACACGGTCTGGGGGTTCAATATTACTGATAGGCGAGGCGCGAAAATGGGAGATTTCATAGCAAGAAATCACCTTGTCGTGATCAATGAACCCTCTGCTACCCCTACCTTTTCTGGAGTCATGGGGCAGAGTTGGATTAATGTCACGATCGTCACGCCTGTGCTTACGAGGTACATCACAGATTGGACTCTCAGGTCTGAAACGAGTTCCGCCCACATTGCGATAGCAATCGACCTGGTAGATAAGCCAGGATGTTCCCACGGTATTGATAAAGGTTTTGTTACGAAAATAAGTGACTGGAGTGTCTTCAGGTGCTGTCTGGAAGGATTAATTGTAGATGAAGAATGGGATGTGATGGAGATGGACGTAGCTAATGACCTGGATTACAAGGTATCTAGGATCACCAATATCATTCGAGACGCTGCCGAAAACTCCCTGAAGCACCGGAAAGCGAGAGCTCGACCGGTTCCATGGTGGACGCCAGCCTTAACTGTTCTAAAGAGAGACCTCTACAAGGCCCGGCGGTCATATCAGAGGTGCAGATGTGACGAGAGGCGCATTGCACTTCGGAATGAGTATAAATCTAAATGCTCTGCTGAGAGTGCGCCAAGATGTCAAGATTCCCCATGAAGAGAGGGAGGAACGTTATGTTATGCTATTGCTTTTTGATATATCTTCCGCCTTCGACAGTGTATCTTGGTCTAGCGTGCTCCAGCAGCTGCAGAAATACGATGCTCCCAGCAATTTATACTCACTTGTAAGAAGCTACCTCCATGACAGGTGTGTCAAGATCAGAGGGAATCATTATGAGGTAAAAGCTTCCATAGAGAGGGGATGCCCTCAGGGATCAGTCCTTGGCCCTGCTCTGTGGAAGCTTGTCTTCGATGAATTGCTGGGAGTGTTAGAGGAAGAGCGGTTCCCTGCTACTTCCTATGTTGATGACCTAGCTGCTGTGGTGGCCTCAAACAGCAGAGATGGAGTCAAGACAGAAGCAGAGCGATGCGCTGGCCTGGTCGCGAGGTGGTGTGAGGAGAAGAAAATGAGGATGGCTGCTGCCAAGACTCAAGCCATTCTCCTCAAGGGCAAGACTGACACACTGGCACACCCTATAACAATGAATATAGAAGGCCAAAGGATACGTCCAAGTGAGGTGGTAACCTACCTAGGAATTAGGTTAGGTTTAGGCCTAAATGTGACACCTCACTTGGAATATATGGCAGGTAGGGTGGCCCTAGCAATGAACGGTCTAACTCGCATGGGAGGTGCATTCTGGGGCCTTAGGTATCCAGACGCAATCACGATATATAAAGGAGTTGTGGAGGGTATCCGGAGGTATGCGTCTCCCTTCTGGTTCCGTAACCTCACACTATGACAAAAAAAAAAGGCTAGCCTCGACTCAGAGGACAGCTCTGCTTCTGGTCACCAGAGCATATAGGACAACTTTGCATGAAGCGGTGCTGGTTCTAGCGGGGGTGGTGCCTCTCGACCTCCTTCTACTAGAAGAAGTGACGAAATATTCATACAAGATAGAAGGCTCTACTGTACTTTTGGACAATCTGCAGGTGAGGATTATGGAAGCGCCTAATAGGTGGAAGAAGATACTCCGGGAGGAAACAATTGAAGCATAGAACCGGCGGTGGGTAACAACCCCTAAAGGAAGTACATTGATGAAGTACTTTCCCACAGTACATGCGAGGCTTCAGGCAAAGTGGGTCCTCCCGGACTACTGGATTTCCCAGTTCCTCACGGGGCATGGAGGATTTCGAACTAAACTTTACGGTCTGGGCATTGATGTAGATCCTCTATGCCCAATCTTAAGTGTTCCGGAAACTGTAGAGCACGTGGTCACGACCTGCACCGCGTTTGAAACGTTAAGAGCGACAATGACAAGAGCCGCGGGAATCTATGTCCTCACTGAAAATGAGTTTCCTCAGTTAGTCAGTGAGGAAAATTTCCCGCGGTTTAAGGATTTCATAAATGGATGGAAGACTGCAGTGGGGCCCGCTCACTTCCATATTGGTGCTCGCAGAAGAAGAGGACAAGCGCCAGGAAGACCTCCAGATTCAAAAAGCTAGATCGAAGGAAGAAGGAAGAAGATAAAACAGAAGAACTATATATGTGCATATCTAGTAGTAGTGTGTTATTAAGTATTCATGCCTAAAACACAATATTGCAAACACCCGTATTGCCATTGTGGCATGGGAGGGTGGAAATAAATAAATAAATAGGTAGAGATTTTGTTTACATCACCTTTCCCCTTATATATTAATATTGTGCGCCCTTGTCGGAGTGGTTCTGGGACATAGGCCATCTTCAGAATTATCTCCGCGATTGTTTTGATAATATTTGCTACATCAAAATATTTAATCGTGCTGATTAGAACTCCATCAAGCCCCGGCGATGTGTCCATTGATGTTGATTTAAACGCTTTCTTGACGGCTTCTAGATCAATGGAGACCAAATTTGGCATCGGGACACGCTGTTCGTAATCCGCACGTCCGCGGAGATTTTCGCTCTCAAAGAGGTCTTTATAATATTTTTCGATATCGGCCATCTTCAGAGGACACCGCTTAGAGGCGTCGGCATTCATAACGGTTTGAAAGACCTTTTTCCTTTTATTATAGTAATTATATTGTGCAACCTCATATTGATACTGTTCTTGCCGACGACTGCTGTCTACTTTGTTCGCTCTTTGCGGATTTGATACTTGTCCAGGATCCTTGTCAGTCTCTTTAGTTTTATTTTTTTTTTCTCAACCTGTAAAGTATGACGGCTGGGTGCTGGGGACCTGGCAGTTCCGCATTGATATTCTTGAGAAATTTCAGGAACCTGCCTACGGCCTCATCAAAATCCGCAATATTTATTGTGCTTTCTTTTGAGAGGTTCTTCTCACAGTAGACCATCCGATAATGTCCTCTTTTATTGTTGATACCTCACCCTCTCCATTTTTTGGACCTATAATATTTTTCACTATACCCCTCAGTATATTGATGTTAGCATCCCTGGGGTGCTTTTTGGCAATATGGGTTCCAAGACCTCTTTCACACCAAGAAAGCCCACATATGGGATAAACTTTATTATTAGGGCGAAGAACTTCTTCCTCCTGCTCTCTGTCCGCCTCCGCGACATTCTGCGGAATATTTGGCAATGTGGGAAAGATATCATCTATCGAAACTGTCTTTCCCAATAGTACACCTTCAATGTCTGGCCATTCGACTTTTACAAATTTCTTTTCGCCGCCTTCCGCGGCAACCAGAGACATCACAGAGGCAACAACAGCCTCTTGAGCAGGCCCTCCAGTTCTCAGAACCCATACCCTCTGGCCAATCTCGATTTCATTCATTGTTCTTAGGTCCACTCAAATTCCAATATCCCTATTCGAGATCATGCGTACTAAACGCGTGGTTAAAACAAACCATCTAAAGGAGAGTGAACCCGTATATAAATAAATATAAACTTAACAGGAAAGACTTGCATATATGCCAACATACACACTTAAATATCAGATTAATATCAAATGCTTAAAAATAGTTAAAATGTAAAATAAATATAAGCTAAAAAAAATTAAAATCTATAAAATTAATTGCTTAAAAATAAGTTAAAATATAAAATCAATAAAGTCCAAGTTAAAAAGTTAATCAATAAGTTAAAATCTATCTTAAAACTAAGCTAAAACATAAAATGAAATTAAAATCTATAGACTATATTGCTTAAAATTAAGTTAAAATATATAAAATAAATTATGGTAAAACGTTCAAATCTATAAAATCAATTTCTTAAAAACAAATTAAAAAATACAATTAATATAATATGAGTTAATCGATAAAAGATTAATAAATAAGTTAACAAGTAAAAACAAATTAAAATATACAATTAATAAAATCTGAGTTAAATAATAATAGATTAATAAATAAGTTAATGAATAAAAACAAGTTAACTATATAAAATATATTGTTAAAAATTAAATACACACACCCACGTCCACTGAATAAATAATAAATAAAATTGAATAAATAGATCAGTTGATAAAGCTAAATAATATTTTTTTTTTTAATAATAATTCATTAATTTCAATAATTAAGCTATCCTGCAATCAGCCAATTTTTTATTGGAAAGCAAAATCCGTTTACATATGTATTACAGGAATTATGCATATATATATATATATATATATATATATTTTTTTTTTTTTTTTTTCTTAAATAAGAGAGGAGAGAGAAAAAAAATAAAACGGAATAATAAAACAAATGATAACAACAAAATAGGTTGGGCTTTTTCAGTGATAGCTGTTGGTAATGATAAGACGACACTGACCTTGCTGGATGGAGACGGCCGCTGAGAGGTGGAGGGGGCCGACAAGTCCTGTGCTGCACAGCGATAAGGACTCCGGTCCCACAGGCACCTTTACCTTCTGGTCCTAGCGAAGTTCTTTTCTTGATTTTCTCGAATTTCAAGAAGCAGGTCTCCAGCGTACGGCTTCGGTCACATGTCAAGTTTTGGATCGATTGGGCGAATAAAACCCTATAAAAAAAGAAACAGCCGTGGAGCAGATGTGTCTTAGTCACCGGGTAGAGCCGAACTCCTACTTTTCGTTTATGAGCTAGACTGTTAACACATACACACTGACCATTTTGCGACACTTGGTTATTTGGACTCAGGGGATCTCAAAACATGTATTCCGTTGAAAACTGAGATTCGAAAATTTGTTTCTTTTGTTTTTTAGGCAATTTTAATACCTTTGACACATTTTATTACAATATCCCAAAACAAGTGTATACATGTTTGAGTTATTCGGAATTTAAGTTTACCATATCTCGTAACTTTTTTTCCAGCTTCTTTTCGTTGAAGTAGGTTATATAGATAAATTTAAAGGGTGCCGAGAAAATAACTTTCAAGCGAAGTTTCATTGAAATCGGTACATTCGTTTAGGCGCTACAGTCTATAGCAACGCAGGTTTTTCTGCATTTTTTTTCTTCTTTATTAACTTATCAAATTCTTTCAAAAGTTATATGTAGCATTTTTTCATAACACTGAATAATGCGAAATGATTAACTTTTTAAAATAAACCATATTAAAGGTACTTTAGAGGAAGACATATATGAACAATGGGTTTTTAATCCCTGTAATGTGACATCAACGGGGATAAGACCTAAATGATATTAAAGACCACTTAATTATACAATGATACACCGAGTTTAATTAAAATCGTTAGAGCCGTTTTTGAGAAAATTGTGAGAATGTGTTTCAGCGTTGATATAAAGTGGCACTTTCGGTTATCCGATTTCAAGGAAAAGCTTGCTGCCACATCTAAGCCATATACCTATCTTAAATACTTAATATCAGTTTCGTAGGACTTTTCGTTTTCGAGCTAGTGTTCACATACACACAGACATACGGACCATTTTTCGGGACTTTGTTAATTGGACTCAGGTTATCCCAAAAAGTGTATTTCCGTTGAAAACTCAGATTCGAAAATTGTCTGGATCGTAATACATACCCTCACTATATATTACATACATACGTAAGTGAAAGTAAAAAAGATCAGATAAATCTGGAGACTCTAACTCTGGAATTTTCGGCTCTAACATGTTTTCTCTTGGTGACCAGTAGTGTTGCCCAAAATTGGTCTCGGTCTTGCAGTCTTGGTCTTGGTCTTGCAGTGTTCCAAGACCAAGACCAAGACCACAAAAATTTTTGCAAGACCAAGACCAAGACCAGACCTTGCAGGTCTTGCAGTTAAGTCGAACTGAAACTACTTTCAAATATAGTACGGTGCTTGAACATTTTAATCATCTAATCTAAACAGCGTTGTTTTTTCTTGTGGAATTGTATATTTAAGTTTAGCTTTCCAAATAATAATAAAAAATTAATATTTTTTTTGTTCTCCCCCTACCTCGCCTTTTAAGTTATACGGACGTTTTCGCGGACCATGGATGTGGACGGGGGATTTATGACATTTAAAAGACCCCCGGGCAGCGGGACGCGAACTCATAATTATTTTATTGTCTCCAACTTCGATTATCAGGTTGCCGGGCAAGGCGCAGTGCTGAGCACAATCGTTAGTCAGCTCGGACACCCCGCCCCTAAAAATTAATCATTTGCCAGGACCGGAGCAAGATACGAAAACAAAACATGAATAAAAATTAAGACTAAATGGTAATTAATACTAGCCCATTTTAGTTACTACAATGAAACTTCTCAAAAGAAGTGGACACTCACAGAGAATAAAAAATTGCTGGCGAGAGATAAAGAGATGTCCATTTTAGAAAAATTGGAAGTAAAACCAGTTAAAAAAAATATCAATTACAAAACTTAAATTGTATCTTAAAATTTATATCGTGAAAATAAAATCGTTTATTCCATTAAAAACATTTTTCTTTTTAAATTTACAATTTAAAAATATTTTTATGTGAAATTTAATAATATATTTTGCATAATAAAATTGCACATAAGAAACTTAAACTTTTTTTTATATGTAGAAAAAATAAAGAATAGTAATCTGTGATTTTTGTTTGGACTATTGTTACTATTTTGTTTTCCAAATAGATAAAATCGTTACAATTATTCCACTTCCTCCTTCAAAATGAAATTGTTTCTCAGCCAACTAATTTGTGAGAAAACTTCTTTAATATGCACTCAGAGATCACGAAAATGTATTATAAAGGTCCACCCCGAGTATAATTGTTCGAAATGATTGACGAACACTGGAGGGTTAAGATACAAGCTTGGTGAAATCATCCATGTACAACGGCATAACTCGAAAGAAATTATTTCTTTGCAATGACATTTCAGTGTTTGGCCCGCTGTTCGCAGTATTCTTTATTTCTTAAAAATGTCTAACCACCAAGTTTTAATCGAGTGGCTAAATTGCAAATACTGAACTTTCTGATACACTCATTACCACTAGCGGATCCAGGATTTAATTTTGGGGGGGGGCTTCAGCCCGAAAGCTTTTTTTTTTCATAAAAGTAACGATAATTACTTTGGAAAATAAGAAATAAACTAATTATCTATATGAATTAATGTTTAAGTGATTCCTAAAGCCCTTTTAAATGTAATTACACGAATAATTGTACTTTAAGAGATAATTTTTTTATATTTTTTCCGATAAAACAAGGTTATATTTCACCATTTTGGGGGGGCTTCAGCCCGAAAGCCCCCCCCCCCCCCGTATATCCGCCCGTGCTCATTACTGATACAGAATTACATATATTTTTCTTTGAAATTTAACCGGAACCATGTTGACATATTATATTCAAGTGTGTGTAATTGACAACAAAGAGTTAAGACTGAATTCTATTTCAAAACCGGATTCCTTGGCGGAACTAAGCGATAGTAAAGGGGATTAATGTTCTCAGAATATGAGCTTCACAAGTTCCGTCATCCCTAACTGGCTATTTTTGGCTATAATTCTATAAATCCCATATTTTTATTCAGATTTCCTTGGTTTTTCGTTTTGTAGCAAAACTATTATGTGAGTAATGAATATATTATCAGAAATAATATATGAAAATATAAAAATAAATGACACCATGGCAGATAACGTGAGATATCTTATTATAAAATTCAGGATTTTTTTTCGATCATTAGAAATTCTTATTGTGGCTTCTGAATTTATACTTTATCTATTACTTCAAATAAGATATTATTATTATTATTATTATGATTTTTATCTTAATAAATTTGAAATTCATCTAGTGAAAAACCCGTTTCACGAAAACTAATAGACTTTTTTATTGTAAATTTCAGAAAACATCAATATTATTAGACTCCGCCAGCAATATATATATATATATATATATATATATATACATTTTTTTTTTTATTTTTTTTATTTTTTTTTATTTTATACTTGTACATGAATCAGGATTCAGAACATAAAATTCAGTATGAAATTATTTTATCTTAGCTTATTTTTTAGACGCTTTCTTTAGCTCATACCGGTGAATTCTCGTCCATGAATTGTTATTTATTTTCCTTATAGTTCTTCATTCTTATAATTGATAATTTTTTTTACTGTACATCATACCGATTTTTTATCTTTCCTTTTGTATTTTATTTAATATATAACTTATGACACAGTATTACATTAACGTTCATTGTTATTCTGGTCATAATAGTTATTATCATTTACTAATAATTTAATTATATAATTAATTATTTAAGTTTATCTTCGAGTAATATGAATTGAAAAACGTCGACAAATATTAATTGCAAAGGGTCTCAAGTCAACAGTGGCAACTATTGTTTGTTAATTATTGATGTACACATCTCAATGAAGGTTTTCGAACAATTTTCAAAGAATGGATGGAATCTAAAAATTTGCAGTGGAAAGAATACACAAAATTGCCATGGAACTTCCAAAATTACATAAACTGTGAAATGGTTCCCGATGAGCATAATAAATGTTGTTTTTTAGTATTTCTATCCTCTAAAAATTGGAAAAGCATTTTAGTGGACATGAAAAAATATTTAAAAATAATTCTGTGAAAACTGAAATTATTGGTTTGCCAATTCAAGCTACATTATACATATGTTTCAATACTTTAATTAAATTCAACAACAACAAAATCTGGCCGTGGATAGCTCAGACCTGATTGTGTAATGGTAGTTTTAGTTCAGGGAAGAACATAAAACGTCTTATATCCGTTTGGTACCACTGTGTGCAGTCCGTTATGGAGAAACGTTTCAATTAAAATCTAAATAGAAAAATAAGTAACGTGAAGGACGCGCGGCACTTGTTCATAATCTTTAAGTGCCCAAAATAATAACCCTTAAGTACCTAAACTACTAGTAAAAGCTTTTATGTGCGAATCTAACATATGTGCAAAAAACATTAATCAATTAATTGTATAAACATATGTATTTATGCATTATGATGTTTAAAATTAACATTATACGGCTCTAGCGATTTTAATGAAACTTAAATTTTAAATCTAATTTTCGTCTTAAAATCTTTTAAATTTAAGTATTTTTAGTGAATTCTCGAGACAATTTAAGAAAAAAAGTTATAAAGAAAAGAATATTGTTTTGGGGAGCTAACTCACCTCGAATACACCTATCGGTTTTAAACGGATCTAAACGTTTCTGAGCCTGTTTTGAAGCCTATTTTTTGAAAGGTCATTAAATGTCTGTTGTTGACAAAATTGTTGAAAAAAAAATCATCTGAATCGGACCAGTTTTAGCTGTTATAGTATATTGTTTTTTATACGCTGATTTTAATGGTGGTTCCCTTGCCTGTTTACATTGCTTGTATTATCTTAGGAATCCTACCCCCAATGATTTCACCGATCGGTTTTTAGGAAAATGAATCTATTTCAATTTTTTTTTCTTTATCTAATTTTTTAATATCTAATATTTTTATCTAATGGATACATTTAAAGTTGTATTTTTTTTAAATATATAGGACAGTCTTTTAAGTGGACACAATAGATTTTTAATTAAAATCATTGGGAACAATATATAAATTGTCTTTACTCTACAACTCTTTCATTCCATATAATCGGAGGGATCGAGGAGGGTTGTCACTATCTTTCTTTATTCTTAATTTTTTTGATTTAGTTGTATTTTACAATGTTTATTTCTATAAAACAACTAATTGTAGTTATTTTGTAGCGTTTTTCTAAAATTTAAAATATCATATTAATAAATAGCAATAAGCTGATAGTTAAGTGCAAGACTCTTGCGCAAGACCAAGACTAAGTGCGCAAGACCAAGACCAAGACCAACAGTAAGTGCGCAAGACCAAGACCATGACCAACAGTAAGTGCGCAAGACCAAGAACAAGACCAAGACCTAGGTTCGTTGACGCAAGACCAAGACGGTACCGACTCGGTCTTGGTCTTGGTCTTGCGTTGGGCAACACTAGTGACCAGTGTTAGCAATTTAATTTTTTACATGTCTAAACCCATATACAGGGTGTTTCATAAGTATAGGGAAACATTTAAAGGAGTGTTAGCAAAACTCAATAAAATAAAAAAAATAAAAAAACGTTTATACGAAAAAGTTTATATAAACAATGGTTCGATTTTTAGCAGGAAAATCCCTACTTAAAGTTTTGTGATTTTTTATGTGTCACGTTTTTTTTTTTAATAGGAAGTGATTAAAAAAAAAAATTAACTTAAGTAATTAATTATAGCTTCACTGAAAACAAGTCAAAATTTACTTTAAATGAAAATAGTTGGCATTTGTTGAAACCATCTAAAGAGGACATTTGAGACGGTAAACTAAGCTAAGGAGTGGGGAGAAATGGGTAGTGGTAGGAGAACTGGTAGGGGTGGGGGAAGCACGTGGTACAGAGGTGCTTCTCCTTGAGAAAATTCCTGGATCCCCCACTGGTGGTCTTCAATATCATTTAAGTCTTATCCCCATTCATGCTTTAAATCCCCGACCACACTCCCTGGCCCAGGAAAACCCCGTATAGCCTTAAAGGCGAGGAAGGAGAGGACCCTAAAAAATCCCCATTCATGTCAATATACAGGGCTTAAATACCCAATGTTCATATACATATTATTCTAAAGTACCTTTAATGTGGTTTATTTAAAAAAAATGAACACTCTTTTATTGACTGTAACTATAAAAAATGACAAAATATGAAGTTTGAAAGAATATGATAATTGAAAACCGGAGAAAAAAAGAACAATGTTTATCCAGGTTGACAATGAATCTTCGGAAATAATAGTCGGAGGGTATACATATAATATATTGTTGGAAAGCGGAGAATTTTATAAAAAAATAATATAAAATAAATAAAGTTGTAGAAGGTAACAGAGAGTTACGAAAAAAAATATAGATAATAATTTCAGAAAAATAACATGATTCAACGTAAATCACATGTTTCCTAGGAAATTAAATGAAATGTTCTTACTAATTATAAACTTTTAAATTTGTTTTAAGTTTGAAAAAAAAGTATTTAAAATCCATTGAATCAAGTCAATGCCATTGTTAAAAATATTATTTCATTGTTCTTGTGCGAAAGAAGAAGTGAAATATAAAAACATTTCATGTATATGTTTATAACCTTAAATAGAATTACTGTATTTTAATAACTCTAGTTATGATATATTTAAATAATTAGGTATCTATTCCATCTACTTCCATCATCAAGTAATCTTTTAAAAGCTTAAAACAGTAAATAATGTGATGAATTTTCCCTTTGTGAAATCCCAACATTATCCACTTACAATTATTGTGACAACATTTGACCTATTCATGCCAGACAACGAAATTCTTGTAATTTGATTTTAGTAAACTTTACATGGAAAATAACAGTTCAATAAGTAATAGTCCTACAATCGATAATCATTTATAGGTTAAATATTCAGGCATACTTTCAAATCTCTCTAGCCTTATATGAGCCTTTCAGTTGACAGAATGACTAACTCCAATTTCACCAGTCTTCATTATAATAATAATAATAATAATAATAAGGCTTAGCGAAACCGAAGGTTCGATGCCGACACCACCAATCGCTTGTTACACACCTCCCTCCACCGTTCGCCGTCCAAACCCAGTCCCTTCAGATCGGCTTTAATGCAATCTTCCCACATTCGCTTCGGTCTACCCCTCGGACGCTTACCATTCGGCACAGCAAATATTAACTTTTTAGGAAATCTCTCGTTACTAAGCCCAACAACTTTACAAGCCCATTTGATTCGCCGCGATGAAATTACCTCAATTATATTACCCGGATACAGCTCACGCAATTCGGCGTTGTGTAACCGTCTGAACTCTCCGGTTAACTCATCCTTCTTCGGTCCGAATATTCTACGCAATACTTTATTTTCAAAAACCTTAAGACGCTGCTCATCCCTTAATGTAAGCGGCCAAGTTTCGCATCCATAAAGAACTGTAGGCAAGATAATTGTTTTATAGATTCTAATTTTTAAGTTCCAGGACAAGAGGCGCGAACTAAGTAGTTTTGTCACAGAAAAATAACAAGCATTCCCAGCCTTCAGTCTAACCTTAATCTCTTCTTCAATTTCGTTTTTTCTAGTTATCGTAGAACCTAGATACCTAAATTTATCTACCTGTTCAAACATATTACCATCTATATCGATATCACCAGTAGTATCGCCATTTTTGCAGCTAACCATATATTTTGTTTTATCCACGTTTATTTCGAGTCCTAGTTCTTTACCGGCTTTCATTAACGTTGTCGTATTTAGTTTTATAGTTTCAACGTCTTCGCTTAACAGTACCAGATCATCAGCATAGCCCAGCACGGATGTTGTCCCGCCCAGATCCAACCCTTTCTCGGTTCGCATTACCTCCCTAATGGCATGTTCTAATGCCAAATTGAACAGGACAGGCGAAAGAGAATCCCCCTGTTTTAAGCCCGAACGAACCTCAAATTTTTCGGACAAATTATTACCGATTCTAACTTTATTGAGTGTCTCCGTCAAGCACATCCTGACTAGATTTACTAGTTTTTTTGGAATCCCCTGCTCGATTAGAATATTATACAGTTTCTGGCGGTCAATAGAATCGTAAGCCTTTTTAAAATCTATATACAGCTGGTGAACAATACCGTTATACTCCAATTTTTTCTCTAATATTTGCCGTAAAGAAAATATTTGATCAATAGTCGAACGATTCCGTCTAAATCCGCATTGGTAGTCTCCGATAATTTCCTCGGCGTATTCCGTGATTCGACTGGTTAAGATTAAAGTGAATATTTTATAACATACCGGAAGGAGTGAAATTCCTCGATAGTTATTACAATCCGTCCTCGGACCCTTTTTGTGAATCGGAATAAGAATAGATTCTTTCCATTCTTCAGGTAATTTCTCGTTCACCCAGATCTTTTTAACCAACCGATGTATTTTAGAAACTCCAGCTTCCCCGCATGCCTTAATTAGTTCAGTAGGAATATTATCGATTCCCGCTGCTTTATATGATTTTAATTTTCCGATAGCTACTTCAACTTCCTCTTTACTTGGTCCTTCTATTAACGGTTCAGCACTCTGGTACTCAGAAGGAGGACACAGATCATAATTTCCCGTATTTAAAATATTGTCAAAGTGGTCCTTAAACTTATTCAATATGTCAACCGGATCGGTCAGAATATTGTTATTATCATCCCTAATTCCAGACGTTACGGGCCCTACATATTTACGTGATCTGTTTATACCTTTGTACATGTCTCTTACGTTATTTTCGATTCTATTAGTTTCTATTTCAATTATTTTATTTTTAAGATACTCCCTTTTTTTATTTTTGAGCAATTTTGTCGTTTCGTTCTTTGAGATTCGGAAGTATTCCAGATTGTCTTCGCTAGGATTATTTAGAGCTTTTAATTTAGCGGCTTTTCTTTTTTCGCACATGTTTAAGCAATCTTCATCAAACCACGGTTTGTTATTCTTATTTTCCTTTTTTCCTAGACACGAGTTACCGACCGCTTTAATATTATCCCTGATCTCTACCCATAACTTGTCAATATCCTCGTAGTCCTCGTCAGGAAGCTCTAAAGCTTCATACCTATTCTTAACATCTAGCTCGAATTGGTTTCTAATTGATGAATTTTTTAATTTTTCCAAATTGAAATTCTCAAAATCGAAACGGTTTTCTTTTCTCTTTTTTATTTCTTTTGTCTTCATTATTAATTATAGTAATATTTCTTGTGGCAAATATTCTAGTTTATAACTTTATTCACAGTTGTATACTTCAACACGGCAATCATCTACTCTGGAGTCAACTTACTCACTGCCTGTATAGATACCTTTTCAACTAGAAATATCACTAAACTGACATTAATAAAAAATGTTGAAATTGGAGTTAGTCATTTTCTCAACTGAAAGCCCAGAGATTGAAATTGTGTGGTTTTTAATAGCAGATAGAGTAATTAGATTTTTATTGCCTACCGTCGAAGTAATAAATAGACTTTTTGTAATTTTAATGGTCTTAAAGATTTGCACAGGCGGATTTACGGGGGGGTGTAGGCTGAAGCTCCCTCCCTCCCCAAAATGGTAAAATACAACCATGTTTTATAAAAAAAAATATTAAAAATTATCTCTTAAATTATTATTGTTGGTATGATTACATTTAATAGGACTTCAAGGATAACTAAGACACCATGTCATATGGGTAGTTAGTTTCTTTCTTTTTCTTTTTCAAATTAATTATCGTTAGATATATGAAAAAGAAATCCTTCGGGCTGAAGCCCCCCCCCAAAAAATTAAATCCTGGATCCGCTAGTGAAGATTTGTTATCCGTGAGCTTTATTTAGTCTTATATTCAATTTTATAATAGCCCAACATTGACAGAAAATCATTTCTATTCAAAGAAGAGCGGTAAGTGAATGTTGTGTGTTGCGCGCACCAGATTTTTATAAATAATACTACATTTTTCAGATTTATCAACTTTTTTAGTAGGATCTTTCCCTTCCTCGCCTTTAAGGCTACATGTGGTTTTCCTGGACCAGAGAGTGTGCGTGGGGACTTAAAAGATTCCCAGCACCGGGACGCAAACTCGTGACTATTTTATGAAATCCATTGTCTCATATATCAGGTAGCCGGGCAACGGCGGTGCTGTGCATACACGTTAGCCCATTCCGCCACTTTATGAATAATTAATTTCCACAGAAAGTTGGGTTGTTCTTCATTTTAATATTCTTTAATTATTAGAAGTATAATTGTATATGAACCCATTGTATGAAATATAAATTTTTTGTTGTTATTTTTAATTAATACGGCGTATATTTTTTACTTATATATTCTTTTTAGGTTTGTGAAAATCCTATTATGTTGTAAATTTAATTAAGTTCTATACAGTCGAGTCATTGAATGGCTTCAGCTATCTAGCTTTTATATGACGCAATCTGAAACCCTATTAACTGGGCCATCGGATACACACCAGCTTTTATGCCGAAAACAATATTCCCAATTTCTTTTAAGTTATTTTTGAGAAAATATAATATATTTGATGAATTGATGAAGAACTAGATTGGATATTATTATCATATTATAACTAAAAAACGTCTGCGAATAAGCTTAGTCCAGCTTCCTCATCGTTATTATTGGCTACACAGTTACCTATATTCAAGTACCTATAAACTTATATATTCAAGGTATATAAGTTTTCGTTTTAGAATAAAATCTTCAAGATAAATCGTTTTCGAAATACGGAATTCTCTCAGCACTCATGGATTTAATATCTCCGAGTTTCGATCATCAATAGTTAACGAATCGGAGGCAGTGGAGACTTTATAAATAATGGTTTTATTCATAATGTTACAAATGGCATCTAAAATACAGAGTAATATAATATGGATATATGAGTTGACTACATGAGTTCACTCCAGGTCTCCTGCAGTAAGAGACATCAAGAGAATAATCTACATGAGTGGTTTGGTCTGAGGATCATGGGGGTTATATGCTCAGGAATAGTAGGGAGAATGAATCAATTCTGGACGGTCTAGGAATGAAGTTCTAACTATTAAGAATTTATATCCTTATCTTTTAGAATTGATATGAATTCTGTGAGAAAGTACCCTTTAGCTGAAATCGGTTATTGTTCCTTATCGGTTGATAAGTGCATTCTGTCCAGTCAGTATACTCTAGATAACTATTTCTAAGCTATCAGAGATAGCTTGACCTGGCTATCTATGGCTTTTATGCTTTGATAAAGGTAAATACATGATTAAATGATTAAATAAAAATAAAAGTCAATATTAATAGTTGTTACAGATTAAGTCCATTCCATAAATAATGAATGTAAAATTACGAAAGAGTTTCACATTTGCGATTTGCGTGTTTGAATATACCTGATAAAAAAAACAAAACAATCATGAACTTAAACAATTTCTGGTATATATATTTCTCTCTCTCTCTCTCTCTCTCTCTCTTTTTTTTTTTCCTTCTTTCCCACCGCTGTACCTTAGGGCAACCCTATACCAGCGGTACATCCAATTTTCTAACTGAAAAATATGCTACGAATTTAAAGGGCTCGGTCACCGGGATTGGTAACCAAGCGGGCAGGTGTGCTCTCACTTTGATCCAAATTCTTGGGTCAAAGTGAGCCAAAATTCGGTCTTTTAGTTTGATTGGGGCATTAATTATTACGGGTAAACCTACACTAATGGGCTGCCTGCAACTGGAGGGCTGTTCCCACCAAACAGGACTCCAGTAACTTCCTACCTACTTATTGTGGGCCTATTACTAAGTTTATATATACTATTTCTAAATCTTATGATAACAATAAATGTATGTATTTGGTATATCACCCGGTTTAATCTTTCCTCTCTTGCTATTTTTTCATGGAATATCTTCCTGGCGTATTTCTTAAATGCATCAAATATCTCAGGTGTCTCCACAAGCTTGTCCAGAGACCGAGGAGGCCATTCCAACATGGAGTACTATCCTGCCAATGCTTGTCGGGCGCCAGTGTACATTGGACATTCCAAAATCATGTGTCTAGCATCCTCAACAGCCCCGCAGTGACAATTCGGACTGGCTCTTCTATGAAAAAAATGTAATTTTTCATTTATGTCTCCATGGCCTGTGAGGAGTTGAATAGTCCAGAAATCCGTCTCCACCCAGTCATTTTTGATTCTTCCCCTGACATCTGGGAAGAACTCATGGGTCAGTCTTCCAGTCTCGCATGCATCCCACCTTCTCTGCCATTCAGAAAGGACTAGTTCTTTTATTCTGTCGGCTACCTCGTCGTACCTTCCACTAGGGCACACAAAACAGCTTGTTCCCACATTTGCTGGCACTCCTCTCTTTATTCTATATTTGGCTATAGATATTTGTATTTTCAGGTCTATAGCCAATTGTCCTGTAATCACTTGCAAAGCCGAATTTGGTGCCGTTCTATACGCTCCTGTCACCAGTAGGAGAGATCTTCTTTGAGCTTGCTCCGGCACTCTGATGTCTGACTGTCTCAGTTTCTGGCCCCAGACCGGCGCCGCATATAATGCAATAGGCAAGAAAGAAGCCTTATATAGCGTTTCCCGGTAACTATATTTGAGACCCCAGGTGGTCCCTGCCATCGTTTTAAGGCAACTGTAACGGACAATAGTTTTGCTCTTAATTTCTTTTAGGTGGTTAGTGAAGTTACACCTCTCGCCCAATAGGACTCCTAAGAACTTCACTTCCTGAGATGGTTTTATTAGGACATCTCCTAACTTTACTCTGGGGAGAAACCCTACCATTTTCC
Organism: Nezara viridula; assembly: GCA_928085145.1. Taxonomy (NCBI): domain Eukaryota; kingdom Metazoa; phylum Arthropoda; class Insecta; order Hemiptera; family Pentatomidae; genus Nezara; species Nezara viridula. Next base: position 88,441,874 of record OV725077.1, on the reverse strand, counting down.
CCTTCAAAAACAGAAGTCGAGTCTTCTGAAAATTTAAAGAGAGTTTATTTTCTCGGCACCATTGCAAGACTATGTCAGTGACTTCCGCTGCCCTTATTTCCAAATCATTTCGCGATTTTGCCTCTATTCCAACAGCAAAGTCGTCCACGTAAGCAGATGGCGTATACCCGGCAGCTCTCAATTTAACAAGGAGAGGGTTCATGTTGATATTCCATAGGGGGAGTCCCAAAACTGATCCCTGAGCACAACCCCTCTGGACTGACCTCGTTATTCTCCTTCCTGGAAGTCGATAGTAGACAGAGCGCTTCGATAAAAATGATAATATGAGCCTGTGTATATCTCTGGGGCATTTTAGTTTCTTTAGCTCGTCCATAATAGCAGGTCACCACATATTATCGAACGCGCCAGCAACATCATAGAAGAGGACTACAAAATATTTAGAGGGCGAGTCCTTAGCTGTTGATATGAGGTGGTTGGTGGCATCCGTTGTTGACTGTCCTTTTCGACCTCCGAATTGATCAGGAGAGAGCAAGTTGATTACGTCTTTTAGGCGTTGCAGCATTAGGCTTTCCAGAACTTTCCCCATTATATTTAGGAGGCATATTGGGCGGTAAGATTTAGCAGTGACTTCTGTTATACCGGGCTTCAAGATAGTAACCAGCTCAGTCTGTTTCCAGATACAGGGGAAAATGCCTTTATTCAAGCATCGGTTGTAGAACGTAGTTAAAGGCTTAATCAGTGCGTTTTTTGTATTTCTAAGGATATCGGCTCCTATCATATCCGATCCTGGTGCCTTTCCCGATCGGAGTTGTCCCATAGCCAACCCCACGTCTTCCTCTTCCCATGGAAGCGCATCGTCGGTTTGCGGAAGTTCACACATTGTAATTCTTTTGTGAACATGGTCTTCTGTGTCTGAAGTTAGTTCGTCTTCAGGGAAAGATCTCACCATTATAGCATTAACAACCTCATCTGCCGTTCTGGTTGCATCCCCATTGTGCATAAACGATGTGAAGGAGTTTCTATTTGAGATTTTATCAAGGGCTCTCCGATAGGCTAGTCCCCAAGGGCTTTTGCATTGGTCTAGGTATCGGTGCCATGTCTCTTTCTTTGCTTTTCCTATTGCCTTTTGGAAACAATTATTAAGTTCGTAATATGCTTTTTTGACATTTCTTTTGGTAACAGCATCGTTTTCTCGCTGAAATCGGCGTCTTGCTCTGTAGGTCTCCCACTTCAGGCTTGTGAGTTGTGAGTTCCACCATACTTGTCCCTTTCTTATTGACTCTCGTGTTATGGGCAACACCTCCTTAACCGCTGTGAAAATTTCTGTTGAGATTTTCGCTGCCTCTTTTTCTAATTCCATATGATGGTGTTGCTCCAGCTCTGTTAGGTGCCATGCAATATTTTCAGCAACACGTTCCCACTCAGCTGCCTCCGTCACAAAACGTTCCTTATTGTATCGCTTTTCATTGTTTAGGTTTATTTCAAATAAAACCACCCGGTGATCACTGCAGGTCCAATCCGCGACTTTCCAAAAGCTAATAAGCTGGCCAAGGCCAGGTGATGCTAGAGTTATATCGATAAATGATTCTCCGCTGGATCCCGAAAACGTTGGCAAGGCCATGGGATCATTTACAATGGTTAGGCCATTCCTTGCAGCAAAATCCTCCAGCAGTACGCCTTTTCTATCGGTTCTTCGGCTGCCCCACAAAATTGAGTGAGCATTAAAATCGCCCATTATTAAGATGTTCTTACTCAGCTTCCGTATTACCAGCTGCAATTTTGTCAGTATGTCTTCCAGTGGAAGTGCGAATTTTGCATAAACATTGATCAAGTCAAAGTTAATGCCTACGTAATCTACATTGGTAACTGAAATAAATCTATCTTCCAGATCAGGCTGTGATGTAATTGTAAGGCAATGATTAAACACCACCACTGCGCTCTGTGGTGCATCGTGTAACCCACTTCCATTGCTAGCAATGGTGCGGTCTTGCGGTTGAGTTCCAGACACCTTCCCTCTCCTAGTAGGAGGTTCCTGAAGAGCACCAATATCTAGGTAATTTAGTGAGGCCATGCGTCTGAATTCTGACATTGGGAGCGGTCTCTTGTTTAGATTGTGTTGGGCTATCCGGAGGGCAGAATTATTATTTATTGTCGTTATATTTTGTCCTCGTTACTAATCTTTCAATTGCTCTTTTGTATGATGGGCAGTCTTTGTCGTTTGTCGGATGGTTAGATGCTGAGTTGGTTTTACTGCAGTTTATGTATTTCGGCTGTCCGCCGGTCTTTTGTTTTTGGCAGTCTCCTGAAACATGTCCTCTTTCGCTACAGTAGCCGCAGTTGCGGGGCAGAATTTTTCTATATGTGAAAACCCTGGCATTTATTGCATCGTGTCACTGCCACCCAGTCTCTCACATTGCAGGATGACCAATCCAGGAAAACCCTTCCTTCTGCCAATATTTCATTTCTTACCGCCGGGGACACTTCCGCCACCCAATGAACTGTATCTCTTCCTCTTGGACCTGTCTTGAATACAAGGCTGAAGTGCTGCTTATTAGGATCTAATTTTTTTGCATTTATGGTCCAGAACAGTTCGACAATCTTTTCTTGCTCCAGGTCACTTGGGACATCATATATAATTATTCTTGGAAGACGTTTATGCTCCAAGTTTACTTTAGCGCCGAGTTCTTTTATTCTCTCCGACTGAGCGAGCCTCTTAGCATCCTCTTTTGTTTGAGTTCTAATTATTACACCTTTTGTCGTTTCTACCAGTCCTCTAATTTTGATTCCTTCTTTAGCAGCCGTGAAGTTTTTCTTTATCCCCTGTTTCAATTTCTGTACAGTGGGATATTCTCCCCTGCATTGGTCTGTCTGGGCTATGTACACTGAACTCGGAGGTTCAATAGGAGTTTCCTGTCTTTTCCCTACTAATGTAGAGGCATAAGATTGTTTTTTCGTGGTATCGACCTTTTCAGTGACGAGAGGCTTAACCTCCTCATTTATTATGTCCTTCATTACCAGCTTTAATGTCTCTAGACCATGCGTTTCGAAAGTAACAGGTGTAGGGCAGAAGGCTTGGTTGCTCAATACTCTTATTTCGCCGTTTAATTCTGCATTTTCAATTATGGGCTTATTACAGTTATCCTCCAGTTTACGTGCCGCCGCAAGAACCGTTTCAACTGCCGTCTTGCTTATTTGTTTTGCTTGGGCATTCAGTAAAAATTCCTGCAGTTTTAATATTATTAGGCTGTTTTCTTCATTTACGTTCTTATAACTTAAATCCTTCTCTGCGATAGCCTCATAACACGTATGTTTCCGATCAGGTGATGTAATTGTTTGCTGCGAAGTATAGTGACAAGATTCGGTGACGTCACGGCTGCATTGGCTGTAACTATTCAATGAACTAGGCTGACTGTGTGATGTCTCTTTGACTCTCCTATCTCGCTGCTCTCCCCGCCACTTGTCAGTGCTCCTTTATTTACTATTGCTCTATTGAGTTCTGGAGATACATCAAGCTTTTTACCTGATTGGAAAGGAGTTTGTTTTTCACCTTCCTCCATTTCTGTACTTCTTGCAGTAATAATAGGGGAAATGGTGCAAGGTAATCTTCAAGAGGAAATATAATAGAAGAACCAAATGCAGCAACTTGCAGTAGGTTAAGTTGAGAACTAGGGATCTTAAATAAACTAGGCAGCAAAAAAATCGGCGCACTCTATATTTTGTTGTTTTTCCTATTTAGCTCTAATTAGATGATGTTTTTTTTTGGGTGTGCCAAGTTGAGCTCATATCCCATGAGTGAATAGCAGGGCGCAGATTAAAATAAAGAGAAAATACCCATAAAAAAAAACTTTACTTACAAATCCTGAATATTGTGAAAAATTAATTTGATTCTTCTTCTTAAAAAATTGGCGCAAAGTGAACGATAAACTTTTTTAGTATCGTGTGTTGCCTCCCCTTGCTTGTATCACCGCCTGCGTTCTTCTTGGCATGCTGCTGATTAAATTGGAAACCTTTTCCTGCTCGATTTGGTCCCATTGTGCTACCACTGCGGTCCTGAGGCCTTGGAGGTCCAAAGGAAGTTTTGGACGCCTTCGGATGCACCTCCCTAGCTCGTCCCATAGATGTTCAAAAGGATTTAGGTCGGGGCTGCGGGCTGGCCACTGTAGGGTGCGTATACCAACCTCTTCGAGGTAGTCAGTAACCACATGTGCAACATGGGGCCGCGCGTTATCATGCTTAAAAATGAAATTTTCACCGATGAATGGGGCGAATGGGACTACATAATCTTCTAGAACGTCAGAAATGTACCTGAGTGCAGGTAGGTTCCCCCTTGGAAAAACAAGGAGGTCGGTTTTTGCTCCTGAAGTGATTCCGCCCCAAACCATTACAGACCCACCACGGTAAGGCACCCTTTCAGAAATATTGCACTGTGCAAAACGCTGTCCCGGCCTTCTCCACACTCTAACACGGTGATCTGAAGAAAATAATAAGAACCTGGACTCATCTGAATACATTTCCCCCAATCGTCTTCCGACCAAGCTGCGTGTTCCCGAGCAAATGTAAGATGAGCTGTACGATGTGCTGTGGTGAGTTGAATCGCAGTAGCTGGGGCTCTCGATCGAAGGTTAACTTAAGCAAGCCACCTATCAACACTAATACAATATTATCAATATCTAATACAATCTACAACGCAATATTATTTTCATAAAAAGCAGCCACCCTCCCCTCACCAAAAAAATAATATTCGACCCTCATATCGATTTAACCAAACAAGTTACAAAAACTCGGTTCGGGGGAGGGGAGTGCGCTATCTCAAATCCGACAGTATTTTCATAAAAAAGGCCCCCCAGGACATAATAGTCGACCCTCGTACCAATTAAATCTGAAAATTTACAAAAAGTTGGTTGGAGGGGGCCTATATAAATCCGATAGTATTTTCATAAAAAGCGCCTGCTCCCCCAAACATATTACTCGACCCTCATATCAATTAAATCTGAAAAGTTACAAAAAGTCGGTTCGGGGGGAGAGGGACTATCTCAAATCCGACAGTATTTTCATAAAAAGCGCCCCCCAAAAAATAATAGTCGACCCTCATATCAATTGAATCTGAAAAGTTACAAAAAGTCGGTTCGGAGGGGTCGGTTGTTATTTCAAATTCGACAGTATATTCATAAAAAGCTCAACAAAAACATTAGTCGACCCTCATATCAACTAAATCTGAAAAGTTACAAAAAGTCGGTTAGTGGGGGAGGCGCTTGCTCATATCCGACAGTATTTTCATAAAAAGGGTCCCCCAAAACATATTATTCGACCCTCATATCAATTAAATCTGAAAAATTACAAAAAGTCGCTTCGGGAGGTGGGAAAAGCTATCTCAAATCTGACAGTATTTTCATAAAAAGGGCCCCCCAAAATATGTAGTCGACCCTCATATCAATTAAATCTAAAGAGTTACAAAAAGTCGGTTGAGGGGGGGGGGTCCCTATGTCAATTCCGACTGTATTTTCATTAAAATATCCACCGAAAACATATTAGTCCTCCCTCATATCAACTAAATCTGAAAAGTTACAAAAAGTCGGTGAGGGAGGGCACTGTCTCATATCCGACAGTATTTTCATAAAAAGCGCCCACCAAAACATATTAGTCGACCCTCATATCAATTAAATCTGAACAGTTACAAAAAGTCGGTTGGGGGCGGGGGGTCCCTACGTCAACTCCGACTGTATTTTCATTAAAATATCCACCGAAAACATATTAGTCCTCCCTCATATTAACTAAATCTGAAAAGTTACAAAAAGTCGGTGAGGGAGGGCACTGTCTCATATCCGACAGTATTTTCATAAAAAGCGCCCACCAAAACATATTAGTCGACCCTCATATCAATTAAATCTGAACAGTTACAAAAAGTCGGTTGGGGGCGGGGGGTCCCTACGTCAACTCCGACAGTATTTTCATAAAAATATCCTCTGAAAACATGTAAGTCGTCCCTCATATCAACTAAATCTTACAAGTTACAAAAAGTCGGTTAGGGGGAGGGTGGGGGCTATGTCATATCCAACAATATTTTTTTAAAAAGCGCCCCCAAAAACGTAATAGTCGAACCTCATATCAATTAAATCTAAAAATTTACAAAAAGTTGGTTGGAGGGAGCCTATATAAATCCGATAGTATTTTCATAAAAAGCGCCCCCTCCTCCAAACATATCATTCGACCCTCATATCAACTAAATCTGAAAAGTTACAAAAAGTTGGTTGGAGGGAGCCTATATAAATCCGATAGTATTTTCATAAAAAGCGCCCCCTCCTCCAAACATATTATTCGACCCTCATATCAACTAAATCTGAAAAACTACAAAAAGTCGGTTAGTGGGGGAGGCGCTTGCTCATATCCGACAGTATTTTCATAAAAAGGGTCCCCCAAAACATATTATTCGACCCTCATATCAATTAAATCTGAAAATTTACAAAAAGTTGGTTGGAGGGGGCCTATATAAATCCGATAGTATTTTCATAAAAAGCGTCCCCTCCCCCAAACATATTATTCGACCCTCATATCAATCAAATCTGAAAAGTTACAAAAAGTCGGTTCGGTGGGAGAGGGACTATCTCAAATCCGACAGTTTTTTCATAAAAAGCGCCCCCCCAAAAATAATAGTCGACCTTCATATCAATTGAATCCGAAAAGTTACAAAAAGTCGGTTTGGAGGGGTCGGTCGTTATTTCAAATTCGACAGTATATTCATAAAAAGCTCAACAAAAACATTAGTCGACCCTCATATCAACTAAATCTGAAAAGTTACAAAAAGTCGGTTAGTAGGGGAGGCGCTTGCTCATATCCGACAGTATTTTCATGAAAAGGGTCCCCCAAAACATATTATTCGACCCTGATATCAATTAAATCTGAAAAATTACAAAAAGTCGCTTCGGGAGGAGGGAAAAGCTATCTCAAATCTTACAGTATTTTCATAAAAAGGGAAACCCAAAATATGTAGTCGCCCTCATATCAATTAAATCTAAAGAGTTACAAAAAGTCGGATGAGGGGGGGGGGGTCCCTATGTCATTTCCGACTGTATTTTCATTAAAATATCCACCAAAAACATATTAGTCCTCCCACATATCAACTAAATATGAAAAGTTACAAAAAGTCGATGAGGGAGGGCACTATCTCATATCCCACAGTATTTTCATAAAAAGCCCCCACCAAAACATATTAGTCGACCCTCATATCAATTAAATCTGAACAGTTACAAAAAGTCGGTTGGTGGCGGGGGGTCCCTATGTCAACTCCGACAGTATTTTCATACAAATATCCTCTGAAAACATATATGTCGTCCCTCATATCAACTAAATCTGAAAAGTTACAAAAAGTCGTTTAGGGGGGGGTGGAGGCTATGTCATATCCGACAGTATTTTTATAAAAAGCGCCCCCAAAAACGTAATAGTCGAACCTCATATCAATTAAATCTGAAGAGTTACAAAAAGTCGATTCGGGGGAGGGGAGTGCGCTATCTCAAATCCGACAGTATTTTCATAAAAAGGCCCTCCAGAACATAATAGTCGACCCTCATATCAATTGAATCTGAAAAATAACAAAAAGGTGGTTGGAGGGAGCCTATATAAATCCGATAGTATTTTCATAAAAAGCGCCCCCTCCCCCAAACATATTATTCGACCCTCATATCAACTAAATCTGAAAAGTTACAAAAAGTCGGTTAGTGGGAGAGGCGCTTGCTCATATCCGACAGTATTTTCATAAAAAGGGTCCCCCAAAACATATTATTCGACCCAGATATCAATTAAATCTGAAAAATTACAAAAAGTCGTTTCGGGAGGAAGGAAAAGCTATCTCACATCTGACAGTATTTTCATATAAAGGGCCCCCCAAAATACGTAGTCGACCCTCATATCAATTAAATCTATAGCGTAACAAAAAGTCGGTTGTGTTGGGGTCCCTATGTCAATTCCGACTGTATTTTCATTAAAATATCCACCGTAAACATATTAGTCGTCCCTCATTTCAACTAAATCTGAAAAGTTACAATAAAATCAGTTAGGGGTGGGGGCGCAATCCCATATCCGACAGTATTTTCATAAAAAGGCCCTCCAGAACATAATAGTCGACCCTCATATCAATTAAATCTGAAAAGTTACAAAAAGTTGGTTGGAGGGAGCCTATATAAATCCGATAGTATTTTCATAAAAAGCGCCCCCTCTCCCAAACATATTATTCGACCCTCATATCAACTAAATCTGAAAAGTTACAAAAAGTCGGTTAGTGGGGGAGGCGGTTGTTCATATCCGACAGTATTTTCATAAAAAGGGTCCCCCAAAACATATTATTCGACCCTGATATCAATTAAATCTGAAAAATTACCAAAAGTCGTTTCGGGAGGAAGGAAAAGCTATCGCAAATCTGACAGTATTTTCATATAAAGGGCCCCCCAAAATACGTAGTCGACCCTCATATCAATTAAATCTAAAGCGTTACAAAAAGTCGGTTGTGGGGGGGTCCCTATGTGAATTCCGACTGTATTTTCATTAAAATATCCACCGTAAACATATTAGTCGTCCCTCATATCAACTAAATCTGAAAAGTTACAAAAAATCAGTTAGGGGAGGGGGCGCTATCTCATATCCGACAGTATTTTCATAAAAAGGGCCCCCGAAAATACATTAGTCGACCCTCATATTAATTCAATTTGAAGAGTTACAATAAGTCGGTTAGAGGGGGGGGGCGCTATCTCATATCCGACAGTATTTTCCTAAATAGCGCCCCAAAAACATAATAGTCGACCCTCATATCAATTAAATCTTAAAAGTTACAAAAAGTCGGTTCGGAGGGTAGAGGCTATCTGAAATCCGACGGTATTTTAATATAAAGGGCCCCCGAAAATACATTAGGTGACCATCATATCAATTAAATATGAAAAGTTACAAAAAGTCGGTTGAGGGGGGGGGAGAAAGCGGAGCTATCACATATCCGACAGTATTTTCATAAAAAGGGCACCCAAAACATAATAGTTGACCCTCATATCAATTAAATCTGAAAAGTTACAAAAAGTCCGTTCGGAGGGGAGTTACCATCTCAAATCTGACAGTATTTTTATAAAAAGGGTCCCCTAAAAAACGTAGTCGACCCTCATATCAATTAAATCTAAAGAGTTCCAAAAAGGCGGTTGGGGGAGGGGTCCCTATGTCAATTCCGACTGTATTTTCATTAAAATATCCACCGAAAACATATTAGTCGTCCCTCATACCAACTAAATCTGAAAAGTTACAAAAAGTCGGTTAGGGGAGTCACTATTTCATATCCGACAGTATTTTCATAAAAAGCGCCCACCAAAACATATTAGTCGATCCTCATATCAATTAAATCTGAACAGTTACAAAAAATCGGTTGGGGGGCCCTATGTCAACTCCGACAGTATTTTCATAAAAATATATCCCGAAAACATATTAGTCGTCCCTCACATCAACTAAATCTGAAAAGTTACAAAAACTCAGTTCGGCGGGAGGGAAGCGCTATCTCAAATCCGACAGTATTTTCAGAAAAAAGTGCTCCCGAAAATACATTGGGCGACCCTCATATCAATTAAATCTGAAGAGTTACAAAAAGTCTGTTGGAGAGCGACGCTATATCAAATCAGACAGTATTTTCATCAAAAGGGCCCCCCAGAACATATTAGTCGTCCCTAATATCAATTAAAACTGAAAAGTTATAAAAAGTTGTTTGAGCAGGGCGCTATATCATATTCGACAGTATTTTCCTAAATAGCGCACAAAAACATAATAGTCGACCCACATATCAATTAAATCTTAAAAATTACAAGAAGTCGGTACGGGGGGGTAGGGACTGTCTCAAATCCGACACTATTTTCATAAAAAGGGCCCCCGAAAATACATTAGGTGACCCTCATATCAATGAAATCTGAAGAGTTGCAAAAAGTCGGTTCGGGGGGAGGGAAGCGCTATCTAAAATCCAACAGTAATTTCATAAAAAGTGCCCCCGAAAATACATTAGCCGACCCTCATATCAATTAAATCTGAACAGTTACAAAAAATCGGTTGGGGGGGGGGAGGCCCTATGTCAACTCCGACAGTATTTTCATAAAAATATATCCCGAAAACATATTAGTCGTCCCTCATATCAATTAAATCTGAAGAGTTACAAAAAGTCTGTTGGAGAGCGACGCTATATCAAATCAGACAGTATTTTCATCAAAAGGGCCCCCCAGAACATATTAGTCGTCCCTAATATCAATTAAAACTGAAAAGTTATAAAAAGTTGTTTGAGCAGGGCGCTATATCATATTCGACAGTATTTTCCTAAATAGCGCACAAAAACATAATAGTCGACCCACATATCAATTAAATCTTAAAAATTACAAGAAGTCGGTACGGGGGGGTAGGGACTGTCTCAAATCCGACACTATTTTCATAAAAAGGGCCCCCGAAAATACATTAGGTGACCCTCATATCAATGAAATCTGAAGAGTTGCAAAAAGTCGGTTCGGGGGGAGGGAAGCGCTATCTAAAATCCAACAGTATTTTCATAAAAAGTGCCCCCGAAAATACATTAGCCGACCCTCATATCAATTAAATCTGAACAGTTACAAAAAATCGGTTGGGGGGGGGGAGGCCCTATGTCAACTCCGACAGTATTTTCATAAAAATATATCCCGAAAACATATTAGTCGTCCCTCATATCAACTAAATCTGAAAAGATACAAAAAGTCTTTACGGGGGGGGGGGTAGGGACTGTCTCAAATCCGACACTATTTTCATAAAAAGGGCTCCCGAAAATACATTAGGTGACCCTCATATCAATGAAATCTGAAGAGTCTCAAAAAACCGGTTAGTAGGAGTGGTGCTTGCTCATATTCGACAATATGTTTATCAAAAGTGTCCCCTAAAACATATTATTCGACCTTCACATCAATTAAATCTGAAAAGATACAAAAACTCTGTTCGGAGGGAGATAAGCGCTATTTCAAATCTTAATATTTTACCCTCATATTAATTAAATCTAAAAATTTACAGAAAAGCGGTTGGGGGGAGGGGCAATGCTATCTCAAATCCGACAGTATTTTCATAAAAAGCGCCACACAAAACATAATATTCATCCCTCATATCAATTAAATCTGAAAAGTTACAAAAAGTGGGTTCGGAAGGATCGGTCGGTATTTCAAATCCGACTTTATTTTCATAAAACGCCCCCCAAAAACGTTAGTCGTCCCTGATATCGACTAAATCTGAAAAGTTAAAAAAAGTCGGTTCGGGAGGTGATTAGTGCCCCCCCGGAAATACATTAGGCGACCCTCAAATCAATTAAATCTGAAATGTTACAAAAAGTGGGTTCGGAAGGGTCGGTTGGTATTTCAAATCCGACTTTATTTTCATAAAAAGCCCCCCAAAAACATTAGCCGTCCCTCATATCGACTAAATCTGAAAAGTTACAAAAAGTCTGTTCGGGGGAGGGGGGGGGGTGGTTAGGGCCTTCCGAAAATACATTAGGCGACCCTCATATTAATTAAATCTGAAGAGTTACAAAAAGTCGGTTGGGGAGCGACGCTATTTCAAATCACACAGTATTTTCATAAAAAGTCCCCCCAGAACATATAAGTCGTCCCTAATATCAATTAAAACTGAAAACTAACGAAAACTGGTTAGTGGGAGGGTGCGCTATATCATATCCGACAGTATTTTCATAAAAAGAATCCCACAAATCATAATAGTCGACCCTTATATCAATTAAATCTGAAAAGTTTCAAAATGTTGTTTGAGCAGGGCGCTATATCATATCCGACAGTATTTTCAAAAAAAGCGCCCACCAAAACACATTAGTCGAACCTCATATCAATTAAATCTGAACAGTTACAAAAAATCGGTTGGGGAGGCCCTATGTCAACTCCGACAGTATTTTCATAAAAATATATCCCGAAAACATATTAGTCCTCCCTCATATCAACTAAATCTGAAAAGTTACAAAAAGTTGGTACGGGGGGGGTAGGGACAGTCTCAAATCCGACACTATTTTCATAAAAAGGGCTCCCGAAAATACATTAGGTAACCCTCATATCAATGAAATCTAAAGAGTTCCAAAAAGTCGGTTGGGGGAGGGGTCCCTATGTCAATTCCGACTTTATTTTCATTAAAATATCCACCGAAAACATATTAGTCGTCCCTCATACCAACTAAATCTGAAAAGTTACAAAAAGTCGGTTAGGGGAGTCACTATTTCATATCCGACAGTATTTTCATAAAAAGCGCATACCAAAACATATTAGTCGATCCTCATATCAATTAAATCTGAACAGTTACAAAAAATCGGTTGGGGGGGCCCTATGTCAACTCGACAGTATTTTCATAAAAATATATCCCGAAAACATATTAGTCGTCCCTCACATCAACTAAATCTGAAAAGTTACAAAAACTCAGTTCGGGGGGAGGGAAGCGCTATCTCAAATCCGACAGTATTTTCAGAAAAAAGTGCTCCCGAAAATACATTGGGCGACCCTCATATCAATTAAATCTGAAGAGTTACAAAAAGTCTGTTGGAGAGCGACGCTATATCAAATCAGACAGTATTTTCATCAAAAGGGCCCCCCAGAACATATTAGTCGTCCCTAATATCAATTAAAACTGAAAAGTTATAAAAAGTTGTTTGAGCAGGGCGCTATATCATATTCGACAGTATTTTCCTAAATAGCGCACAAAAACATAATAGTCGACCCACATATCAATTAAATCTTAAAAATTACAAGAAGTCGGTACGGGGGGTAGGGACTGTCTCAAATCCGACACTATTTTCATAAAAAGGGCCACCGAAAATACATTAGGTGACCCTCATATCAATGAAATCTGAAGAGTTGCAAAAAGTCGGTTCGGGGGGAGGGAAGCGCTATCTAAAATCCAACAGTATTTTCATAAAAAGTGCCCCCGAAAATACATTAGCCGACCCTCATATCAATTAAATCTGAACAGTTACAAAAAATCGGTTGGGGGGGGGAGGCCCTATGTCAACTCCGACAGTATTTTCATAAAAATATATCCCGAAAACATATTAGTCGTCCCTCATATCAATTAAATCTGAAGAGTTACAAAAAGTCTGTTGGAGAGCGACGCTATATCAAATCAGACAGTATTTTCATCAAAAGGGCCCCCCAGAACATATTAGTCGTCCCTAATATCAATTAAAACTGAAAAGTTATAAAAAGTTGTTTGAGCAGGGCGCTATATCATATTCGACAGTATTTTCCTAAATAGCGCACAAAAACATAATAGTCGACCCACATATCAATTAAATCTTAAAAATTACAAGAAGTCGGTACGGGGGGGTAGGGACTGTCTCAAATCCGACACTATTTTCATAAAAAGGGCCCCCGAAAATACATTAGGTGACCCTCATATCAATGAAATCTGAAGAGTTGCAAAAAGTCGGTTCGGGGGGAGGGAAGCGCTATCTAAAATCCAACAGTATTTTCATAAAAAGTGCCCCCGAAAATACATTAGCCGACCCTCATATCAATTAAATCTGAACAGTTACAAAAAATCGGTTGGGGGGGGGGGATGCCCTATGTCAACTCCGACAGTATTTTCATAAAAATATATCCCGAAAACATATTAGTCGTCCCTCATATCAACTAAATCTGAAAAGATACAAAAAGTCTTTATGGGGAGGGGGGGGGGTAGGGACTGTCTCAAATCCGACACTATTTTCATAAAAAGGGCTCCCGAAAATACATTAGGTGACCCTCATATCAATGAAATCTGAAGAGTCTCAAAAAGTCGGTTAGTAGGGGTGGTGCTTGCTCATATTCGACAATATGTTTATCAAAAGTGTCCCCTAAAACATATTATTCGACCTTCACATCAATTAAATCTGAAAAGATACAAAAACTCTGTTCGGAGGGAGATAAGCGCTATTTCAAATCTTAATATTTTACCCTCATATTAATTAAATCTAAAAATTTACAGAAAAGCGGTTGGGGGGAGGGGCAATGCTATCTCAAATCCGACAGTATTTTCATAAAAAGCGCCACACAAAACATAATATTCATCCCTCATATCAATTAAATCTGAAAAGTTACAAAAAGTGGGTTCGGAAGGATCGGTCGGTATTTCAAATCCGACTTTATTTTCATAAAACGCCCCCCAAAAACGTTAGTCGTCCCTGATATCGACTAAATCTGAAAAGTTAAAAAAAGTCGGTTCGGGAGGTGATTAGGGCCCCCCCGGAAATACATTAGGCGACCCTCAAATCAATTAAATCTGAAATGTTACAAAAAGTGGGTTCGGAAGGGTCGGTCGGTATTTCAAATCCGACTTTATTTTCATAAAAAGCCCCCCAAAAACATTAGCCGTCCCTCATATCGACTAAATCTGAAAAGTTACAAAAAGTCTGTTCGGGGGGGGGGGGAGGGGGGGTGGTTAGGGCCTTCCGAAAATACATTAGGCGACCCTCATATTAATTAAATCTGAAGAGTTACAAAAAGTCGGTTGGGGAGCGACGCTATTTCAAATCACACAGTATTTTCATAAAAAGTCCCCCCAGAACATATAAGTCGTCCCTAATATCAATTAAAACTGAAAACTAACGAAAACTGGTTAGTGGGAGGGTGCGCTATATCATATCCGACAGTATTTTCATAAAAAGAATCCCACAAATCATAATAGTCGACCCTTATATCAATTAAATCTGAAAAGTTTCAAAATGTTGTTTGAGCAGGGCGCTATATCATATCCGACAGTATTTTCAAAAAAAGCGCCCACCAAAACACATTAGTCGACCCTCATATCAATTAAATCTGAACAGTTACAAAAAATCGGTTGGGGAGGCCCTATGTCAACTCCGACAGTATTTTCATAAAAATATATCCCGAAAACATATTAGTCCTCCCTCATATCAACTAAATCTGAAAAGTTACAAAAAGTTGGTACGGGGGGGGGTAGGGACAGTCTCAAATCCGACACTATTTTCATAAAAAGGGCTCCCGAAAATACATTAGGTAACCCTCATATCAATGAAATCTAAAGAGTTCCAAAAAGTCGGTTGGGGGAGGGGTCCCTATGTCAATTCCGACTGTATTTTCATTAAAATATCCACCGAAAACATATTAGTCGTCCCTCATACCAACTAAATCTGAAAAGTTACAAAAAGTCTGCTCGGGGGGTGGTTAGGGCCTTCCGAAAATACATTAGGCGACCCTCATATTAATTAAATCTGAAGAGTTACAAAAAGGCGGTTGGGGAGAGACGCTAATTCAAATCTGACAGTATTTTCATAAAAAGGACCCCCCAGAACATATTAGTCGTCCCTCATATCAATTAAATCTTAATAGTTAGAAAAAGTCGGTTCGGATGGGGGGAGGATGGGCGCTATCACATATCCGACAGTATTTTCATAAAAAGGGCTCCCCAAATGATAATAGTTCGGGGGGTGATTAGGGCCCCCCCCGGAAATACATTAGGCGACCCTCAAATCAATTAAATCTGAAAAGTTACAAAAAGTGGGTTCGAAAGGGTCGGTCGGTATTTCAAATCGGAATTTATTTTCATAAAAAGCCCCCCAAAAACATTAGCCGTCCCTCATGTCGACTAAATCTGAAAAGTTACAAGAAGTCTGCTCAGGGGGTGGTTAGGGCCTTCCGAAAATACATTAGGCGACCCTCATATTAATTAAATCTGAAGAGTTACAGAAGGTCGGTTGGGGATCGACGCTGTTTCAAATCAGACAGTATTATCATAAAAAGGTCCCCCCAGAACATATAAGTCGTCCCTAATATCAATTAAAACTGAAAAGTTACAAAAAGTCGGTTAGGGGAGTCACTATTTCATATCCGACAGTATTATTCTTGTAGGGGAGGTGCTTGCTCATATCCGACAATATTTTTATAAAAAGTGTTCCCTAAAACATATTATTCGACCCTCATATCAATTAAATCTGAAAAGATACAAAAACTCTGTTCGGAGGGAGATAAGCGCTATTTCAAATCTTAATATTTTACCCTCATATTAATTAAATCTAAAAATTTACAAAAAAACGGTTGGGGGGAGGGGCAATGCTATCTCGAATCCGACAGTATTTTCATAAAAAGCGCCACCCAAAACATAATAGTCATCCCTCATATCAATTATATCGGAAAAGTTACAAAAAGTGGGTTCGGAAGAATCGGTCGGTATTTCAAATCCGACTTTATTTTCATAAAACGCCCTCCAAAAACGTTAGTCGTCCCTGATATCGACTAAATCTGAAAAGTTACAAGAAGTCTGCTCGGGGGGTGGTTAGGGCCTTCCGAAAATACATTAGGCGACCCTCATATTAATTAAATCTGAAGAGTTACAGAAGGTCGGTTGGGGATCGACGCTGTTTCAAATCAGACAGTATTATCATAAAAAGGTCCCCCCAGAACATATAAGTCGTCCCTAATATCAATTAAAACTGAAAACTAACAAAAAGTGGTTAGGGGGAGGGTGCGCTATATCATATCCGACAGTATTTTCATAAAAAGAATCCCACAAATCATAATAGTCGACCCTTATATCAATTATATCTGAAAAGTTTCAAAATGTTGTTTGAGCAGGGCGCTATATCATATCCGACAGTATTTTCATAAAAAGCGCCCACCAAAACATATTAGTCGACCCTCATATCAATTAAATCTGAACAGTTACAAAAAATCGGTTGGGGAGGGGGGGAGGTCCTATGTCAACTCCGACAATATTTTCATGAAAATATATCCCGAAAACATATTAGTCGTCCCTCATATCAACTAAATCTGAAAAGTTACAAAAAGTCGGTTGGTGGGGGGCGCTATCTCACATCCGACGGTATTTTTATAAAAAGCGCTACATAAAACGTAATAGTCGAACCTCATATCAATTAAATCAGAAGAGTTACAACGAGTCGGTTGGGAGGGCGGGTCCCTATGTCAATTCCGACATTATTTTTATAAAAATATCCTTCGAAATCATATTAGCCGTCCCTCGTATCAACTAAATCTGAAAAGTTACAAAAAAACGGTCAGTGCAGGAGGTCCTTGCTCAAATCCGACTATATTTTTATAAAAAGCGCCCTCTAAAACATATTATTCGAACCTCATATCAATTAAATCTGAAAAGATACAAAAACTCGGTTCGGAGGGAGATAAGCGCTATCTCAAATCCGATAGTATTTTCATAAAAAGGGCCCTCGAAAATACATTAGTCGACCCTCATATCAATTAAATCTGAAGAGTTACAAAAAGTCGGTTAGGGGGGGGGGGCGCTATCTCATATCCAACGGTATTTTTATAAAAAGCGCCACATAAACGTTATAGCCGAACCTCATATCAATTAAATCTGAAAAGTGACAAAAAATCAGTTAGGGGGGGGGCACTATCTCATATCCGACAGTATTTTCATAAAAAGCGCCCCCAAAAACGTAATAGTCGAACCTCATATCAATTAAATCTGAAAAGTTACAAAAAGTCGGTTCGGAGGAAAGGTGCTATCTTAAATCCGACACTATTTTCATAAAAAAGACCCCCGAAAATACATTGGGCAACCCTCATATCAATTAAATCTGAAGAGTTACAAAAAGTGGATTCTGAAGGGTCGGTTGGGGGGGGGGGGGGCGGTCCCTATGTCAATTCCGACAGTATTTTCATAAAAATATTCTTCGTAATCATATTAGTTGTCCCTCATATGAACTAAATCTGATAAGTTACAAAAACTCAGTTCGGGGGGAGGGAAGGGCTATCTGAAATCCGACAGTATTTTCATAAAAAGGGCCCCCGAAAATACATTAGTTGACCCTCATATCAATTAAATCTGAAGAGTTACAAAAAGTAGGTTGCGGAGCGACGCTATTTCAAATCAGACAGTATTTTCATAAAAAGGGCCCCAGAGACCATATTAGTCGTCGATAATATCAATTAAAATTGAAAACTAACAAAAAGTTGGTTAGGAGGAGGGTGCGCTATATTATATCCGACAGTGTTTTCATAAAAAGGGCCCCCGAAAATACATTAGTTGACCCTCATATCAATTAAATCTGAAGAGTTACAAAAAGTAGGTTGCGGAGCGACGCTATTTCAAATCAGACAGTATTTTCATAAAAAGGGCCCCAGAGAACATATTAGTCGTCCCTAATATCAATTAAAATTGAAAACTAACAAAAAGTTGGTTAGGAGGCTATATTATATCCGACAGTGTTTTCATAAAAAGAATCCCACAAATCATAATAGTCGACCCTCATATCAGTTAAATCTGAATAATTACAAAAAGTCGGTTCGGAGGGGGAGGAGCGGAGCTATCACATATCCGACAGTATTTTCATAAAAAGGGCACCCAAAACATAATAGTTGACCCTCATATCAAATAAATCTGAAAAGTTACAAAAAGTCGGTTCGGGGGGTAGAGGCTGTCTCAAATCCGACACTATTATCATAAAAAGGGCCCCCGAAAATACATTATGTGACCCTCATATCAATTAAATCTGAAGAGTTACAAAAACTCAGTTCGGGGGGAGGGAAGGTCTATCTGAAATCCGAATGTATTTTCAGAAAAAGGGCCCCCGAAAATACATTAGTCGACCCTCATATCAATTAAATCTGAAGAGTTAAAAGAAGTCGGTTGGGATGGCTGGTTCCTATGTCAATTCCGACATTATTTTTATAAAAATATCCTTCGAAACCATATTAGCCGTCCCTTATATCAACTTAATCTGAAAAGTAACAAAGATCGGTTAGGGGGGCGGGCTATCTCATATCCGACAGTATTTTTATATAAAAGCGCCCCTAAAAACGTAATGGTCGAACCTCATATCAATTAAATCTAAAAAGTTACAAAAAGTCGGTTAGGGGGAGGGGCGCTATCTCATATCCGACATTATTTTTCATAAAAAGGGCCCCCCAGAACATATTAGTCGTCCCTAATATCAATTAAAACTGAAAACTAACAAAAAGTTGGTTAGGGGGAGGGTGTGCTATATCATATCCGACAGTATTTTCATAAAAAGAATCCCACAAATCATAATAGTCGACCCTCATATCAATTAAATCTGAAAAGTTACAAAAAGTTGTTTGAGCAGGGCCCTATATCATATCCGACAGTATTTTCCTAAATAGTGCCCCAAAAACATAATAGTCGACCCTCGTATCAATTAAATCTTAAAAGTTACAAAAAGTCGGTACGGGGGGGGGGACTGTCTCGAATCCAGCTTTTTATCTATTTATTGAATAATAATACAATCAGCCACTGGAGGGCTATAAGTATTAGGGCTAAGAGTTCTCATTCAAAAAATATATATAAATAATAGAGAAATAAATATAAATATAAAAAGTAAATAAATAATACTGATGAAGAAAGAAAATAAAAGAAAAAAAAATAAACAATAACATAAAAAGAAACTTATAAACACAATCATACCTATATACAATATATACATTCGCCCAAGAATCTCCGAGCCAGGCTTTTTCCCCCACATGTGGAAGGCAAAGCAAGACTCCAGGAGATTCCAGTGCCACTTTTCCAGCCGCATCACTGGTATTAGAAGCCAATGGAGACTGAAAGAGGGCACTAGAGCCACAGACGCTCGGGACATGAGTGGAGAAGCTGGCCATTGCCAGGACTCCAGAAGCATATTTACAAGAGATCTCTGGGCCACTGCCGTTTTAACCTTCGTGGAGGATTGTAGGGATGAAGGGAGCTGGATAGGGATTGAGCTAGAGGATTTGGATGATGGATAAGGTTTTGGTGAAAGTTTGAGAATCTGGTTGGGATGATGTCGAGGACAAATGGGATGTTAAGGTCATGGTGTAGGGTCTTGTTTGTGACATAATATGGGGCATTGACTATTGTTCTAAGTACTTTGGACTGGAAGGATTGGATGCGTTTGATATTCGAATGTTTAGCAGTTCCCCACAGTTCAAGTCCGTAGGTCCAGATAGGTTTCAGTATGGTCTTGTAGATTAAAAGTTTATTTTCAATCGAAAGATGGGATGTCCTACTTAGTAATCTATACAGCTGGCCATATCGTCGGTTAAGTTCTTGTCTTTTAAGTCTGGTATGTGGGTTCCAAGTTAGTCTTTTGTCAAGAAGGAAGCCAAGGTAACGGACTGTGTCTGAGTAGGGAAGTGGAATTGAATTAAAAAGGATTGACGGACAGGATCTGCGTCGCAGGGTAAAAGTGATATGTTTGCATTTTGATTCATTGATTTTGATGCGCCAGTTGTTGCACCACTGCTCAATCAAAGAGAGGTGAGATTGTAGGTTTAGAGATGCTATTTGAGGATCTGAGTGGGAAGATAGAATGGCAGTATCATCAGCAAATGTAGCTAGAAATGTATCGGGATTGGAAGGGATATCGGAAGTGAAGAGGATATAGAGAACTGGGCCCAAGACACTGCCTTGTGGAACACCAGCCTCAACTGGATAGTAAGTGGAGAATGCGGTGTCACAACGGACTTGAAAGGAACGATTTGAGAGGTAGGATTTGAGGACTAGGTATAAGGATTGGGGTAAATGGGTTTTGAGCTTGAAAAGCAAGCCATCGTGCCACACCCGGTCGAAAGCTTGTGCTACGTCCAGAAAGGCACCAGTGCAATAATGCTTGTTTTCAAGTGCAGAGGATATATGGTCCACAACACGAAGGCCTTGTTGGACAGTGGAATGTCTTGAGCGGAATCCAAACTGATGAGAAGGGATGTTGTGGGATTCGATTATGGGTAGGATGCGTTTGAGAAGGATTTTCTCAAAGATTTTTGAGAGGATCGGGAGTAAGCTTATCGGTCTATAGGATGATGTGTTATTAACAGGTTTACCTGGTTTTGGAAACAGGATGATTATGGAATGTTTCCACACCAAAGGAAAGTTGGTTGTGCGAAGGATGCAGTTGTATAGATAGGTAAGGAATATGATTGCTTTTTTGGGAAGTTGTCTGAGGATTTGTGAAGTGAGGAGATCATATCCAGGGGATTTTCGGGGTTTTAATTTGTTTATAAGGAATTTGACCTCAGAGGGGTTAACAGGTTTTGGAGGTAGAGAGAGAGGAATTGGTGAAGAGAGGAATTCTTCAACTTCAGCAGTGTGGCTGGGATGGAGTTCAGGGTGAGGGGTGAATGTGTAGGATAAATGTTTAGCAAACTCCTCTGCTCTATTCGCATCTGACGAAGCCCAGGAACCATCATCACGGCGAAGTGGATGGGAAATGGACTGGAATTTAAGGATTTTTTTGGTTACGTTCCAGAGGGAGTTATCACTAGCGGATAATGAGGAGAGGTAGGAATTGTAGGATTGGGTTTTAAAAGTTTCCAGTTTCTTTTTTACCTGTTTGGAATAATAATTATACGATTTCCGGTCATCAGGATGCCTAGTTCTTTGCCAAAGGGTCCTAGAGCAACGTTTGCTATGGATTAGGTCCAATAGATCTTGAGGTAAAGGATTTATGTTATGGTATTTTTTGGGACGATCAGGTGAGGATGCAGTCCAAGCTGCTTGCTGGATCAGGGTAGTGAAGGAATGCACTGCATCGTCGAGGTCTTCAGGTGTTTTTAAGGAAACTCTGAGGTCAATATTATCTTCCAGTATTTGACGGAAAAGGTTCCAGTTAACTGGCCCCCTGATAAATGAAGGTGGGGATGATTTGGGAAATGGAGTAGTGGAAACGGTTAGGACTAGAGGACTATGGTCTGAGGAAAGATCATCAAACCTTGAAATAGAACAGTGTAGTGATCCTAGACCTTTGTGGAGGAAAAAGTCTAGAAGGTCGGGATTGCGGTTGGGATCTGTTGGCCAGTATGTGGGTGTATTAGGTGAAAGGATGTTGCTGCGATGGGAATTAAGTGCAGATAGCAATGTTCGGCCTCGGGAATTTGTGGACCTGGCTCCCCATTGCTGGTGTTTTGCATTTAGATCTGCACCTAGGAGGAAGTGGTGTCCTAAGAAATTCAGGAAGGAAATTATTTGGGGTTCGGAAATGGGTGTTTTAGGTGGGGAATATGCTGCAACTAGTGTTATTGGGTAAAGGGGTGTTTGGATTATTACGGCTGTGGATTGTAGGAAATTATGGCTTGGTAAGGGAAACAAATGATGGGAAACGGATCGATGGATAATTATGGCAGTGCCACTATGTGCTGTTCCATCAGGATGGTCGGTTCGATAAATATTGTAGCCGGGCACGTTGATTTGTCGTTTGTTGGTTAGTCGAGTTTCAGTTATTAGTGCTATGTCGATGTTTTTGTCATGTAATAAGATTGTCAGTTCGTTGATGTGGTTCCGAATACCATTCGCATTCCAGAGGAGAATGGAGAGGAATTTGGTTGAAGACATTTATGGATTTCTTGGCAGTGGAATGAGGTTGGATATAACATTGGTAAGTAGCGAAAAAAGGGGGGTAATGAGAGATCTAAATTCGGAAAGGAAAGATGTCAATAGGCTTGTGAGGTCAGTGGAATTGGAAGGAGGAGGAATGTATGTCTGGGAATTGAACCTAGGTTCAGGGATGGGTGGATATGGGTCTTGAGGTTGATGTGTGAATTCTCGAGGTTGAGGTTCTTGTGGCAGGGCCTGAGATTAGGGGCATCTCAAATCCGACAGTATTTTCATAAAAAGGGCCTCCGAAAATACGTTAGGTAACCCTCATATCAATGAAATCTGAAAAGATAAAAAAAACTCTGTTCGGAGGGAGATAAGCGCTATTTCAAATCCGACAGTATTTTCATAAAAATATATTCCGAAAACATATTAGTCGTCCCTCATATCAACTAAATCTGAAATGTTACAAAAAGTCGGTTAGGGGGGGCGCTATCTCAATCCGACAGTATTTTCATAAAAAGGCCCCCAAAACATAATATTCGACCCTCATATCAATTAATCTGAATATTTACAAAATGTCGATTCGTATGCGGGGGAGGCGCTATCTCAAATTTGACAATCCGACAGTATTTTCATAAAATGGGCACCTGTAAATATATTAGTCGACCCTCATATCAATTAAATCTGAATAGTTACAAAAAGTCGGTTGGGGGGGAGGCGCTATCTCAAATCCGACAGTATTTTCATAAAAAGGGCTCCCCAAAACATATTAGTCGACCCTCATATCAATTAAATCTGAAAAGTTACAAAAAGTCAGTTTGGGGGGGGGCGCTATCTCAAATCCGACAGTATTTTCATAAAAAGGGCCCCCAAAACATATTAGTCGACCCTCATATCAATTAAATCTGAATAGTTACAAAAAGTCGGTTCGGTAGGGGGAGGCGCGTTTTTTTAAATCCGACAGTATTTTCATAAAAAGGGCCCCCAAAACATATTAGTCGACCCTCATATCAATTAAATCTGAAAAGTTACAAAAAGTCGGTTTGGGGGGGGCGCTATCTCAAATCCGACAGTATTTTCATAAAAAGGCCCCCGAAAACATATTATTCGACCCTCATATCAATTAAATCGGATAAGTTACAAAAAGTCGGTTTCGAGGGGGGCCTATCTCAAATCCGACAGTATTTTCATAAAAAGGGCCCCAAAACATAGTTGTCGACCCTCATATCAATTAAATCTGAAAATTACAAAAAGTCGGTTCTGGGGGGAGGCGCTATCTCAAATCCGACAGTATTTTCATAAAAAGGCCCCCGAAAACATATTAGTCGACCCTCATATCAATTAAATCTGAAAAGTTACAAAAAGTCGGTTTGGGGGGGGGCGCTATCTCAAATCCGACAGTATTTTTATAAAAAGGGCCCCGAAAACATATTAGTCGACCTCATATCAATTAAATCTGAAAAGTTACAAAAAGTCAGTTCGGGGGGAGGCGCTATCTCAAATCCGACAGTATTTTCATAAAAAGGGCCCCCGAAAACATATTAGTCGACTCCTATATCAATTAAATCTGAAAAGTTACAAAAAGTCAGTTTGGGAGGGGCGCTATCTCAAATCCGACAGTATTTTCATAAAAAGGCCCCCGAAAACATATTAGTCGACCCTCATATCAATTAAATCTGAAAAGTTACAAAAAGTCGGTTCGGGGGGGGGCGCTATCTCAAATCCGACAGTATTTTCATAAAAAGGGCCCCGAAAACATATTAGTCGACCTCATATCAATTAAATCTGAAAAGTTACAAAAAGTCGGTTTGGGGGGGGCGCTATCTCAAATCCGACAGTATTTTCATAAAAAGGCCCCCGAAAACATATTAGTCGACCCTCATATCAATTAAATCTAGAAAGTTACAAAATGTCGGTTCAGGGGGGGGAGGCGCTTTCTCAAATCCGACAGTATTTTTCATAAAAAGCACCCCTTAAAACATAATAATCGACCCTCATATCAACTAAATCTGAAAAGTTACAAAAAGTCGGTTTGGGGGGGTGCTATCTCAAATCCGACAGTATTTTTATAAAAAGGCCCCCGAAAACATATTAGTCGACCCTCATATCAATTAAATCTGAAAAGTTACAAAAAGTCGGTTCGGGGGGAGGGCGCTATCTCAAATCCGACAGTATTTTCATAAAAAGGGCCCCCGAAAACATATTAGTCGACCCTCATATCAATTAAATCTGAAAAGTTACAAAAAGTCGGTTTGGGGGGGGGCGCTATCTCAAATCCGACAGTATTTTCATAAAAAGGGCCCCCGAAAACATATTAGTCGACCCTCATATCAATTAAATCTGAAAAGTTACAAAAAGTCGGTTTGGGGGGAGGCGCTATCTCAAATCCGACAGTATTTTCATAAAAAGGCCCCCGAAAACATATTAGTCGACCTCATATCAATTAAATCTGAAAAGTTACAAAAAGTCGGTTCGGAGGGGGGCGCTATCTCAAATCCGACAGTATTTTCATAAAAAGGCCCCCAAAACATATTAGTCGACCCTCATATCAATTAAATCTGAAAAGTTACAAAAAGTCGGTTCGGGGGAGGGCGCTATCTCAAATCCGACAGTATTTTCATAAAAAGGGCCCCCGAAAACATATTAGTCGACCCTCATATCAATTAAATCTGAAAAGTTACAAAAAGTCGGTTCGGAGGGGGGGCGCTATCTCAAATCCGACAGTATTTTCATAAAAAGGCCCCCAAAACATATTAGTCGACCCTCATATCAATTAAATCTGAAAAGTTACAAAAAGTCGGTTCGGGGGGGGGCGCTATCTCAAATCCGACAGTATTTTCATAAAAAGGCCCCCGAAAACATATTAGTCGACCTCATATCAATTAAATCTGAAAAGTTACAAAAAGTCGGTTCGGGAGGGGGGGCGCTATCTCAAATCCGACAGTATTTTCATAAAAAGGCCCCCGAAAACATATTAGTCGACCCTCATATCAATTAAGTCTGAAAAGTTACAAAAAGTCGGTTCGGGGGGGGGCGCTATCTCAAATCCGACAATCCGACAGTATTTTCATAAAAAATTCCCCCGAAAACATATTAGTCGACCCTCATATCAATTAATCTGAAAAGTTACAAAAAGTCGGTTCGGGGGGGGGCGCTATCTCAAATCCGACAGTATTTTCATAAAAAGGGCCCCCAAAACATATTAGTCGACCCTCATATCAATTAAATCTGAAAAGTTACAAAAAGTCGGTTCGGGGGGGGGCGCTATCTCAAATCCGACAGTATTTTCATAAAAAGGCCCCCAAAACATATTAGTCGACCCTCATATCAATTAAATCTGAAAAGTTACAAAAAGTCGGTTCGGGAGGGGGGGCGCTATCTCAAATCCGACAGTATTTTCATAAAAAGGCCCCCGAAAACATATTAGTCGACCCTCATATCAATTAAATCTGAAAAGTTACAAAAAGTTAGTTCGGGGAGGGGGGCGCTATCTCAAATCCGACAGTATTTTCATAAAAAGGTACCCCCAAAACATATTAGTCGACCCTCATATCAATTAAATCTGAAAAGTTACAAAAAGTCGGTTCGGAGGGGGGGCGCTTTCTCAAATCCGACAGTATTTTCATAAAAAGGACCCCGAAAACATATTAGTCGACCCTCATATCAATTAAATCTGAAAAGTTACAAAAAGTCGGTTCGGGAGGGGGGCGCTATCTCAAATCCGACAGTATTTTCATAAAAAGGTCCCCGAAAACATATTAGTCGACCCTCATATCAATTAAATCTGAAAAGTTACAAAAAGTCGGTTTGGGGGGGGGCGCTATCTCAAATCCGACAGTATTTTCATAAAAAGGCCCCCGAAAACATATTAGTCGACCCTCATATCAATTAAATCTGAAAAGTTACAAAAACTCGGTTGGGGGAAGGCGCTATCTTAAATCTGACAGTATTTTCTTAAAAACGGCCCCCTAAAACATTTTAGTCGACCCTCATATCAATTAAATCTGAAAAATTACAAAAACTCGGTTGGGGGGAGGGCGCTATCTCAAATCCGACAGTATTTTTATAAAAAGGCCCCCGAAAACATATTAGTCGACCTCATATCAATTAAATCTGAAAAGTTACAAAAAGTCGGTTTGGAGGGCGCTATCTCAAATCCGACAGTATTTTCATAAAAAGGCCCCCGAAAACATATTAGTCGACCCTCATATCAATTAAATCTGAAAAGTTACAAAAAGTCGAGTTCGAGGGGGGAGGCGCTATCTCAAATCCGACAGTATTTTCATAAAAAGGGCCCCCGAAAACATATTAGTCGACCCTCATATCAATTAAATCTGAAAGTTACAAAAAGTCGGTTTGGGGGGAGGGCGCTATCTCAAATCCGACAGTATTTTCATAAAAAGGCCCCCGAAAACATATTAGTCGACCCTCATATCAATTAAATCTGAAAAGTTACAAAAAGTCGGTTCGGGGGGGGGCGCTATCTCAAATCCGACAGTATTTTCATAAAAAGGCCCCCGAAAACATATTAGTCGACCCTCATATCAATTAAATCTGAAAAGTTACAAAAAGTCGGTTTGGGGGGAGGGCGCTATCTCAACTCCGACAGTATTTTTATAAAAAGTTCCCCCGAAAACATATTAGTCGAGCCTCATATCAATTAAATCTTAAAAGTTACAGAAATTCGGTTTGAGGGGGGGCGATATCTCAAATCTGTCAGTAATTACATAAAAAGGGCCCCCGAAAACGTATTAGTCGACCCTCATATCAATTAAATCTGAAAAGTTACAAAAAGTCGGTTCGAGGGGAGGGCGCTATCTCAAATCCGACAGTATTTTTATAAAAGATGCCCCCGAAAACATATTAGTCGACCCTCATATCAATTAAATCTGAAAAGTTACAAAAAGTCGGTTTGGGGGGGGGCGCTATCTCAAATCCGACAGTATTTTTATAAAAAGGGATCCCCGAAAACATATTAGTCGACCCTCATATCAATTAAATCTGAAAAGTTACAAAAAGTCGGTTTGGAGGGCGCTATCTCAAATCCGACAGTATTTTCATAAAAAGGGCCCCCGAAAACATATTAGTCGACCCTCATATCAATTAAATCTGAAAAGTTACAAAAAGTCGGTTCGGGGGGAGGGCGCTATCTCAAATCCGACAGTATTTTCATAAAAAGGCCCCCGAAAACATATTAGTCGACCCTCATATCAATTAAATCTGAAAAGTTACAAAAAGTCGGTTCGGGAGGGGGGCGCTATCTCAAATCCGACAGTATTTTTATAAAAAGGGCTCCCGAAAACATATTAGTCGACCCTCATATCAATTAAATCTGAAAAGTTACAAAAAGTGAGTTCGGGGGGAGGGCGCTATCTCAAATCCGACAGTATTTTCATAAAAAGGCCCCTCAAAACATATTAGTCGACCCTCATATCAATTAAATCTGAAAAGTTACAAAAAGTCGGTTTCGGGGGGAGGGCGCTATCTCAAATCCGACAGTATTTTTATAAAAAGGGCCCCCGAAAACATATTAGTCGACTCTCATATCAATTAAATCTGAATAGTTACAAAAAGTCGTTTGGGGGGGCGCTATCTCAAATCCGACAGTATTTTCATAAAAATATCCTTCGAAAAGTATTAGTCGTCCCTCATATCAACTAAATCTGAAATGTTACAAAAAGTCGGTTAGGGTGGGAGGGAGGTGCTATCTCATATCCGACAGTATTTTCATAAAAAGCACCCCCTAAAACATTATAGTCGACCCTCATATCAACTAAATCTGAAAAGTTACAAAAAGTCGGTTCGGGAGGGAGGGACTATCTCAAATCCGACAGTATTTTTATAAAAAGCGCCCCCCAAAACATAATAGTCGACCATCATATCAATTAAATCTGAAGAGTTATAAAAACTCGTTTCGTGGGGAGTGAAGCGCTATCTCAAATCCGACAGTATTTTCATAAAAAAACGTCCCCCAAAACATAATAGTTTACCCTCATATTAATTAAATCTAAAAAGTTACAAAAAAACGGTTGAGGGAAGGGGG
Organism: Nezara viridula; assembly: GCA_928085145.1. NCBI lineage: Eukaryota > Metazoa > Arthropoda > Insecta > Hemiptera > Pentatomidae > Nezara > Nezara viridula. The sequence continues at coordinate 88,413,538 of OV725077.1, read as the reverse complement.
GGAGAAAGGCTATCTCAAATTCGACAGTATTTTCATAAAAAGAGCCCCCGAAAATAAATTAGTCGACCCTCATATCAATTAAATCTGAAGAGTTACAAAAAGTCGGTTGGGGGAGGGGGTCCCTATGTTTATTCCGACAGTATTTTCATAAAAAGTGCCCCCCCAAAAAAAATAGTCAACCCTCATATCGATTAAATCTTAAAAGTTACAAAAAGTCGGTTCGGGGGGTAGGGGCTATAGGGAGGGTTCCTATTTCTAATCTGACAGTATTTTCATAGAAATTCAATACGAAAACATATTAGTCGTCCCTCATATCAACTAAATCTGAAAAGGTACAAAAAGTCAGATAGGGGGAGGCACCATCTCATATCCGACAGTATTTTCATAAAAAGTGCCCCCCAAAACATAATAGTCGACCCTCATATCAATTAAATCTTAAAAGTTACAAAAAGTCGGTTCGGAAGGTAGGGGCTATCTCAAATCCGACAGTATTGTCATAAAAAGTTTCCCCGAAAATACATTAGGAGACCCTAATATCAATTAAATCTGAAAAGTTACAAAAAGTCAGTTAGTGGGGAGGCACTTAGTCATATCCGACAATATTTTCATAATAAGCTTCCCTAAAACATATTATTCGACCCTCAAATCTATTAAATCTAAAAAGTTACAAAAACCCAGTTCGGGGGGAGGAAAGCGCTATCTCAAATCCGACAGTATTTTCATAAAAAGAGCTCCCGAAAATACATTAGGCGACCTCATATAAATTAAATCTGAAGAGTTATAAAAACTCGTTTCGTGGGGAGGGAAGCGCTATCTCAAATCCGACAGTATTTTCATAAAAAGCGCCTTCCAAAACATAATAGCCGACTCTGATATCAATTAAATCTAAAAAGTTATAAAAAGTCGGTTCGGGGGGAGGGAACGCTATCTCAAATCCAACTGTATTTTCATAAAAAGGGACCCCGAAAATACAATATTCGACCCTTATATCAATTAAATCTGAAAAGTTACAAAAACTGTTCGGGGGGTAGGGGCATCTCAAATCCCACATTATTTTCATAAAAAGCGCTGCCCAAAACATAATAGTCGACCCCCATATCAATTAAATCTGAAAAGTTACAAAAAAACGGTTGAGGGAGGGGGAGGGAGAAAGGCTATCTCAAATTCGACAGTATTTTAATAAAAAGCGCCCCCAAAAACGTAATATTCGAACCTCATATCAATTAAATCTGAGGAATTACAAAAAGTCGGTTGGTGTGGGGTCTCTATGTCTATTCCGACAGTATTTTCATAAAAATATCTTACGAAAACATATTAGTCGTCCCCTATATCAACTAAATCTGAAAAGGTACAGAAAGTCAAATAAGGGAAGGGCACCATCTCATATCCGACAGTATTTTCATAAAAAGTGCCCCCCAAAACATAATAGTCGACCCTCATATCAATTAAATCTTAAAAGTAACAAAAAGTCGGTTCGGAGGGTAGGGGCTATCTCAAATCCGACAGTATTTTCATAAAAAGGTCCCCGAAAATACATTATGTGACCCACATTTCAATTAAATCTGAAGAGTTCTAAAAAGTGGGTTAGGGGGGTCCCTTTGTCAAATCTGACAGTATCTCATATCCGACAGTATGTTCATAAAAAGTGCCCCCCAAAACATATTAGTCGTCCCTCATATCAATTAAATCTAAAGAGTTACAAAAACTCGTTTCGTGGGGAGGGAAGCGCTATCTCAAATCCATCCGTATTTTAATAAAAAGCGCCCCCCAAAACATAATAGTCGACCCTCATATCAATTAAATCTGAAAAGTTACAAAAAGTCGGTTCTGAGGGGTCGGTCATTATTTCAAATTCGACAGTATATTCATAAAAAGCTCCCAAAATACATTAATGGACCCTCATATCAACTAAATCTGAAGAGTTACAAAAAGTCGGTTATTGGGGGAGGCGCTTGCTCATATCCGACAGTATTATCATAAAAAGGGTCCCCCAAAACATATTATTCGACCCTCATATCAATTAAATCTGAAAAGTTATAAAAAGTCGGTTCGGGGAAGGGAAGCGTTATCTCAAATTCGACAGTATTTTCATAAAAAGGGCCCCCGAAAATACATTAGTCGGCCCACATATCAATTAAATCTGAAAAGGTGCAAGAAGTCAGATAGGAGGAGGGCACCATCTTATATCCGACAGTATTTTCATAAAAAGTGCCCCCCAAAAAAATATAGTCGACCCTCATATCAATTAAATCATAAAGGTTACCAAAAGTTGGTTCGGGGGATAGGGGCTATCTCAATTCCGACAGTATTTTCATAAAAAGGGAGCCCGAAAGTACATTAGGTGACCCTCATATCAATTAAATCTGAAGAGTTACAAAATGTGGATTAGGAGGGTCCCTATTTCAAATCTGACAGTATTTTCATAAAAACATCATATGTAAACAAATTAGTCGTCCCTCATATCAACTAAATCTGCAAAGGTACAAAAAGTCAAATAGTGGGAGGCACCATCTCATATCCGACAGTATTTTCATAAAAAGTGCCCCCCAAAACATAATAGTTGACCCTCATATCAATTAAATCTTAAAAGTTACAAAAAGTCTGTTCGGAGGCTAGGGGCTATCTCAAATATGACATTTTTTCATAAAAAGGGCCCCCGAAAATATATTATGCGATCCTCATATTAATTAAATCTGAAAAGTTACAAAAAGTGGGTTAGGGGTCTCCCTATGTCAAATCCGACAGTATTTTCATAAAAAGCGCCCCCCAAAACATAACAGTCGACCTTCATATCAATTAAATCTGAAAAGTTACAAAAAGTCTGTACGGAGGGGGGGGGAGCGGCGCTATCACATATCCGTCAGTATTTTCATAAAAAGCGCCCCCCAAAACATAATAGTCGACTCTGATATCAATTAAATCTGAAAAGTTATAAAAAGTCGGTTCGGGGAGAGGGAACGCTATCTCAAATCCAACTGTATTTTCATAAAAAGAGACCCCGAAAATACAATATTCGACCCTTATATCAATTAAATCTGAAAAGTTACAAAAACTCTGTTCGTGGGGTAGGGGCTATCTCAAATCCGACAGTATTTTCATAAAAAGGGTCCCCGAAAATACATTAGGTGACCGTCATATCAACTAAATCTGAAAAGTTTCAACAACTCAGTTCGGGGGGTAGGGGCTCGGACATGTCCGACAATATTTTCGTAATAAGCTTCCCTAAAACATATTATTCGACCCTCAAATCTATTATATCTAAAAAGTTACAAAAACCCATTTCGGGGGGAGGAAAGCGCTATCTCAAATCCGACAGTATTTTCATAAAAAGGGACCCCGAAAATACATTAGTCGACTCTCATATCAAATAAATCTGAAGAGTTACAAAAAGTCGTTTGGGGGGTCTCTAATTCAATTTCGAGAGTATTTTCATAAAAATATCCTTCGAAAAGTATTAGTCGTCCCTCATAACAACTAAATCTGAAATGTTACAAAAACTCGGTTAGGGTGGGAGGGAGATGCTATCTCATATCCGACAGTATGTTCATAAAAAGCACCCCCCAAAACAAAATCGTCAACCCTCATATCAATTAAATCTGAGAAGTTACAAAAAGTCGGTTCGGGGGGGAGGGACTATCTCAAATCCGACAGTATTTTCATAAAAAGCGCCCCCCAAAACATAATAGTCGACCCTCATATCAATTAAATCTGAAAAGTTACAAAAAGTCGGTTCGGTGGGTAGGGCGCTATCTCAAATCCGACAGTATTTTCATAAAAAGGTCCCCCGAAAATACATTATGTGACCCTCATATTCAATTAAATCTGAAAAGTTACAAAAAGTGGGTTAGGGGGGGCGCTATCTCAAATCTCGACAGTATTTTCATAAAAAGAGCCCCGAAAACATATTAGTCGACCCTCATATCAATTAAATCTGAAAGTTACAAAAAGTCGGTTGTGGGGGGGCGCTATGCTCATATTCCGACAGTATTTTCATAAAAAGCGCCCCCAAAACATATTAGTCGACCCTCATATCAATTAAATCTGAAAGTTACAAAAAGTCAGTTCGGTGGGGGAGGGAGCTGCGCTATCACATATCCGACAGTATTTTCATAAAAAGCGCCACCCAAAACGTAATAGTCGAACCTCATATTAATTAAATCTGAGAAGTTACAACAAGTGGGTTCGGTGAGGAGGGACTATCTCAGATCCGAAAGTATTTTTATAAAAAGCGTCCTCCAAAACATAATATTTTACCCTCATATTAATTAAATCTAAAAATTTACAAAAAAACGGTTGGGGGGAGGGGCAATGCTATCTCAAATTCGACAGTATTTTCAAAAAAAGCGCCCCCAAAAACATAATAGTCATCCCTCATATCAAATAATTCTGAAAAGTTACAAAAAGTTGGTTCGGAAGGATCGGTCGGTATTTCAAATCCGACTTTATTTTCATAAAACGTCCCCCAAAAACGATAGTCGTCCCTCATATCTACTAAATTCGAAAAGTTACAAAAAATCGGTTCGGGGGGTGATTAGGGCCCCCCCGGAAATACATTAGGCGACCCTCATATCAATTAAATCTGAAGAGTTACAAAAAGGCGGTTGGGGAGAGACGCTAATTCAAATCTGACAGTATTTTCATAAAAAGGACCCCCCAGAACATATTAGTCGTCCCTCATATCAATTAAATCTTAATAGTTAGAAAAAGTCGGTTCAGATGGGGGTAGGATGGGCGCTATCACGTATCCGACAGTATTTTCATAAAAAGGGCTCCCCAAAAGATAATAGTTGACCCTCATATCAATTAAAACTGAAAAATACAAAAAGTCGGTTAGGTTGGGGGGCTATCTCATATCTGACAGTATTTTTATAAAAAGCGCCCCCAAAAACGTAATAGTCGAACCTCATATCAATTAAATCTGAAAAGTTTTAAAAAGTCAGTTCGGGAGGAGGGAAGCGCTATCTCAAATCCGACAGTATTTTCATAAAAAGGGCAACCGAAAATACATTAGTTGTCCCACATATCAATTAAATCTGAGGAATTACAAAAAGTCGGTTGGTGTGGGGTCCCTATGTACATTCGGACAGTATTTTCATAAAAATATCTTACGAAAACATATTAGTCGTCCCTCATATCAACTAAATCTGAAAAGGTACAAAAAGTCAAATAGGGGAAGGGCACCATCTCATATCCGACAGTATTTTCATAAAAAGTGCCCCCCAAAACATAATAGTCGACCCGTATATCAATTAAATCTTAAAAGTAACAAAAAGTCGGTTCGGAGGGTAGGGGCTATCTCAAATCTGACAGTATTTTCATAAAAAGGGGCCCCGAAAATACATTATGTGACCCTCATTTCAATTAAATCTGAAGAGTTCTAAAAAGTTGGTTAGGGGGGTCCCTATGTACATTCGGAGAGTATTTTCATAAAAATATCTTACGAAAACATATTAATCGTCCCTCATATCAACCAAATCTGAAAAGTTACAAAAAGTCGGTTAGTGGGGGAGGCGCTTGCTCATAACCGACAATATTTTTATAATAAGCGCCCCCTTAAACATATTATTCGACCCTTATATCAATTAAATCTGAATAATCACAAAAAGTCAGTTCAGAGTGGGAGGGGGGAGCTGCGCTATCACATATCCGACAGTATTTTCATAAAAAGCGCCCCCAAAAACGTAATAGTCGAACCTCATATCAATTAAATCTAAAAAGTTACAAAAAGTCGGTTTGGGGTGGAGGGACTATCTCAAATTCGAAAGTATTTTCATAAAAAGCGCCCCCAAAACATAATAGTCGACCCTCATATCAATTAAATCTAAAAAGTTACAAAAAGTCGGTTTGGGGTGGAGGGACTATCTCAAATTCGAAAGTATTTTCATAAAAAGCGCCCCCAAAACATAATAGTCGACCCTCATATCAATTAAATCTGAAGAGTTATAAAAACTCGTTTCGTGGGGAGTGAAGCGCTATCTCCAATCCGACAGTATTTTCATAAAAAGCGTCCTCCAAAACATAATATTTGACCCTAATATTAATTAAATCTAAAAGATTACAAAAAAACGGATGGGGGGAGGGGCAATGCTATCTCAAATTCGACAGTATTTTCATAAAAAGTGCTCCCCAAAACATAATATCAATTAAATCAGAAAAGTTACAAAAAGTAGATTAGGGGGGCCTATATAAATCCGCTTCTATTTTCATAAAAAGCGCCCCCTCCCCCAAACATATTATTCGACCCTCATATCCATTAAATCTGAAAAGTTACAAAAACTCGGTTGGGGGGGGGTGTGCTATTTCATATCTTACTGTATTTTCATAAAAAGCGTTCCCAAAAACGTAATAGTCGAACCTCATATCAATTAAATCTGAAAAAATACAAAAAGTCGGTTCGGGAGGGAGGGACTATCTCAAATCCGACAGTATTTTAATAAAAAGCGCCCCCCAAAACATAATAGTCGACCCTCATATCAACTAAATCTGAAGAGTTACAAAAAGTCGGTTATTGGGGGAGGCGCTTGCTCATATCCGACAGTATTTTCATAAAAAGGGTCCCCCAAAACATATTATTCGACCCTCATATCAATTTTTTTTTTTTTTTTTTTTGTCTTTACATCTTCATCCGCACCTGTCATGGTAGTGACAATTAGCAGATTTGCTGTTTAAATTGAAAATGACATGATAGGCATGACGAAGAATGGAGCCCAGCAGCACCTCTTCCCTGGCCTGTTTATATCCTAAAATCAGGAAAGGAGATCTCTCATCCAGCTCCTTTTCAGTCGCCTCCTGATGAGCATTTCAGCCGTGGCCATGTCTTTGATAAGTCCATTGTGATGTCCGTGTAGTTTTAGATGAAATCGGGAGTAAAGAGTACGTATGTGCTGGTCAATGGTTGGTTGTCTTAGGTCGGTATGTAAAGTCTTATTGTTGACGTACCAGGGAGCTGCAGTTATTAGTCTTAAAATTTTAGATTGAAAGGATTGTAGTTTTTGTAAGTGAGTCTTTTTTGCTGAACCGTAAATCTGTGAGGCGTATGTCCAAATGGGTTTGAGCAGGTAAGTGTATGTATTTAGTTTTTGTCTAATTTTCAATTTTGATTTAGAAAACAGTGAGTACAGTATTTTCAGTCGCTTGTTCAAACTCTTTCTTTTCATTTTGACGTGTGGGCCCCAGGTCATCCTTCTGTCAAATATTAGTCCGAGGTAGCGTATACTGTCCGTCTGAGGAATTGGATTGTTGCTGATATAAACTGGTGGGCATGTTTCTCGTCGAAGCGTAAATGTTATGTGTTGTGATTTGTTATGATTTAATCTAATTTTCCAGAGTGAATACCAATTTTGTAAATTTAGTAAATGATGTTGTAAATTTAATGAGGCTAGTCTGGGGTCATGGTGTTTTGTTAAAATTGTTGTATCGTCAGCGTAAGTAGCAGTCAATGTTTCAGAGTTGGTAGGCATGTCATGAGTATAGACAATGTAGAGTAAAGGTGCCAATATTGATCCTTGAGGTACCCCTGCTGATACTGGTCGAATTGAGGAAATTTCTAAACCCTGTCGGACAGAGAAGAATCTGTCGAAAAGGAAAGATTGGAGAATGAGATAGTATGTATTAGGCAGTATAGTTTTGAGTTTGAAGAGAAGTCCCTGGTGCCAGACTTTATCAAATGCCTGAGCAACATCCAGAAATACGCCGGTAGCATATTGTTTTTGCTCTAGCGCTCCAGCAATGTAGTCAGTAACTCTGTGTAATTGGTGTGTAGTTGAATGAAATGTACGAAAACCGAATTGATAGTCAGGTATTATTTGTTGGTCTGTCAGTATGTCAACCAGTCTTTTGTATATTAATTTTTCGAAAACTTTGGAGCATATCGGAAGGAGACTGATAGGTCGGTAGGATGAGGGATTGAAAATGTCTTTGTCTCTTTTGTGTATCATCTTGATATGTGAGTATTTCCATTGTAATGGGAAGTTAGTTGTCCTCAGAATACAGTTGTATATTGTCGTAAGGAACACTAGAGCTTTCCTAGGCATTTGCTGGAGACCCTCGGCAGTTATTAAGTCATAACCTGGAGCTTTTCTTTTTGGGAGATGTCTGATTTGTTTTGCGACTTGTGAAGGAGTGAAAGGAAGAGGGGGAGGTGTCATCTGTAATGGTATGTCTAGAGTATCAAAAACTAAGGTTTCATGTTCTGTGTTCGTGAAGTCGGTAAATGGTGTAAATACTGATGAAAGATGGTCTGCAAATAGTTCAGATTTTTCTCTATCCGACAAAGCCCATGAACCGTCTTCGTTTCGCAGGGGTACTGACACCTCTCGATGTTTTAAAAAAATTTTGGTATGCTTCCACAAACTTCCATCGTCAGTTGATATGCTGCTCAAATAAGCATCATAATTCGTTCTGTTGAATTTTTGTATTAGTCGTTTAAGTTCGTTATTTAGTCTGTTAAATGTCCGTCTATCTGAGGGAAGTCTGTTAGTCTGCCATACCTTACGTGCTCTCCTCTTTGCCGTGATCAAGTCCCTTATATATTGAGGATATCTTGGCAAGTGTTCTGTTCTTGATGATCTTGGTAGCGATGAAGACCAAGCTGCTTTTTGGACACTTTTTGCAAATTTGTCCACTGCCTCTTCTAGTTCATCTGCTGTTTTAATGGAGCCAGGGATTGAAAGTTCTGAATCCAGAATTTCCCTTTAAGCATCCCAATCCATTTTACCATTAAGGAGCTTAGGTGTTCGCGGAAGATTGATGGGCTCATCAAGGATAACCAAATGTATAAGGGAATGGTCAGAGCAAAGATCAGAGCTCGTATTTATGGTGTAAGGTATGGTGCGCAGTCCTTTGGTTATAAAAAAGTCTAGTAGGTCTGGGGTTTTACGTAGTGAAGTCGGCCAATATGTCGGAGTATCAGGTGATATAGTGTCTAATGAAAGCTCGTGGATAGCAGCCCTCAGATTTCTTCCTCTTGGTGTGCACAGCCGTGACCCCCAAAATTGGTGCTTTGCGTTAAAATCACCGCCTACTATAAAGCAACGCCCAAGGCTTCGAAAATAGTTGCAAAACAACGAAGGTGTTAATACGTACCTCGGAGGACAATATACTGAAGCTATTGTTATTGTGTGATGTTTGGTGTGTAGTGTTAAGCCTGTGGTTTGAATGTCAGGTGTAGTAGGTAAGTATAAGGGATTATGTGATAATGATGTCTTTATTAGTATTGTTGTACCACCATGAGCTGTGTTGTCAGGGATGGTCTGTTCTGTAGGTATTGTAACCAGAAATATGAAATTTAGTTCGTGGTGTAAAGTGTGTTTCTGTTATCATTGCCATGTCAATGCGTTTTTCGTGTAAATATAAGTCCAATTCTGTTCTATGTTGCGTTAGTCCGTTTGCATTCCACAGAAGGATGGACAGAGAGCCTACAGTTAGCTAATTAAAACTGAAAAGTTACAAAAAGTGGGTTAGGGGTCTCCCTATGTCAAATCTGAAGGTATTCTCATAAAAATATATCCCGAAAACATATTATTCGACCCTCATATCAATTAAATCATAAAAGTTACAAAACGTCGGTTCGGGGGGGAGGAACTATCTCAAATTCGACAGTATTTTCATAAAAAGCGCCCCCCAAAACATAATAGTCGACCCTCATATCAATTAAATCTGAATAGTTACAAAAATTCTGTACGGAGGGGGGGGGGAGCGGCGCTATCACATATCCGTGAGTATTTTCATAAAAAGCGCCCCCCAAAACATAATAGTCGACTCTGATATCAATTAAATCTGAAAAGATATAAAAAGTCGGTTCGAGGAGAGGGAACGCTATCTCAAATTCAACTGTATTCTCACAAAAAGAGACCCCGAAAATACAATATTCGACCCTTATATCAATTAAATCTGAGAAGTTACAAAAACTCTGTTCGGGGGGTAGGGGCTATCTCAAATCCGACAGTATTTTCATAAAAAGGGTCCCCGAAAATACATTAGGTGACCGTCATATCAACTAAATCTGAAAAGTTTCAAAAACTCAGTTCGGGGGGTAGGGGCTTGGACATGTCCGACAATATTTTCATAATGAGCTTCCCTAAAACATATTATTCGACCCTCAAATCTATTAAATCTAAAAAGTTATAAAAAGTCGGTTCGGGGAGAGGGAACGCTATCTCAAATCCAACTGTATTCTCATAAAAAGAGACCCCGAAAATACAATATTCGACCCTTATATCAATTAAATCTGAGAAGTTACAAAAACTCTGTTCGGGGGGTAGGGGCTATCTCAAATCCGACAGTATTTTCATAAAAAGGGTCCCTGAAAATACATTAGGTGACCGTCATATCAACTAAATCTGAAAAGTATCAAAAACTCAGTTCGGGGGGTAGGGGCTTGGACATGTCCGACAATATTTTCATAATAAGCTTCCCTAAAACATATTATTCAACCCTCAAATCTATTAAATCTAAAAAGTTACAAAAACCCAGTTCGGGGGGAGGAAAGCGCTATCTCAAATCCGACAGTATTTTCATAAAAAGGGACCCCGAAAATACATTAGTCGACTCTCATATCAAATAAATCTGAAGAGTTACAAAAAGTCGTTTGGGGGGGTCCCTAATTCAATTTCGAGAGTATTTTCATAAAAATATCCTTCGAAAAGTATTAGTCGTCCCTCATAACAACTAAATCTGAAAAGTTACAAAAACTCGGTAAGGGTGGGAGGGAGGTGCTATCTCATATCCGACAGTATGTTCATAAAAAGCACCCCCAAAACAAAATCGTCAACCCTCATATCAATTAAATCTGAGAAGTTACAAAAAGTCGGTTCGGGGGGAGGGACTATCTCAAATCCGACAGTATTTTCATAAAAAGCGCCCCCCAAAACATAATAGTCGACCCTCATATCAATTAAATCTGAAGAGTTATAAAAACTCGTTTCGTGGGGAGTGAAGCGCTATCTCCAATCCGACAGTATTTTCATAAAAAACGTCCCCCAAAACATAATAGTTTACCCTCATATTAATTAAATCTAAAAAGTTACAAAAAAAACGGTTGAGGGAGGGGGGGGGAGAAAGGCTATCTCAAATTCGACAGTATTTTCATAAAATGAGCCCCCGAAAATAAATTAGTCGACCCTCATATCAATTAAATCTGAAGAATTACAAAAAGTCGGTTGGGGGGGGGGGGTCCCTATGTCTATTCCGACAGTATTTTCATAAAAAGTGCCCCCCAAAACAAAATAGTCAACCCTCTTATCAATTAAATCTTAAAAGTTACAAAAAGTCGGTTCGGGGGTAGGGGCTATAGGGAGGGTTCCTATTTCAAATCTGACAGTATTTTCATAGAAATACCATACGAAAACATATTAGTCGTCCCTCATATCAACTAAATCTGAAAAGGAACAAAAAGTCAGATAGGGGAAGGGCACCATCTCATATCCGACAGTATGTTCATAAAAAGTGCCCCCAAAACGTAATAGTCGACCCTCATATCAATTAAATCCAAAAAGTAAAAAATGGTCGGTTCGGTGGGTAGGGGCTATCTCAAATCCGACAGTATTTTCATAAAAAGGTCCCCTGAAAATACATTATGTGACCCCCTTTTCAATTTAATCTGAAGAGTTTTTAAAAGTGGGTTAGGGGGCCCCTTTGTCAAATCTGACAGTATTTTCATAACAATATATCCCGAAAACATATTAGTCGTCCCTCATATCAACCAAATCTGAAAAGTTACAAAAAGTCGGTTTGGGGTGGAGGGGCTATCTCAAATCCGAAAGTATTTTCATAAAAAGCGCCCCTAAAACATAATAGTCAACCCTCTTATCAATTAAATCTAAAGAGTTACAAAAACTCGTTTCGTGGTGAGGAAACCGCTATCTCAAATCCAACCGTATTTAAATAAAAAGCGCCCCCCAAAACATAATAGTCGACCCTCATATCAATTAAATCTGAAAAGTTACAAAAAGTCGGTTCTGAGGGGTCGGTCATTATTTGAAATTCGACAGTATATTCACAAAAAGCTCCCAAAATACATTAATCGACCATCATATCAACTAAATCTGAAGAGTTACAAAAAGTCGGTTATTGGGGGAGGCGCTTGCTCATATCCGACAGTATTTTCATAAAAAGGGACCCCGAAAATACAATATTCGACCCTTATATCAATTAAATCTGAAAAGTTACAAAAACTCTGTTCGGGGGTAGGGGCATCTCAAATCCGACAGTATTTTCATAAAAAGGGTCCCCGAAAATACATTAGGTGACCGACATATCAACTAAATCTGAAAAGTTACAAAAAAAAACGGTTGAGGCAGGGTTGGGAGAAAGGCTATCTCATATCCGACAGTATCTTTATATAAAGTGCCCCCAAAAACGTAATATTCGAACCTCATATCAATTAAATCTGAGGAATTACCAAAAGTCGGTTGGTGTGGGGTCTCTATGTCTATTCGGACAGTATTTTCATAAAAATATCTTACGAAAACATATTAGTCGTCCCTCATATCAACTAAATCTGAAAAGGTACAAAAAGTCAGATAGGGAAAGGGCACCATCTCATATCCGACAGTATGTTCATAAAAAGCACCCCCAAAACAAAATCGTCAACCCTCATATCAATTAAATCTGAGAAGTTACAAAAAGTCGGTTCGGGGGGAGGGACTATCTCAAATCCGACAGTATTTTCATAAAAAGCGCCCCCCAAAACATAATAGTCGACCCTCATATCAATTAAATCTGAAGAGTTATAAAAACTCGTTTCGTGGGGAGTGAAGCGCTATCTCCAATCCGACAGTATTTTCATAAAAAACGTCCCCCAAAACATAATAGTTTACCCTCATATTAATTAAATCTAAAAAGTTACAAAAAAAACGGTTAAGGCAGGGGGGGGGAGAAAGGCTATCTCAAATTCGACAGTATTTTCATAAAAAGAGCCCCCGAAAATAAATTAGTCGACCCTCATATCAATTAAATCTGAAGAATTACAAAAAGTCGGTTGGGGGGGGGGTCCCTATGTCTATTCCGACAGTATTTTCATAAAAAGTGCCCCCCAAAACAAAATAGTCAACCCTCTTATCAATTAAATCTTAAAAGTTACAAAAAGTCGGTTCGGGGGGTAGGGGCTATAGGGAGGGTTCCTATTTCAAATCTGACAGTATTTTCATAGAAATACCATACGAAAACATATTAGTCGTCCCTCATATCAACTAAATCTGAAAAGGAACAAAAAGTCAGATAGGGGAAGGGCACCATCTCATATCCGACAGTATGTTCATAAAAAGTGCCCCCCAAAACGTAATAGTCGACCCTCATATCAATTAAATCCAAAAAGTAAAAAATGGTCGGTTCGGTGGGTAGGGGCTATCTCAAATCCGACAGTATTTTCATAAAAAGGTCCCCTGAAAATACATTATGTGACCCCCTTTTCAATTTAATCTGAAGAGTTTTTAAAAGTGGGTTAGGGGGGCCCCTTTGTCAAATCTGACAGTATTTTCATAACAATATATCCCGAAAACATATTAGTCGTCCCTCATATCAACCAAATCTGAAAAGTTACAAAAAGTCGGTTTGGGGTGGAGGGGCTATCTCAAATCCGAAAGTATTTTCATAAAAAGCGCCCCTAAAACATAATAGTCAACCCTCTTATCAATTAAATCTAAAGAGTTACAAAAACTCGTTTCGTGGTGAGGAAACCGCTATCTCAAATCCAACCGTATTTAAATAAAAAGCGCCCCCCAAAACATAATAGTCGACCCTCATATCAATTAAATCTGAAAAGTTACAAAAAGTCGGTTCTGAGGGGTCGGTCATTATTTGAAATTCGACAGTATATTCACAAAAAGCTCCCAAAATACATTAATCGACCATCATATCAACTAAATCTGAAGAGTTACAAAAAGTCGGTTATTGGGGGAGGCGCTTGCTCATATCCGACAGTATTTTCATAAAAAGGGACCCCGAAAATACAATATTCGACCCTTATATCAATTAAATCTGAAAAGTTACAAAAACTCTGTTCGGGGGTAGGGGCATCTCAAATCCGACAGTATTTTCATAAAAAGGGTCCCCGAAAATACATTAGGTGACCGACATATCAACTAAATCTGAAAAGTTACAAAAAAAAACGGTTGAGGCAGGGTTGGGTCAAAGGCTATCTCATATCCGACAGTATCTTTATATAAAGTGCCCCCAAAAACGTAATATTCGAACCTCATATCAATTAAATCTGAGGAATTACCAAAAGTCGGTTGGTGTGGGGTCTCTATGTCTATTCGGACAGTATTTTCATAAAAATATCTTACGAAAACATATTAGTCGTCCCTCATATCAACTAAATCTGAAAAGGTACAAAAAGTCAGATAGGGAAAGGGCACCATCTCATATCCGACAGTATGTTCATAAAAAGCACCCCCAAAACAAAATCGTCAACCCTCATATCAATTAAATCTGAGAAGTTACAAAAAGTCGGTTCGGGGGGAGGGACTATCTCAAATCCGACAGTATTTTCATAAAAAGCGCCCCCCAAAACATAATAGTCGACCCTCATATCAATTAAATCTGAAGAGTTATAAAAACTCGTTTCGTGGGGAGTGAAGCGCTATCTCCAATCCGACAGTATTTTCATAAAAAACGTCCCCCAAAACATAATAGTTTACCCTCATATTAATTAAATCTAAAAAGTTACAAAAAAAAACGGTTAAGGCAGGGGGGGGGAGAAAGGCTATCTCAAATTCGACAGTATTTTCATAAAAAGAGCCCCCGAAAATAAATTAGTCGACCCTCATATCAATTAAATCTGAAGAATTACAAAAAGTCGGTTGGGGGGGGGGTCCCTATGTCTATTCCGACAGTATTTTCATAAAAAGTGCCCCCCAAAACAAAATAGTCAACCCTCTTATCAATTAAATCTTAAAAGTTACAAAAAGTCGGTTCGGGGGGTAGGGGCTATAGGGAGGGTTCCTATTTCAAATCTGACAGTATTTTCATAGAAATACCATACGAAAACATATTAGTCGTCCCTCATATCAACTAAATCTGAAAAGGAACAAAAAGTCAGATAGGGGAAGGGCACCATCTCATATCCGACAGTATGTTCATAAAAAGTGCCCCCAAAACGTAATAGTCGACCCTCATATCAATTAAATCCAAAAAGTAAAAAATGGTCGGTTCGGTGGGTAGGGGCTATCTCAAATCCGACAGTATTTTCATAAAAAGGTCCCCTGAAAATACATTATGTGACCCCCTTTCAATTTAATCTGAAGAGTTTTTAAAAGTGGGTTAGGGGGGCCCCTTTGTCAAATCTGACAGTATTTTCATAACAATATATCCCGAAAACATATTAGTCGTCCCTCATATCAACCAAATCTGAAAAGTTACAAAAAGTCGGTTTGGGGTGGAGGGACTATCTCAAATCCGAAAGTATTTTCATAAAAAGCGCCCCTAAAACATAATAGTCAAAACTCTTATCAATTAAATCTAAAGAGTTACAAAAACTCGTTTCGTGGTGAGGGAAGCGCTATCTCAAATCCAACCGTATTTAAATAAAAAGCGCCCCCCAAAACATAATAGTCGACCCTCATATCAATTAAATCTGAAAAGTTACAAAAAGTCGGTTCTGAGGGGTCGGTCATTATTTCAAATTCGACAGTATATTCATAAAAAGCTCCCAAAATACATTAATCGACCATCATATCAACTAAATCTGAAGAGTTACAAAAAGTCGGTTATTGGGGGAGGCGCTTGCTCATATCCGACAGTATTTTCATAAAAAGGGACCCCGAAAATACAATATTCGACCCTTATATCAATTAAATCTGAAAAGTTACAAAAACTCTGTTCGGGGGTAGGGGCATCTCAAATCCGACAGTATTTTCATAAAAAGGGTCCCCGAAAATACATTAGGTGACCGACATATCAACTAAATCTGAAAAGTTACAAAAAAAAACGGTTGAGGCAGGGTTGGGAGAAAGGCTATCTCATATCCGACAGTATCTTTATATAAAGTGCCCCCAAAAACGTAATATTCGAACCTCATATCAATTAAATCTGAGGAATTACCAAAAGTCGGTTGGTGTGGGGTCTCTATGTCTATTCGGACAGTATTTTCATAAAAATATCTTACGAAAACATATTAGTCGTCCCTCATATCAACTAAATCTGAAAAGGTACAAAAAGTCAGATAGGGAAAGGGCACCATCTCATATCCGACAGTATGTTCATAAAAAGTGCCCCCCAAAACATAATAGTCGACCCTCATATCAATTAAATCCAAAAAGTAAAAAATGGTCGGTTCGGTGCGTAGGGGCTATCTCAAACCGACAGTATTTTCATAAAAAGGTCCCCTGAAAATACATTATGTGACCCCCATATCAATTAAATCTGAAGAGTTCTAAAAAGTGGGTTAGGGGGGTCCCTTTGTTAAATCTGACAGTATTTTCATAACAATATATCCCGAAAACATATTAGTCGTCCCTCATATCAACCAAATCTGAAAAGTTACAAAAAGTCGGTTTGGGGTGGAGGGACTATCTCAAATCCGAAAGTATTTTCATAAAAAGCGCCCAAAAAACATAATAGTCAACCCTCTTATCAATTAAATCTAAAGAGTTACAAAAACTCGTTTCGTGGGTAGGGAAGCGCTATCTCAAATCCAACCGTATTTAAATAAAAAGCGCCCCCCAAAACATAATAGTCGACCCTCATATCAATTAAATCTGAAAAGTTACAAAAAGTCGGTTCTGAGGGGTCGGTCATTATTTCAAATTCGACAGTATATTCATAAAAAGCTCCCAAAATACATTAATCGACCCTCATATCAACTAAATCTGAAGAGTTACAAAAAGTCGGTTATTGGGGGAGGCGCTTGCTCATATCCGACAGTATTTTCATAAAAAGGGACCCCGAAAATACAATATTCGACCCTCATATCAATTAAATCTGAAAAGTTACAAAAAGTCTGTTCGGGGGTAGGGGCTATCTCAAATCCGACAGTATTTTCATAAAAAGGGTCCCCGAAAATACATTAGTCGACCCACATATCAATTAAATCTGAAAAGTTACAAAAAGTCGGTTGAGGAGGGTGGGCAGCTATCTCATATCCGACAGTATTTTCATAAAAAGTGCTCCCTAAACATAATATTCGACCCTCATATCAATTAAATCTGAAAATTACAAAATGTCGGTTGTAGCGGGGTCTCTATTTCAAATCGGACAGTATTTTCATAAAAATATCTACGAAACATATTAGTCGTCCCTCATATCAACTAAATCTGAAAAGGTACAAAAAGTCAGATAGGGGAGGGCACCATCTCATATCCGACAGTATTTTCATAAAAAGTGCCCCCAAAACGTAATAGTCGACCCTCATATCAATTAAATCCAAAAAGTAAAAAATGGTCGGTTCGGTGGGTAGGGGCTATCTCAAATCTGACAGTATTTTCATAACAATATATCCCGAAAACATATTAGTCGTCCCTCATATCAACCAAATCTGAAAAGTTACAAAAAGTCGGTTTGGGGTGGAGGGACTATCTCAAATCCGAAAGTATTTTCATAAAAAGCGCCCCCAAAACATAATAGTCAACCCTCTTATCAATTAAATCTAAAGAGTTACAAAAACTCTTTTCGTGGGGAGGGAAGCGCTATCTCAAATCCAACCGTATTTTAATAAGAAGCGCCCCCCCAAAACATAATAGTCGACCCTCATATCAATTAAATCTGAAAAGTTACAAAAAGTCGGTTCTGAGGGGTCGGTCATTATTTCAAATTCGACAGTATTTTCATAAAAAGCTCCCAAAATACATTAATCGACCCTCATATCAATTAAATCTGAAGAGTTACAAAAAGTCGGTTATGGGGGAGGCGCTTGCTCATATCCGACAGTATTTTCATAAAAAGGGACCCCGAAAACATAATATTCGACCCTCATATCAATTAAATCTGAAGAGTTACAAAAACTCGGTTCGGGGGGGAGGGGCTATCTCAAATCCGACAGTATTTTCATAAAAAGGGTCCCCGAAAATACATTAGTGACCCTCATATCAATTAAATCTGAAAAGTTACAAAAAATAACGGTTGAGGGAGGGTGGGAGAAGGCTATCTCATATCCGACAGTATTTTTATATAAAGTGCCCCCAAAAACGTAATATTCCAACCTCATATCAATTAAATCTGAGGAATTACAAAAAGTCGGTTGGTGCTGGGTCTCTATGTCTATTCGGACAGTATTTTCATAAAAAATATCTTACGAACACATATTAGTCGTCCCTCATATCAACTAAATCTGAAAAGGTACAAAAAGTCAGATAGGGGAAGGGCACCATCTCATATCCGACAGTATGTTCATAAAAAGTGCCCCCAAAACGTAATAGTCGACCCTCATATCAATTAAATCCAAAAAGTAAAAAATGGTCGGTTCGGTGGGTAGGGGCTATCTCAAATCCGACAGTATTTTCATAAAAAGGTCCCCTGAAAATACATTATGTGACCCCCATTTCAATTAAATCTGAAGAGTTCTAAAAAGTGGGTTAGTGGGGTCCCTTTGTCAAATCTGACAGTATTTTCATAACAATATATCCCGAAAACATATTAGTCGTCCCTCATATCAACCAAATCTGAAAAGTTACAAAAAGTCGGTTTGGGGTGGAGGGACTATCTCAAATCCGAAAGTATTTTCATAAAAAGCGCCCCCAAAACATAATAGTCAACCCTCTTATCAATTAAATCTAAAGAGTTACAAAAACTCTTTTCGTGGGGAGGGAAGCGCTATCTCAAATCCAACCGTATTTTAATAAAAAGCGCCCCCCAAAACATAATAGTCGACCCTCATATCAATTAAATCTGAAAAGTTACAAAAAGTCGGTTCTGAGGGGTCGGTCATTATTTCAAATTCGACAGTATATTCATAAAAAGCTCCCAAAATACATTAATCGACCCTCATATCAACTAAATCTGAAGAGTTACAAAAAGTCGGTTATTGGGGGAGGCGCTTGCTCATATCCGACAGTATTTTCATAAAAAGGGTCCCCCAAAACATATTATTTGACCCTCATATCAATTAAATCTGAAAATTTACAAAAAGTCGGTTCGGGGAGGGGCGCTATCTCAAATCCGACAGTATTTTCATAAAAAGGGCCCCCGAAAATATTAGTCGACCCTCATATCAATTAAATCTGAAAAGTTACAAGAAGTCAGTTAGGAGGAGGGCACCATCTTATATCCGACAGTATTTTCATAAAAAGTGCCCCCCAAAACAAAATAGTCGACCCTCATATCAATTAAATCTGAAGAGTTACAAAATGTGGATTAGGAGGGTCCCTATTTCAAATCTGACAGTATTTTCATAAAAACATCATATGTAAACAAATTAGTCGTCCCTCATATCAACTAAATCTGCAAAGGTACAAAAAGTCAAATAGTGGGAGGCACCATCTCATATCCGACAGTATTTTCATAAAAAGTGCCCCCCAAAACATATTAGTTGACCCTCATATCAATTAAATCTTAAAAGTTACAAAAAGTCTGTTCGGAGGCTAATGGCTATCTCAAATATGACATTTTTTCATAAAAATTGCCCTCGAAAATATATTATGTGATCCTCATATTAATTAAAACTGAAAAGTTACAAAAAGTGGATTAGGGGTCTCCCTATGTCAAATCCAACTGTATTTTCATAAAAAAGGACCCCGAAAATACAATATTCGACCCTTATATCAATTAAATCTGAAAAGTTACAAAAAGTCAGTGCGGAGGGGGGGGGGAGCGGTGCTATCACATATCCGTCAGTATTTTCATAAAAAGCGCCCCACAAAACATAATAGTCGACTCTGATATCAATTAAATCTGAAAAGTTATAAAAACTCGGTTAGGGTGGGAGGGAGGTCCTATCTCATATCCGACAGTATTTTCATAAAAAGCACCCCCCAAAACATAATAGTCGACCCTCATATCAATTAAATCTGAAAGTTACAAAAAGTCGGTTCGTGGGGGAGGCGCTATCTCAAATCCGACAGTATTTTCATAAAAAGGGCCCCCAAAACATATTAGTCGACCCTCATATCAATTAAATCTGAAGAGTTATAAAAACTCGTTTCGTGGGGAGTGAGCGCTATCTCAAATCCGACAGTATTTTCATAAAAAACGTCCCCCAAAACATAATAGTTGACCCTCATATCAATTAAATCTAAAAGTTACAAAAAAATCGGTTGAGGAGGGGGGGAGAAGCTATCTCAAATTCGACAGTATTTTCATAAAAAGAGCCCCCGAAAATAAATTAGTCGACCCTCATATCAATTAAATCTGAAGAAGTTACAAAAAGTCGGTTGGGGGGGGGGTCCCTATGTCTATTCCGACAGTATTTTCATAAAAAGTGCCCCCAAAACATAATAGTCAACCCTCATATCAATTAAATCTTAAAAGTTACAAAAAGTCGGTTCGGGGGGTAGGGGCTATGGAGGTTCCTATTTCAAATCTGACAGTATTTTCATAAAATACCATACGAAAACATATTAGTCGTCCCTCATATCAACTAAATCTGAAAAGTAACAAAAAGTCAGATAGGGGAAGGGCACCATCTCATATCCGACAGTATTTTCATAAAAAGTGCCCCCCAAAACATAATAGTCGACCCTCATATCAATTAAATCCTAAAAGTTAAAAAATGGTCGGTTCGTGGGTAGGGGCTATCTCAAATCCGACAGTATTTTCATAAAAAGGTCCCCTGAAAATACATTATGTGACCCCCATTTCAATTAAATCTGAAGAGTTCTAAAAAGTGGGTTAGGGTGGTCCCTTTGTCAAATCTGACAGTATTTTCATAACAATATATCCCGAAAACATATTAGTCGTCCCTCATATCAACCAAATCTGAAAAGTTACAAAAAGTCGGTTTGGGGTGGAGGCGCTATCTCAAATCCGAAAGTATTTTCATAAAAAGCGCCCCTAAAACATAATAGTCAACCTCTTATCAATTAAATCTAAAGAGTTACAAAAACTAGTTTCGTGGTGAGGGAAGCGCTATCTCAAATCCAACCGTATTTTAATAAAAAGCGCCCCCCCAAAACATAATAGTCGACCCTCATATCAATTAAATCTGAAAAGTTACAAAAAGTCGGTTCTGAGGGGTCGGTCATTATTTCAAATTCGACAGTATATTCATAAAAAGCTCCCAAAATACATTAATCGACCCTCATATCAACTAAATCTGAAGAGTTACAAAAAGTCGGTTATTGGGGGAGGCGCTTGCTCATATCCGACAGTATTTTCATAAAAAGGGACCCCGAAAATACAATATTCGACCCTTATATCAATTAAATCTGAAAAGTTACAAAAACTCTGTTCGGGGGGTAGGGGCATCTCAAATCCGACAGTATTTTCATAAAAAGGGTCCCCGAAAATACATTAGGTGACCGTCATATCAACTAAATCTGAAAAGTTACAAAAAAACGGTTGAGGGAGGGTTGGGAGAAAGGCTATCTCATATCCGACAGTATTTTTATAAAAAGCGCCCCCAAAAACGTAATATTCGAACCTCATATCAATTAAATCTGAGGAATTACAAAAAGTCGGTTGGTGTGGGGTCTCTATGTCTATTCGGACAGTATTTTCATAAAAATATCTTACGAAAACATATTAGTCGTCCCTCATTTATTTATTTATTTAAATCTCTGCCCTGCCAGTTTGGCAATACGAGTGTTTGCAGTATTGGATAGCTAGACGTGTGTGCATAACTAGCCAATACTGCAATCGATACAATAAGATTTTCTGTTTAGCTTGGCTCTTCCATCCTCTGTGGTGGAGCTTCTTCTCTTCTACCCAAATAGAAGTGGGCTGGGCCAATGATGTCTTTCCACCCGTACACAAAGGCCTTGTAGTGCGGGTAGTTCTCTCTGGTCACTAGCTGAGGTAGATCGCGCTCTGATAAGACATAGAGCCCAGTCTCCCTCAGCAACTTAGCCCTCAATGCCTCATAGGCGGTACAGGCTAATAAGACGTGCTCGGCGGTCTCCGGTATCCTACAACTTGGGCATAGGGGATCAATGTTCTTACCATGTTGAACAAGCTTTGCTCGGAATCCCCCATGCCCCGTGAGGAATTGCGAGACCCAATAGTCCGGGAGGAGCCATGTAGTTTCCATTCTTGAACCGACGGTGGGGAAGTATTTCCTTAGGGTTGATCCTTTTGGCGTTGTCACCCAACGCCGGTTCCATTCTTCTAATGTGCATTCCCGGAGAATCCTCTTCCATCTGCTTGGGTCTTCACTGATCCTCACTCGGAGATTAGCCGGTAGATCCACCAAGCCATCTCTCTTCATTTCGTGTCGAAAGTAGTCTTCACGAAGTTGAAGATCAATTGGAATACTTCCGGCTAAGACTTGTACCGCCTCATGAGATACTGACCGGTACGCCCTAGTGACACGCAGCAGAGCCATACGCTGGATCGTCGACAACCTTTTCTTCTGTTGGTGCGAGAGAGTCTGACTCCACGCAGGGGACGCATATCTCAGGATACCCAAGATAACTCCGTTATAAATAGCCAAAGTGGCTGGGTATCTGAGACCCCAAAAGGCGCCCCCGATGCGACTCAGTCCATTAAGAGCCAGGGCCACTCTACTTCTCAGATCTGACAGTATTTTCATAAAAAGGGCACCCCAAAACATAATAGTCGACCCTCATATCAATTAAATCTGAAAAGTTACAAAATGTAACTTCGGGAGGGGGGAGGGGAGGGGCGCTATCTCAAATCCGATAGAATTTTCATAAAAATCACCTCCAAAACCCTGATATGAAAGAAATCCTAAAAATTGAAAAAAAAAACGCAATGCAGTGGCGTTATCTTAAAATAGAGATAATTTTCAAAAACTATGGACCTAAAAATATATACATTGGCCTGTATATCGAAGAAAAATAAAACTAGAGTAAAATTACTCGAAATTTATTTGAAAAAAGTCGAATAATAAATAAAAAGATAACAGATAACTTGAATTTATTTATTATCTAGATAAAAGATAAAGATATCAATTAAATCTGAATAGCTACAAAAAGTCGGTTGGGGGGGGGGAGGGGGAAGTGGCGCTATCTCATATCCAACAGTATTTTGATAAAAACGGCACCCAAAATATAATAGTCGACCCTCATAACAATTAAATCTGAAAAGTTACAAAAAGATGGTTGGGAAGAAGAACGCTTTATCATATCCGACAGTGTTATCATAAAACGGGCCCCCAAAAACATATTAGTCGTCCCTCATATCAATTAAATCTGAATAGTTGAAGAAGTCGGTTCGGAGAGGGGGGGGGGGGAAAGGCGCTATCACATGTCCAATAGTATTTTCATAAAAAGGGTTCACAAAACATATTAGTCGTCCTTCATAGTAATTAAAACTGTAAAGTTACAAAAAGTTGGTTGGGGGAGCGCTATTTCAAATCTGACAGTATTTTCATAAAAACGGCCCCCAAAACTTATTACTTATATAGAATTATATAGAAGAAAAATAAAATTAAAGTCAAATTATTCGCAATTCATTTGAAAAAAGTCGAAAAATAAATAAAAAGATAACAGATAACTTGAATTTATTTATTATCTAGATAAAAGATAAACATATCAATTAAATCTGAATAGTTACAAAAAGTCGGTTGTGAGCGGGGGGGAAGTGGCGCTATCACATATCCGACAGTATTTTGATAAAAAGGGCTCCCAAAATATAATAGTCGACCCTCATAACAATTAAATCTCAAAAGTTACAAAAAGTTGGTTGGGGGGGGGACGCTTTATCATATCCAAATGTGTTATCATAAAAAGGGCCCCCAAAACATAATAGTCGACCCTCATATCAATAAAATCTGAAAAAAGACAATAGTTGGTTGGGGGGAGACGCCTTATCATATCTGACAGGATTTTCATAAAAAGGGCTCCCCAAAACTTATTACTTATATAGAATTATATAGAAGAAAAATAAAATTAGAGTCAAATAATTCGCAATTTATTTGAAAAAAGTAGAATAATAAATAAAAAGATAACAGATAATTTGAATTTATTTATTATCTAGATAAAAGATAAACATATCAATTAAATCTGAATAGTTACAAAAAGTCGGTTGGAGGGGGGAAGTGCGCTATCACATATCCGACAGTATTTTATAAAAAGGGCACCCCGAAACATATTAGTCGATTCTCATATCAATTAAATCTGAAAAGTTACAAATAGTCAGTTTGGGGGGACGCTATCTCAAATCCGACATGTATTTTCATAAAAAGGCCCCCGAAAACATATTAGTCGATTCTCATATCAATTAAATCTGATAAGTTATAAAAAGTCAGTTTGAGGGGAGCGCTATCTCAATCCGACAGTATTTTCAAAAAAAGGGCCCCCAAAACATATTAGTCGACCCTCATATCAATTAAATCTGAAAAGTTACAAAAAGTCAGTTTGGGGGAGGCGCTATCTTAAATCCGACAGTATTTTCATAAAATGGGCCCCTGAAAACATATTAGTCGACCCTCATATCAATTAAATCTGATAAGTTACAAATAGTCGGTTTGGGGGAGCGCTATCTCAACTCCGACAGTATTTTTATAAAAAGGTCCTCCGAAACATATTAGTCGAGTCTCATATAAATTAAATCTGAAAAGTTACAAATAGTCAGTTTGGGGGGAGGGCGCTATCTCAAATCCGACAGTATTTTCATAAAATGGGCCCCTGAAATCATATTAGTCGACCCTCATATCAATTAAATCTGATAAGTTATAAAAAGTCAGTTTGAGGGGAGCGCTATCTCAATCCGACAGTATTTTCAAAAAAAGGGCCCCCAAAACATATTAGTCGACCCTCATATCAATTAAATCTGAAAAGTTACAAAAAGTCAGTTTGGGGGGGGATGCTTATCAAATCCGACAGTATTTTCATAAAAAGGGCCCCCGAAACATATTAGTCGACCCTCATATCAATTAAATCTGAAAAGTTACAAATAGTCAGTTTGGGGGGCGCTATCTCAAATCCGACAGTATTTTTATAAAAAGGGCCTCCGAAAACATATTAGTCGACCCTCATATCAATTAAATCTGAAAAGTTACAAAAGTCGGTTTGGGGGGAGCGCTATCTCATATCCGACAGTATTTTCATAAAAAGGGCCCCGAAAACATATTAGTCGACCCTCATATCAATTAAATCTGAAAAGTTACAAAAAGTCAGTTTGGGGGGGCGCTATCTCAAATCCGACAGTATTTTCATAAAAAGGGCCCCCAAAACATATTAGTCGATCTCATATCAATTAAATCTGAAAAGTTACAAATAGTCGTTTGGGGGGGACGCTATTCATCAAATCCGACAGTATTTTCATAAAAAGGTCCCCGAAAACATATTAGTCGACCCTCATATCAATTAAATCTGAAAAGTTACAAAAAGTCAGTTTGGGGGGGGCGCTATCTTCAATCCGACAGTATTTTCATAAAAAGGGCCCCCAAAACATATTAGTCGACCCTCATATCAATTAAATCTGAAAAGTTACAAAAAGTCAGTTTGGGGGGGCGCTATCTTAAATCCGACAGTATTTTCATAAAAAGGGCCCCCAAAACATATTAGTCGACCCTCATATCAATTAAATCTGAATAGTTACAAAAAGTCGGTTGTGGGGGGAGCGCTATCTCAAATCCGACAGTATTTTCATAAAAAGGGCCCCAAAACATATTAGTCGACCTCATATCAATTAAATCTGAAAAGTTACAAAAGTCAGTTTGGGGGGGGGCGCTATCTCAAATCCGACAGTATTTTCATAAAATGGGCCCCTGAAAACATATTAGTCGACCTCATATCAATTAAATCTGAAAAGTTACAAAAGTCAGTTTGGGGGGGATGCTATATCATATCCGACAGTATTTTCATAAAAAGGTCCCCCAAAACATAATAGTCGACCCTCATATCAATTAAATCTGAAAAGTTACAAAAGTCAGTTTGGGGGGGCGCTATCTCAAATCCGACAGTATTTTCATAAAATGGGCCTCCGAAATCATATTAGTCGACCCTCATATTAATTAAATCTGATAAGTTACAAAATGTCGGTTTGGGGAGCGCTATCTCAAATCCGACAGTATTTTCATAAAAAGTCACCCCAAAACTATATGAACGACCATATCAATAAATCTGAAAAGTTACAAAAAAGCAGTTGGGGGGCGCTATCTTAAATCGACAGTATTTTCAAAAAATGGATCCAAAACATATTAGGCCCTATATCAAAAAATAAACTAGAGTAAAATTACTCGAAATTTATTTGAAAAAGTCGAATAATAAATAAAAAGATAACAGATAACTTGAATTTATTTATTATCTAGATAAAAGATAACATATCAATTAAATCTGAATAGTTACAAAAAGTCGGTTGTAGCGGGGGAGTGCGCTATCTCAAATCCGACAGTATTTTCATAAAAAGGGCACCCAAAATATAATAGTCGACCCTCATATCAATTAAATCTGAAAAGTTACAAAAGTCAGTTTGGGGGGGGCGCTATTATCAAATCCGACAGTATTTTAATAAAAAGGGCCCCCAAAACATATTAGTCCACCCTCATATCAATTAAATCTGAAAAAATACAAAAAGTCAGTTTGGGGGGGGGGCGCTATCTCAAATCCGACAGTATTTTCATAAAAAGGGCCCCCAAAACATAATAGTCGACCCTCATATCAATTAAATCTGAAAAGTTACAAAAGTCAGTTTGGGGGGGCGCTATCTCAAATCCGACAGTATTTTCATAAAAAGGGCCTCCTAAAACATATTAGTCGACCCTCATATCAATTAAATCTGAAAAATTACAAAAAGTCAGTTTGAGGGGAGGGGGCGCTATCTCAAATCTAACAATCCGACAGTATTTTCATAAAATGGGCCCCCGAAAACATATTAGTCGACCCTCATATCAATTAAATCTGAAAAGTTACAAAAAGTCGTTTTGGGGGGCGCTATCTCAACTCCGACAGTATTTTTATAAAAAGTTCCCCTAAAACATATTAGTCGAGTCTCATATCAATTAAATCTGAAAAGTTACAAAAAGTCGGTTTGGGGGGGCGCTATCTCAAATCCGACAGTATTTTCATAAAAAGGGCCCCCAAAACATATTAGTCGACCCTCATATCAATTAAATCTGAAAAGTTACAGATAGTCAGTTTGGGGGGGACGCTATCTCAAATCCGACAGTATTTTCATAAAAAGGGCTCCCAAAACATATTAGTCGACCCTCATATCAATTAAATCTGAAAAGTTACAAAAAGTCAGTTTGGGGGGGCGCTATCTCAAATCCGACAGTATTTTCATAAAAAGGCCCCCAAAACATATTAGTCGACCTCATATCAATTAAATCTGAAAAGTTACAAATAGTCAGTTTGGGGGGGCGCTATCTCAAATCCGACAGTATTTTCATAAAATGGGCCCCGAAATCATATTAGTCGACCCTCATATCAATTAAATCTGATAAGTTACAAATAGTCGGTTGAGGGGAGCGCTATCTCAACTCCGACAGTATTTTTATAAAAAGGGCCTCCGAAAACATATTAGTCGACCCTCATATCAATTAAATCTGAAAAGTTACAAAAAGTCAGTTTGGAGGGAGGCGCTATCTCAAATCCGACAGTATTTTCATAAAAAGGGCTCCCGAAAACATATTAGTCGACCCTCATATCAATTAAATCTGAAAAGTTACAAATAGTTAGTTTGGGGGGGCGCTATCTCAAATCCGACAGTATTTTCATAAAAAGGGCCCCCAAAACATGTTAGTCCCCTCATATCAATTCAATCTGTAAATTTACAAAAGTCAGGTTTGGGGGGGCGCTATTCTCAAATCCGACAGTATTTTCATAAAAAGGCCCCCGAAAACATATTAGTCGACCCTCATATCAATTAAATCTGAATAGTTACAAAAAGTCGGTTTGGGGGGGGCGCTATCTCAAATCCGACAGTATTTTCATAAAAAGGGCCCCAAAACATATTAGTCGACCCTCATATCAATTAAATCTGAAAAGTTACAAAAAGTCAGTTTGGGGGGGGCGCTATCTCAAATCCGACAGTATTTTCATAAAAAGGGCTCCCCAAAACATATTAGTCGACCCTCATATCAATTAAATCTGAAAAGTTACAAAAAGTCGGTTTGGGGGGGCGCTATCTCAAATCCGACAGTATTTTCATAAAAAGGGCCCCAAAACATATTAGTCGACCTCATATGAATTAAATCTGAATAGTTACAAAAGTAGGTTGGGGGGGGCGCTATCTCAAATCCGACAATCCGACAGTATTTTCATAAAAAGGGCCCCAAAACATATTAGTCGACCCTCATATCAATTAAATCTGAAAAGTTACAAAAAGTCAGTTTGGGGGGAGCGCTATCTCAAATCCGACAGTATTTTCATAAAAAGGGCTCCCGAAAACATATTAGTCGACCCTCATATCAATTAAATCTGAAAAGTTACAAAAAGTCAGTTTGGGGGAGCGCTATCTCAAATCCGACAGTATTTTCATAAAAAGGGCCCCAAAACATATTAGTCGACCTCATATCAATTAAATCTGAAAAGTTACAAAAGTCAGTTTGGGGGAGGCGCTATCTCAAATCCGACAGTATTTTCATAAAAAGGGCCCCCAAAACATATTAGTCGACCCTCATATCAATTAAATCTGAAAAGTTACAAAAAGTCAGTTTGGGGGGGCGCTATCTCAAATCCGACAGTATTTTCATAAAAAGGGCCCCCAAAACATATTAGTCGACCCTCATATCAATTAAATCTGAAAAGTTACAAATAGTCAGTTTGGGGGGGCGCTATCTCAAATCCGACAGTATTTTCATAAAATGGGCCCCTGAAAACATATTAGTCGACCCTCATATCAATTAAATCTGAAAAGTTACAAATAGTCGGTTTGGGGGGGGACGCTATCTCAACTCCGACAGTATTTTAATAAAAACGGTCTCCGAAAACATATTAGTCGAGCCTCATATCAATTAAATCTGAAAAGTTACAAATAGTCAGTTTGGGGGGGGCGCTATCTCAAATCCGACAGTATTTTCATAAAAAGGGCCCCGAAAACATATTAGTCGACCCTCATATCAATTAAATCTGAAAAGTTACAAAAGTCGGTTTGGGGGGAGCGCTATCTCAACTCCGACAGTATTTTTATAAAAAGGGCCTCCGAAAACATATTAGTCGAGCCTCATATCAATTAAATCTGAAAAGTTACAAAAAGTCAGTTTGGGGGGGCGCTATCTCAAATCCGACAGTATTTTCATAAAAAGGGCCCCGAAAACATATTAGTCGACCCTCATATCAATTAAATCTGAAAAGTTACAAAAGTCGGTTTGGGGGGAGCTATCTCAATCCGACAGTATTTTCATAAAAAGGGCCCCCGAAAACATATTAGTCGATCCTCATATCAATTAAATCTGAAAAGTTACAAATAGTCAGTTTGGGGGGCGCTATCTCAAATCCGACATTTATTTTTATAAAAGGGCCCCCGAAACATATTAGTCGATTCTCATATCAATTAAATCTGAAAAGTTACAAAAAGTCAGTTTGGGGGGGGCGCTATCTCAAATCCGACAGTATTTTCATAAAAAGGGCCCCTGAAAACATATTAGTCGACCCTCATATCAATTAAATCTGAAAAGTTACAAAAGTCAGTTTGGGGGGGCGCTATCTTAAATCCGACAGTATTTTCATAAAAAGGACCCCGAAAACATATTAGTCGACCCTCATATCAATTAAATCTGAATAGTTACAAAAAGTCGGTTTGGGGAAGGCGCTATCTCAAATCCGACAGTATTTTCATAAAAAGGGCCCCCAAAACATATTAGTCGACCCTCATATCAATTAAATCTGAAAAGTTACAAAAAGTCAGTTTGGGGGGGGCGCTATCTTCAAATCCGACAGTATTTTCATAAAATGGCCCCGAAAACATATTAGTCGACCCTCATATCAATTAAATCTGATAAGTTACAAAAAGTCGGTTGGGGGAAGGCGCTATCTCAACTCCGACAGTATTTTCTTAAAAACGGCCACCTAAAACATTTTAGTCGACCCTCATATCAAATAAATCTGATACTTATTATAATTATTTATTATTATATTCTGAATATTCCTCGATTCCTGATAGTCCTTCTAGGTGTCTGGAAAGAAGATGATTTCGTGATATTTTTACGTACAAGAAGATCTTCTTATATACAAAAAAAAAACCAAAAACAAATAATAAATACAAATTAGTATATAATTAAAAATTTAAAAAAATAATAAAATAAAAACTATATAAATTTAAATACAGAAATATGGTACATGTAACATGCGCTAATCAATATAAATTTAACTATCGCTATCTCAAATCCGACAGTATTTTCATAAAAATCACCTCCAAAATCCTGATATGGAAGAAATCCTAAAAACTCAAATAAGTCACAATGCAGTGAGGTTATCTTAAGATAGAGATAATTTTCAAAAACTAAGGATCTGAAAATATACACATTAACCCGTATATAGAAGAAAAAAGAATTAGAGTCAAATTATTCGAAATTTATTTTAAAAAAGGCGAAAATAAATAAAAAGATAATAGATAACTTGAATTTATTTATTATCTAGATTAAGATAAACATATCAATTAAATCTGAATAGTTACAAAAGTCGGTTTGAGGGGGAGGGCGCTATCATATCCGACAGTATTTTCATAAAAAGGGCCCCCTATAACATAATAGTCGACCCTCATATCAATGAAATCTGAAAAGTTACCAAAAGGTGGTTGGGTGGGGGGATGCTTTATCATATCCGACAGTATTTTCATAAAAAGGGCCCCCAAAACATAATAGTCGACCCTCATATCAATTAAATCTGAAAAGTTACAAAAAGACAGTTGGGGGGCGCTATTTCAAATCCGACAGTATTTTCATAAAAAGGGCTCCCCAAAACATATTAGTCGACCCTCATATCAATTAAATCTGAAAAGTTACAAAAGTCGGTTTGGGGGGAGCGCTATCTCAAATCCGACAGTATTTTCATAAAAAGGGCCCCCAAAACATATTAGTCGACCCTCATATCAATTAAATCTGATAAGTTACAAAAGTCGGTTTGGGGGAGGCGCTATCTCAATCCGACAGTATT
This sequence comes from Nezara viridula, assembly GCA_928085145.1. Taxonomy (NCBI): domain Eukaryota; kingdom Metazoa; phylum Arthropoda; class Insecta; order Hemiptera; family Pentatomidae; genus Nezara; species Nezara viridula. Next base: position 88,382,447 of record OV725077.1, on the reverse strand, counting down.
TTCATAAAAAGGGCCCCCAAAACATATTAGTCGACCCTCATATCAATTAAATCTGAATAAGTTACAAAAAGTCGGTTTGGGGGAGGGCGCTATCTCAAATCCGACAGTATTTTCATAAAAGGGCCCCGAAAACATATTAGTCGACCCTCATATCAATTAAATCTGAAAAGTTACAAAAGTTGGTTGGGGGGGGGCTCTATTTCAAACCTCATAACAACATAATCTGATAAGTAACAAAAAGTCGCTTGGAGGGAGGCGCTATCAAATCCGACTGTATTTTCATAAAAAGGGCCCCCCATAACATAATAGTCGACCCTCATATCAATTAAATCTGAAAAGTTACAAAAAGTTGGTTGGGGAGGGCGCTTTATCATATCCGACAGTATTTTCATAAAAAGGGCCCCCAAAACATAATAGTCGACCCTCATATCAATTAAATCTGAAAAGTTACAGAAAGTCGGTTTGGGAGGGGGCGCTATATCATATCCGAGGGTATTTTCATAAAAATCACCTCCAAAATCCTGATATGGAAGAAATCCTAAAAACTCAAATAAGTCACAATGCAGTGAGGTTATCTTAAAAAAGAGATAATTTTCAAAACCTATGGATCTGAAAATATACACATTAACCCGTATATAGAAGAAAATAAAATTAGAGTCAAATTATTCGAAATTTATTTTAAGAAAGGCGAATAATAAATAAAAAGATAACAGATAACTTGAATTTATTTATTATCTAGACTAAGATAAACATATCAATTAAATCTGAATAGTTACTAAAAGTCGGTTCAGAGGGGGAAAGCGGCGCTATCACATATCCGACAGTATTTTCAAAAAAAGGGCACCCAAAACATAATAGTCGACCCTCATATCAATTAAATCTGAAAAAATACAATAGTTGGTTGGGGGGAGCGCTTTATCATATCCGACAGTATTTTCATAAAACGGGCCCCCCAAAACATAATAGTCGACCCTCATATCAATAAAATCTGAAAAGTAACAAAAAGTCGCATGGAGGGAGGCGCTAATTCAAATCTGACAGTATTTTCATAAAAAGGGCATTCCAAAACACAATAGTCGAGCCTCATATCAATTAAATCTGAAAAGTTACAAAATGTAACTTCGGGGGGGGGGAGGGGCGCTATCTCAAATCCGACAGTATTTTCATAAAAATCACCTCCAAAATCCTGATATGGAAGAAATAATAAAAACTCAAATAAGTCACAATGCAGTGAGGTTATCTTAAAATAGAGATAATTTTCAAAAACTATGGATCTGAAAATATACACATAACCCGTATATAGAAGAAAATAAAATTAGAGTCAAATTATTCGAAATTTATTTTGAAAAAGGCGAATAATAAATAAAAAGATAACAGATAACTTGAATTTATTTATTATCTAGATTAAGATAAACATATCAATTAAATCTGAATAGTTACAAAAAGTCGGTTTGAGGGGAGCGCTATCTCAATCGGACAGTATTTTAAAAAAAAAGGGCCCCTCAAAACATATTAGTCGACCCTCATATCAATTAAATCTGAAAAGTAACAAATAGTCAGTTTGGGGGGAGGCGCTATCTCAAATCCGACAGTATTTTCATAAAAAGGGCCCCTGAAAACATATTAGTCGTCCCTCATATCAATTAAATCTGAATAGTTAAAAAAGTCGGTTCGTAGGGAGTGTTGGGGGCTATCACATATCTGACAGTATTTTTATATAAGGGTCTCCCCAAAACATATTAGTCGACCCTCATATCAATTAAAACTGTAAAGTTACAAAAGTTGGTTGGGGGGGGCTCTATTTCAAACCCTCATAACAACATAATCTGAAAAGTAACAAAAAGTCGCTTGGAGGGAGGCGCTAATCAAATCTGACTGTATTTACATAAAAAGGGCCCCCCAAAACATAATAGTCGACCCTCATATCAATAAAATCTGAAAAAATACAATAGTTGGTTGGGGGGAGACGCTTTATCATATCTGACAGGATTTTCATAAAAACGGCCCCCAAAAACATATTACTCGACACTCATATTAATTAAATCTGAAAAATTACAGAAAGTCGGTTTGGGAGGGGGCGCTATATCATATCCGACGGTATTTTCATAAAAAGCGCTCCCCAAATGATAATTGTCGACCCTCATATCAATTAAATCTGAAAATTTAGAAAAAGTCGGTTGGGGGGAAGCGCTATTTTATATATGGCAGTATTTTCATAAAAAGACACCCCAAAACATATTAGTCGACCCTCATATCAATTAAATCTGAATAGTTACAAAATGTCGAGTAAAGGGATTCGCTATTTTAAATCTGACAGAATTTTCATAAAAAGGGCCCCCTAAAACATATTAGTCGTTCTTCATATCAATTAAATCTGAATAGTTACAAAAATTTGGTTGGGGGGCGCTATTTCAAATCTGACAGTATTTTCATAAAAAGGGCACCCCAAAACATAATAGTCGATCCTCATATAAATTAAATCTGAATAGTTACAAATGTAAGTTCGGTAGGGGGGGGGGAAGGAGCGCTATCTCAAATCCGATAGTATTATCATAAAAATCACCTCCAAAACCCTGATATGAAAGAAATCCTAAAAACTGAAAAAAAAAAACGCCATGCAGTGGCGTAATCCTAAAATAGAGATAATTTTCAAAAACTATGGATCTAAAAATATATACATTGGCCTGTATATAGAAGAAAAATAAAATTAGAGTCAAATTATTCGAAATTTATTTGAAAAAAGTCGAATAATAAATAAAAAGATAACACATAACTTGAATTTATTTATTATCTAGATAAAAGATAAAGATATCAATTAAATCTGAATAGTTACAAAAAGTAGGTTGGGAGGGAGGGAGAAGTGGCGCTATCACATATCCAACAGTATTTTGATAAAAAGGGCACCCAAAATATAATAGTCGACCCTCATAACAATTAAATCTGAAAAGTTACAAAAAGATGGTTGGGGGGGAGAACGCTTTATCATATCCGACAGTGTTATCATAAAACGGGCCCCCCAAAACATATTAGTCGTCCCTCATATCAATTAAATCTGAATAGTTGAAGAAGTCGGTTCGGAGGGGGGGGGGGAAGAGGCGCTATCACATGTGGGATAGTATTTTCAGAAAAAGGGTTCACAAAACATATTAGTCGTCCCTCATATCAATTAAAACTGTAAAGTTACAAAAAGTTGGGAGGTGGAGCGCTATTTCAAATCTGACAGTATTTTCATAAAAACGGCCCCCAAAACTTATTACTTATATAGAATTATATAGAATAAAAATAAAATTAGAGTCAAATTATTCGCAATTCATTTGAAAAAAAGTCGAATAATAAATAAAAAGATAACACATAACTTGAATTTATTTATTATCTAGATAAAAGATATACATATCAATTAAATCTGAATAGTTACAAAAAGTCGGTTGGGAGGGGGAGGGGGAAGTGACGCTATCACATATCCGACAGTATTTAGATAAAAAGGGCACACAAAATATAATAGTCGACCCTCATATCAATAAAATCTGAAAAGTTACAAAAAGTTGGTAGGGGGGGGGGAACGCTTTATCATATCCGACAGTGTTATCATAAAATGGGCCCCCCGAAACATATCAGTCGTCCCTCATATCAATTAAATCTGAATAGTTGAAGAAGTCGGTTCGGAGGGGGGGGGGGAAGAGGCGCTATCACATGTCCGACAGTATTTTCATAAAAAGGGTTCACAAAACATATTAGTCGTCCCTCATATCAATTAAAACTGTAAAGTTACAAAAAGTTGGGAGGTGGAACGCTATTTCAAATCTGACAGTATTTTCATAAAAACGGCCCCCAAAACTTATTACTTATATAGAATTATATAATATAAAAATAAAATTAGAGTCAAATTATTCGCAATTCATTTGAAAAAAGTCGAATAATAAATAAAAAGATAACAGATAACTTGAATTTATTTATTATCTAGATAAAAGATAAACATATCAATTAAATCTGAATAGTCACAAAAAGTCGGTTGGGAGCTGGAGGGGAAGTGGCGCTATCACATATCCGATAGTATTTTGATAAAAAGGGCACCCAAAATATAATAGTCGACCCTTAATATCAATAAAATCTGAAAAGTTACAAAAAGTTGGTAGGGGGGGGGGAACGCTTTATCATATCCGACAGTGTTATGATAAAAAGGGCCCCCCAAAACATAATAGTCGACCCTCATAACAACAAAATCTGAAAAGTAACAAAAAGTCGGTTGGAGGGAGGCGCTAATTCAAATCTGACTGTATTTACATAAAAAGGGCCCACAAAAACATAATAGTCGACCCTCATATCAATAAAATCTGAAAAGTAACAAAAAGTCGGTTGGGGGGAGGCACTATTTCAAATCTGACAGTATTTTCATATAAGGGGCTCCCCAAAACATATTAGTCGACCCTCATATCAATTAAAACTGTAAAGTTACAAAATTTGGTTGGGGGCGCTATATTTCAAACCCTCATAACAACATAATCTGAAAAGTAACAAAAAGTCGCTTGGAGGGAGGCGCTAATTCAAATCTGACTGTATTTACATAAAAAGGGCCCCCCAATACTTAATAGTCGACCCTCATATCAATAAAATCTGAAAAAATACAATAGTTGGTTGGGGGGAGATGCTTTATCATATCTGACAGGATTTTCATAAAAACGGCCCCCAAAAACATATTACTCGACCCTCATATTAATTAAATCTGAATCATTACAAAAAGTCGGTTTGGAGGGGGGAGCGGCGCTATCACATATCCGACAGTATTTTCATAAAAAAGGCCCCCCAAAACATAATAGTCGACCCTTATATCAATTAAATCTGAAAAGTTACAAAAAGTCGGTTGTGGGAAGCCGCTATTTCAAATCTGACAGTATTTTTATACAAAGAGCTCCCCAAAACATAAGAGTCTACCCTCATATCAATTAAATCTGAAAAAATACAATAGTTGGTTGGGGGGAGATGCTTTATCATATCTGACAGGATTTTCATAAAAACGGCCCCCAAAAACATATTACTCGACCCTCATATTAATTAAGTCTGAATCATTACAAAAAGTCGGTTTGGAGGGGGTAGGGGCGTTATCACATATCCGACAGTATTTTCATAAAAATCACCTCCAAAACCCTGATATGGAAGAAATCCTATTAACTCAAAAAAGTCGCAATGCAGTGGGGTAATCTTAAAATAGAGATAATTTTCAAAAACTTTGGATCTAAAAATATATACATTGGCCTGTATATAGAAGAAAAATAAAATTAGAGTCAAATTATTCGATATTTATTTGAAAAAAGTTTAATAATAAATAAAAAGATAACAGATAACTTCAGTGTGGCAGACTGTATTAATACTACATAAAAAAATAAAAAAATTTGTAAAAAATAATATTAAAAAAAAATTTAAATAAGGCCCTAATCTTATTTTATTTAATGGTGTAAATAGATTTTTACCCCAGAAAACTTGGGAATACGACAAATATTCACCAGCACTAATTTAATTAAGTAAATGTACTTGCCAATCAATAGTTCGTTATGATACTGATTAAGCACATTTTCAGATTAAATTTGAGCTTCTATTTATATTTCCAATGTTCTAATTGTGATTCCTGAAGAGGCAATGTGAATGTCAGGCTGTAAATACCATTAGTTGGGTGAAAAGTACTAAGCAATTAATATTTTTTTTTTTATAAAAATATTTTCTTTATTGGAAAAAGACATATAATAAATCAATTACAACCCTCAGATCATTAGCTTACTTCAGTGTTGCCAACATACCAAAATAAGGCGCGAATCACAGCCAACTGAAGTCTACTGCAATTGATTCTATTTATACAGAAATCAGTCCAATGATAAAGTAAACTCCGTCATATGCCAATGCTTCAGTGTAACTTTTTATACAAATATATAATAATTGGTAATTGGTTGACTGTCGTGGATAATGAAGAGAAGAATAGTTGGGGTGCTCAGTCAAAAAAGGAAGGCAAAAAATAAATTATAATATTTATTTTTTACATATGCCGACGTTTCGACCTGAAGTTCAGGCCTTCATCAGGGCTAAGAAAATAACCAGATAACAAGGTATGAGAAACATAAGTAATGATGGTAAAAAAGATAATAAAAAATGAGAAAATAAAATAGATTAGATCTAGATAAAATAGATCTAAATAAAATATTAGAAAAATAATATTTGTATAATAATAATATATCTATCTATTTTATTTTTCGAATATTTTATTTAGATCTATTTTATCTAGATCTAATCTATTTTATTTTCTCATTTTTTATTATCTTTTTTACCATCATTACTTATGTTTCTCATACCTTGTTATCTGGTTATTTTCTTAGCCCTGATGAAGGCCTGAACTTCAGGTCGAAACGTCAATTTAATTTTAGTCAATAAATTTTCGAACATCAAACTCATCCAGTTCTTCCAGTCTAAAGTCTTTCGTATAATAGTAAATGCTCCCTATTATGTTACAACAAAACTCTATTTCACGATCTTAACATCGCTTATGTCCTTGACTGTATTCCTTCTCGTTTCTCAAATTTTCATAAAAACCTAATCCATCATCCTAATCTCTTAGCAGAATCCTTATCCAGCTCCAGCCATCACTACAATCGTCCTTGATGGTTGTAAAAAGGAAGTGGCCTCGAGATCTTTTGTAAATACGTCATTGGAGTCCTGCCATTAGCCAGCTTCTCCACTCAAGTCATGAGCGTATGTGGCCCTTTCTCAGTCTCCACTGGATCCCCATCTCAGTGATGCGGTTGAGAGAGAAGCGCTGGGATCTCTTAGAGTTCTGCCAAATATTGTAAATAAGCATGAATGTTTTTTCTTTTGTTTTTTCTTATATTTAATTTTTTTAATTTGTGTTTTATCATATTTTATTTCATCTGTTTTACTAAGCTTTCTTTTTCTTATTTTTGTTCTAATTTCTATTATTTTTGTAATTGTATATATTGTATGAATGAGTTTCTCACATCACAAATACTCAATGCCCTTGATTGAGGCAAAATGTATGTTTCTCAATAAAATAAGATTAAAACCTAAAAAGTTTCAACAACAGTTAACATATATAGTTGTTGACATGTTACAAACAGGATAAACAATCCACTTTAGGGATTAATTCATCAGATAAGAAGTGTAGCATAGTTATATAAAAATAAACAGAAAATCCGATAGGACTTATTTGCCAACCTAATATATATGTAAGTCAAAAGTCTGTGATATGCATTTTCTTATACTCTACCTTTTCAAAAACGTAAATGATATCAAATGTGGTGGTATGAGGTGATTTTACGGACCTTGGATCATTCTGAATATATTATAATTTTATAATATTTGAATTTAGTTATTTTATTTATGTTCTACAAATTATTTATGTTCAACCGATAATGTTTTTTTATTCTACGAATATATAATACTTTTATTTTGATCTCAAAACTGTGGAAAAGCTAACCTTCATATTGAAAAACACTGACCCGGATTTGAATAAAATGTATTTAATCAATTTGCTGAAATCTATGTAACGATTTTATCAGCGAACCAGTGACTCGATAATATAATCTTAAATTGTTTGGTGAGATCTCCTGAGTTTTTTTACAAAAGAATTTGAGCTCGAAATTCTGGCAAATTGCTATTTAAAGTATATTTAGCCAATATGCTAAAAAGGTACGTAATGATGTTTTAAGCGGATGTCTTGATTGATTTTTAACTTTGACTGCTGTAACCACTCAGAGAGAGCCCGCAGTCATGTTTTAAAAAAATTGGGCCCAAAGTTCTGAAAAACATTTTTAATATAGTTTAAATATCTTGATTATTAATTGATTTGATCATATGCTATGAAAATAAATTATTAATGTTTTAATTCTAAAAATGTTAAAATAAAAAAAATATTTGAATTAAAAAACAGACTATAGAAATTGGTAAATGCCGTCCAAGGCATGGCAACTATTTTTAGGACTCCACCTGGTTGAATTAGTTAGAAATGGCTTATAAAAGAAATTATGGTGGTGTGTTGTGTTGCCCAAATGCGGTACCGAGAGGAATCTTGGTCTTGCAAACTCAGTCTTGTCATGGTCTTGGTTTTGCGCAAGAGTCTCACAACAGTCTTGCACTTATTACTATAGAGATATCACTGTAATCTTTTAGATAGGAGAAACCTAACTAAGCCGAATGAAAAATTAGAGCAGTTAAATGCAAAAGTATATTGGTCATACCAATTATTAACATATAGTAACTAAGATTGTCAAGTATTAGGAATTAATTATCAAGTATTTTTACTTAATTTTTATTTAAAAAATTAATTTTTTTTTACCAGTCCTGTTCTTGGTCTTACAACAGTTAGGTGTTCCTGGTCTTGGTATTGCAAAGTGCAAGCCCAAGACCGATCTTGGGCAACACTAGTTGTATAGTTTGCTATTTTATCTTACTGTTGTTGTGAGATGTGCCATCTCTGAATTTATGTTAAATTATCTTTTCTACTCCTAAAGGTGCCTGAATTAGCGAATTGCTGTGAGATTAATTAATTATTGTAATTTTATAAGGTTAGTAATTATTAGATACTTAAAGTTTTTTTTAATTCTATACGATAACAGTTATTGTAATGTTATCTAGATAATAAAGGGATTAATGATACATTGGAAATTGCTGGCCATAAACGATCAATTTCAGTATAAGTTAAGTTCTTCTAAATCCAAACTAAAAAGCCCTCGGTCTCCTGTATACAACTGAACAGTTAGCTTGTCCTTAGGCATTCGATTGCATGTTGGAGATTAGTGGCTTTACAGTTTGGATTGTAATGTCATTGTAATGCCATTCATAATGTCTCTTTTTGAGCATTTTACTCATTTAAGTAGTGTTCTTCTGAATATCTATTAACGATCTCAACCCTGCGTGACTTCCCCGTTTCTGGCACTCGAAGTTAGATCACGCAACAGAAATTAGAAACAAATGAAATCAGTAATTAGGTCAATTTGAATATATCTTCGTATATTATCAATAAGTAAGTTTTAAAAAAATAATAAAGATGAGATAAAAAAATACATTAAGAATACTAAAATGATCCAAACGCTTATATATCAAAATACGCTTATATATACGCCTATATATCAAAAATAACTATGAGAAGCGCGCAATTGGTGATTTCATAAAAGGAAGACACAGTTCTTAGAAATAAGAATAATTATGAGATTATGAAATGTCACTTAATGACTTGAATGTACCGACGATGTTTAAGTATGAAAACCACGGATTATACAGTTATGATTAAGATTTTTATTACAGATGTGTTCCCTTTCACTGTAAACATCATTCAACTTCATTTATACCATACTTATTTTTTAAAGGGAATACAAGGAAAAATACTCGATTCATGGACGTAGGTTTTTCTGAAATCAAAGGAATCCATCAGAAAGGGAGGAAATCGGAATCTATGATTCCATGATTACAACCAACATTTTTTTATTTTATTTTTTTTTTAGTCATTGATTTATTACAACTGTATTATAAAAAATACAACTAGTAAATGTGCACATATTAATAATACAATCACATGAAAACGCTTGTTGAGAAACTACCCATTGGCAGCACTCTAATAATATATTTACATAAATAGATCACGAGGCCATCTTTTCAGACGCCTCGGAGGGTTATTAGGGATCGAGGAGGAAGCAATGTTAGAAACGAGAGGATTGGGATGATTCTGAAGTTTATTATGGAAGGATAGGTATCTGGATTGGGCCAGATCTGAAACAAAAGAAACATTAAGGTCGTTATGCATGGTTTTATTTGAAACAAAGTAGGGAGAATTGAGGATTTTACGAAGGATTTTGGATTGTAATGATTGGATACGAGAGGAATTCGATGGTTTAGTGGAGCCCCATAGCTCAACTCCGTAAGTCCAAATAGGTCTTATTATTGTCATATATATGATTCGTTTGTAATTGATTGAAAGCTTAGAGCGTTTGTCTAGTAAGTGTTGGAGTAGTCGGAAACGTCGAGCGGTTTCTTGTCGTTTCAGTCTTGTATGAGGATTTCATGTGAGTCGTTTGTCCAGGTGGAGTCCTAGGTAACGGATTTGCTCAACTGGGATAAGTGAGGTATTATTAAAGGATACTGTAGGACAGGAGGCCGTGGGTTTGCGACGCAGTGTAAAGGTAATTTGATGGGATTTATTGGAATCTATTTTGATTCTCCAGCTTTTACGCCGTTCTTCAAGGTTTGGGATATTAGATAGGAGAGTTTGGGATGCAGTTGATGGATCATTATTAACAGATAGCATACATGTGTCATCAGAATATGTGGTGATGACAGTTTCAGGATGGGTTGGGATGTCAGCTGTATAAACTGTGTAAAGGATTGGACCAAGGATACTACCTTGAGGAATACCAGCAGACTGGGAAAAAAACGGATGAACAAGAGTTTTTGTGATTTACTTTAAATCATCTATCAGTAAAGTAGTTGCGGATAATGAGGAAATGTGTAGGTGATAGGAATTTACGGATTTTTTACATCAGCCCCGGGTGCCACACCCTATCAAACATCTGTTAAACGTCGAGAAAGACTCCTGTTTAGGGAACACATTAAACTTTATATTTTAATCAAATCAAGTAAGCACATCACAGCTGTTATCTCGGAAATGCTGCATGTATGCCTCAGTCATTGTTGTGACGTCGCCATTGTTGAAGCGTAGACGCTCACGTACCGTGATTGACTAGACTGGCCAGTTGAAAATTTTGTGATTCCACCGATTTATTAAACATGGAGTAAAACAATACAGCGACCGGCAAGGGGCCAAGAAAGGAAGAGAGGGAAGATGAACGAGAAGACTGGCACAACAAGAAAAAGAAAAAATGCAAGTATCCCAACCCACCTATATTTAACCTCCTTATAAAATACATGTAATAAAATATAGCAATCAATTTTACTCATTCACTTCTTTAATCCTTTAACTCCTCTAATTTTACAGTCCACAGCAATAAATTTTCACCAGCTCTTAAAGCAGAATTATTATGACAATATCCCTGACAGTCTTGGAAGGGATTGGCATAGTAAAGTAAACATTTGGACCTCCGGGCCGGATATTATTAAAATCTTTAATAATAAATCAAACATATGGTCCACCGAACCCCAATATCATTAAAATCTTTAATCATTAAATCATACAAAATTTTCTTATGTTATTCAGGTTAAACGTAGTATATTGGCACTCATATTTATATTTGTTCTCATTTAAGTTTTGTAATTATCTTCTTATATTATTTATCACATCAAATTTAGCAATTAATTAATTAATTTCTATTCATTGGCCTATTTTCTTTTCTGATACTTAAATTAGATTTTGATGCATAATGAATCCATATCAGTTATGAATTATCATTGTTGTAGCCCTCTTTAAAACAACCACTACCTTAATTGAGAAACATTTATTTACCAGGCATTTAATAATTTTTTTTGTATTCAAATTATTATATATTTATTTACTGAATTACATTACTAGTTTGTATATTATCAGAAATTAATTAGCACTTATTGTCTTTAATAAGTATTTTAATAGTAATCATAATAGTTCAATGTTACTATCTAACATCCAGCCATTAAGTTAAGCATTCATTATTGATTCATTCACTAAATAAAGAGGTAGCATTTTTTTAATTTCTCTTTGTTATATCAACTTCTATTGGATAAAAGCATCACGCACTCATTTGTTGTTTATTCTTATATATACACATATATTTTATAACTTAGCATTCTATATCAAATTAAAAGCAATTAATTTGATTATAAATATATGTGTATGGTTTATAATTAGATACCTCATTTTTCATTCATTTAAATTTGTATTGCTTAAATTGCAATTTTTTTTTTCTTACAGCAGTTTCTGCATGTTCTCTTTAGCACATTCATGCCTGGTTTGTTTTGTTTATAGTTGTCTCTCTATCCTCTTTATTACATTGCAGTCTTCTTTGTGTTCATCGGTTCTCTCTTTCTTGTACCCCCTTGCTTCGTCGTTTTTTCTTATGAAAATGCCACCAGTTACCACTGGTTACAACACTCAAATCACTACCCTGGAGCGACAGCTCAGAGGTTTACACCGGAACATCGTGGGATGTTCAGATTATGGCTCGGGAGCACTTTCGGATCTTGAGAAAGCTCCATTATTTGAAGCTCAACTAGATGCTGCAAATTCCGATTGGGCGCTGTTTATGGAAAAATGGGAGCAATGTGACACCATTCACGCTCTTGCGGGTGAAGATTTCCCGAGTGCACGCATGCAGGAGATTTACGACGCTTGTAGGAGTGAAGTAATACAAGCAAAATCTATTATGCTCCAGATAAATCGGAAGCTAGCAGCGGAATTGAATCCAGCAGTTCAGGATCCTGTAAATCGTTCTATGGAACCAACCACGAGCAGGACAATTGGCGCTAAGGCCTATTTACCACAGATACCCATACCAACCTTCTCTGGTGAGATTAAGAATTGGACCCATTTTAAGGACACCTTTGAATCACTAGTCCATCAACAGACATCACTCACCAACACCGAAAAATTCCATTACCTACTTGGAGCACTAAAGGGTGAAGCCGCAGCTTTGATTTCAAACATTCCAATCGAAGATAGGTCTTATGTTCTAGCTTGGGATAAATTGATGCAAACTTATGACAATCCCAGGGTACTAGCGACATATTTTCTTCAGCAGATATTGGATTTTGAAACCAAAAATACAAGGAACGAGCTGCAGAATTATGAGAACTTCCTTATAGGTGTAGCCGACAACATTCAAGGTTATAAGACTCTCAACTTGGAAAATTCATCCGAGGTTCTGTTGGCGTTTCTGGCATTAAGGGCTCTCGATTCGCAGACTCGAAGGCAATTTGAGATAGCAAGGGCCTCAACAAGCACATTTCCAACAGTAGACGACGTAATCACCTTCGTCAGACAAAGGAAGATAGCCCTCACAATCTCAAAAGACGTTGCCTCCTCTTCAAGCACTACTCACGACGATCGAGTTAAAGCACAGTACCAGCACTCACAATTTCCAAGTCGTGGATCACCAAAGTACAGAACTTCGAGTTTCCTACATACTAAAACCCCACCTAACAGAAATTCCAGCAATTCTCCTAACAGCATCAAATCACCTTTCTCTACTCCTCGGAAAGCCCGATACCAAAGTCCACCACGATGTTGTCCGTTCTGCAAAGAACAACATGATCTGCCAGGCTGTTTTAATTTTTGCAACATCTCCGTAGAAGATCGCATAGCATTCGTTAGCAGTCTGAAGTGTTGCAAGAATTGTCTTCGCCAAAATCATAAGACATCAGAGTGCAAGTCAAAGTTTACCTGTCGTTTCTGCAAAGCTCGTCATCATAGTCTCCTGCACGAGATTCAATCAAATGCTCAAAGCACTTCTACTTCTACACACTTTGCAGGGTTTGGCTCAGCCTCACATCAACAGTGTACTGAATCCTGTTATATAATAGGCACGGCTCAACTTAATATTTCGGGTCCTAAGCATAGTTTGCACACTGTCCGTGCAATAATAGATTCCGGAAGCCAGCACTCCTTCATCTCACGGATTTTTTACATCAGTCCCGGGTGCCACACCCTATCAAACATCTGTTCAACGTCGAGAAAGACTCCTGTTTAGGGAACACATTAAACTTTATATTTGAATCAAATCAAGTAAGCACATCACAGCTGTTATCTCGGAAATGCTGCATGTATGCCTCAGCCATTGTTGTGACGCCGCCATTGTTGAAGCGTAGACGCTCACGTACCGTGATTGACTAGACTGGCCAGTTGAAAATTTTGTGATTCCACCGATTTATTAAACATGGAGTAAAACACTACAGCGACCGGCAAGGGGCCAAGAAAGGAAGAGAGGGAAGATAAACGAGAAGACTGGCACAACAAGAAAAAGAAAAAATCCAAGTATCCCAACCCACCTATATTTAACCTCCTTATAAAATACATGTAATAAAATATAGCAATCAATTTTACTCACTCACTTCTTTAATCCTTTAACTCCTCTAATTTTACAGTCCACAGCAATAAATTTTCACCAGCTCTTAAAGCAGAATTATTATGACAATATCCCTGACAGTCTTGGAAGGGATTGGCATAGTAAAGTAAACAACTCCCGTGCAGTACAATCCGCGCTCCAATGCAGAGGAGACCACGTCCACCACACGATGACATTGCTGGATAGTGGAATGAGATGTGCGGAATCCAAATTGGTGGTCTGGGATCATTTTATTAGAATCTAGGATGGGATACAGGCGTTTTAAGATAAGTTTTTCAGGATTTTTCTCATGATGGGTAATAGAGATATAGGACGGTAAGAGGATGGGTATTCTGGAGGTTTTTTGGGTTTATGAATCATCAGATCTGGACCAGGTATAATTTTCAGTAATGAGAGTTTCTTGGTGGTCAACCACAGTGATTTGTCAGAAGTTGATTTTCTGTTAAATTAAGTAAAATTTGGATTTTTATTTCTGCTTTTACTTGGTTAGTTACACTCTACAGTCCAACAAGGACTCCGAGTGGTTGATCATATTTCCGCAGCATTGGAAAGCAAGCAATATTGCTCGGGTGCATTTCTGGACATAGCTCAAGCTTTCGACCGGGTATGGCACGCCGGGCTTCTTTCCAAGCTGAAACACTATCTTCCTCAGTCCTTGTACCTTGTTCTCCGTTCCTATCTTTCCGACCGCTCCTTCCGAGTTCGCTGTGGCACCGAATTCTCCGACTGTTACTCAATTGAGGCTGGCGTTCCTCAAGGCAGCGTCTTGGGCCCCATCCTTTACATTCTCTTTACCGCTGATATTCCTGTCCATCCCGGTACCCTCCTGGCAACTTTCGCTGATGACACTGCTATCCTTTCTTCCAACTCAGATCCTGAAACAGCGTCCGCAAACTTACAAAGGCACCTCTTCCTGATTGAACACTGGTGTAAGAAATGGCGCATTAAGGTAAACGAATCTAAATGTAAACACATTACCTTCACCCTTCGGCGTAATACCTGCCCACCAGTTCATTTTAACTCCATCCAGCTTCCTTTCTCAGATACAGTCCGGTATCTTGGCTTTCTCTTAGACAGACGACTAACATGGAATCCACATACTCGACTTAAAAGACAGGAACTTAACAGACGATATGGCCAGCTATATAGACTACTGAATAGAAAATCTAAACTTTCTGGTGAAAACAAATTACTGATCTACAAGACAATACTGAAACCCATCTGGACTTACGGACTAGAACTATGGGGAACAGCCAAATTTTCTAACATCAAACGCATTCAATCCTTTCAGTCTAAAGTCCTCCGTACAATAGTCAATGCTCCCTTCTATGTAACCAATAAAACCCTACATCATGACCTTAATATCCCATTTGTCCTAGACCTTAATCCAGAAAAATTCTCCAAATTTCACCAGAACCTTACCTATCGTCCAAATCCCCTTGCACAATCTCTATCCACCACCATCCATCCTTACAATCCTCCTCGAAGGTTGAAGCGGCAGTGGCCCAGAGACCTTTTGTAAATAAGCATCTATTCTAGTTTTGGCAATGGCCAGATCCTCCACTCAAGCCCGAGTGTGTATGATTAGGATAGTTCTTTTGTTTATATTTTATTTTATTTTATTGTATTTATTTTTATTTTATTTTATTGTATTTATTATTATTAAGTTTCTGTATTATTTTTTTTATTGTAAATAGAGTGTGAGTGTGCTTTCTCTGAACACTATTATAAATGTCCTTGATGTGACAGAATGTAATATTTCTAAATAAACAAATATAAAAAAAAAAAAGTTGGTTAGTTAGGTTGTTGTAATAAGTTTTATCTGGGCACTAGTCCTGTGCCACTTCGATCTTGCTCTGCGTTTTGCCTTATTAAGATACGAATGTGCTTTGGCAAATTAGTCTGCAGGGAGTTGTTAGTTTTATTAGTAGATCTGTAGTCATTTATTGTGTCTCTTATAGATGTTGTAAGTGATTCTATAGCTATGTCAATGTCTTGTTTTGTCTTGAGTGGAATATTTAAGTCCAATTTGTCTTCCAAATCATTACGAAATTCGTCCCAGTTTATCCGTCCTGTAATCAACGTAGGAGGAGAGGAGGGCTTAGGAGCAAACGTAGAGTGTAATAAAAGCAGAACTGGGATATTAACTGAAGAAAGGTCATCCAGGGATTTAACTGTGACATGGGAAGAGGAAATGTGGGACGTGACAAATATCTCCAGGATATCAGGGCAGTTTTTGAGGGAAGTTGGCCAATAGGTAGGATTCATAGGAGAGATGAAGGAGTAACTAACAGATAACTAAAAATAAAATTTGATTCAATAACACTATAAATGTAAGAAGAATGCGACGCGATTACCTGATAACCTAATTATAATCGTAATCGAAAACTTGATTACGATTATAATTGTGTAATCATTTAATCATAATTATTATAATCGTAATCACTGATTAGGATTATGCCCATCTATTGATTTCATATACATTTGTCTGCCTGTAATTATTAAAGGGCATTTATCCTTTCCCCTGCTCTTATCATATCGAGGATACAGATTCAATTGGTAAATATCTTGAAATATATTTACAAAAGGGATTATAAATTAGTTTTTGTAATTATAGTAATAGGATTATTTATCACTAAGATTTCATAAATCTAGTATCATAAAAACGTAGGGACAGATAATTATGAAAGTTTGTTTAGGCAATTATAACAAGAATAGGTTGTTCACATTCTTTAATATTTTTAATTTTTCACTCGATAATAAACACGTTGATATCTTGTTGTGATTTTAGGGAAGGGTGGACGGAAAGAATTCTGCCCCTCCGACATGTATTGATTTACTGAATGAACTCATTCATGGCTTGCTAGAATGAGTCTTCATCCTTTAAGATAAATCTATCGCTGTTATGTATAAGGTAAGCATAATTTTTCAACTGCTTTTCAGTTTATTTATTCTATTATTTTTTGAAGTACATGTGAAACGCTTTGAAATTCTAGACAAACTCCTAAAGTGACCGTTGTTTAAAAACAAAAAAAAGTAGAGCTCGAAATAAGTTGGGAAGAATATTGTTGGTAGTTATTAGTAGAAGTAGCGATGGTTTCCTTGATATAAACAGACTAAAAGAACATAACATTGAGTATGCAGACAAATATAAATATATTAAATATATACATAGTAATTTTTATATAACAATAAATTTAAAAATCTGGTGCGCGCAACAAACAACTTTCACTTACCGATCTACTTTGAATAGAAATTATTTTCTGGCTATGCTGGGCTATTATAAAATTTTTTGAAGTGCATTTTAAACGGAGCCAAAGCTTAAAGCTTACAGATAACAAGTCATTAAGACCATTATAATTACAAAATATCTATTTAATATATCGGCGATAGGCAATACAAATCTAGCCACTCCATCTGCTTTTATTAACCACACAACTTTCTTTTCTTTTATAAACCACAGAATGACTAACTCCAATTTCAACATTTTTGAGTGATGTCATTTTAGTGATATTTCTAGTTGAAAAAGTTATCTATGCAAACAATGAGTAAGTTGATTCCAGAGGTGGTGATTGAAGTGTTGAAATATAGAACTGAAAATAAAGGTATAAATTTAGGTGCCTATTTCTTATGAAAGATGTTCTTAGGAAAGACACTTTATTAAATATCTGTAGAAAAAAGGTTTTTTAGTCTCAACAATTTATTTTTATTTATTTATTTATTTATATACAATGGCGGGGCTCCTCAACCTCTTACGGGTCATTTAAGCCCTTACAAGTAGTCTCAACAATTAAAAAACTATATTTTAAATTTATCCAAATTTTCGCCTCTTCAGCGAAAAAAACTAGAGACCATATCTTTCATCCTAATTGTCCAATTTTAACGATTTTTTTTTTTCGTTTTTTTTTAGGAAATTCCATAAACTTTTAAAAACCATATATTTTTTAAGTTATTTCGAATTTAATTTTAACATCCCTCGTAACTTTTTTTTTTTTTTTTTTCCAGCCTCTTTTCGTTGAAGTATGTTATATAGATAAATTTAAAGGGTATCGAGAAAATGACTTTAGCGAAGTTTCATTCTAGTTCTGCGCATGCGCTTGATTTGAATACCCACATTTCACGTCGTGTCCCACAGTTTTACTATTTTTTAGTAGAATAAGTGCTCAGTTTTACTTTTTTTAAAAAAAACTAGTTAAGCAGACATCAAAACAACAACAATGGACTAACACCACAGTGAGTAGTGTTGTTATTTACTGTGTACTATTACAGACAGTGAATTTAGTGATTTAGCGTCTATAGGCTTAATCTCTATAGCCATAACAGCTGACGGCTCCCCTCTCCAGTTGTGGCCCTGCCACGTAACTGGCTGGTTCTCAGCCGGCGGTTCATCCATTGTAATAACACGCAGACGTAGTTTTATTTATTTATTTTTTTTCCCTTTCTTTTTTTTTTTTATATGCGATATTACCACCAAGTAATGTCAACTAAGAGGTCCCATTCAGTTGGCTCTACCCCACGTAATTCACCGCCTAAACAGAAAACACGTCGTAGTAAGCGATTAACACCCCCCGGAACTCCTCCAGCGAACACTCAAGTATCTGTGTCTCAACCACTGCCAAGTACGTCTTCACAAGAAATGGAATCTCCATTTTTTACACCTAATCCATACCAGGTGCTTGAAAATGACAGGGAAGAAATGGAAGATGCACCTATACCTCGAGAACCACGCCCACCTCCTATCTTTGTCAAAAATTTGAGAAATTTCCAGTTGTTGTGTACTCAACTTAATAAAATCTGCCCAGGTAGCTATACATGCCTAAACAGAATAAATGATACAAAAATAATACCGGCCACACCTGAAGCGTACCGAAAAATCGTAAAATATTTAACAGACACAAATGCGGACTTTCACACATACCAGTTGAAACAGGAAAGAGCACTACGAGTTGTAATAAGAAATTTACACTCCTCAACCCCAATAGAAGTGATTAAAGAAGAGTTAACGGCGTTAGGGTTCAAAATACGTCAGATAACCAATGTTTTAAAAGAAAATAAAGAACAACCAGGTGTAAAGAATAAAATCCCATTGCCCTTATTTTTCGTCGATCTAGAGCCATCGCCTGGGATCGAAAAAATATACGATGTGAATAGAATTTTCTACACCAGCGTAAAGGTCGAAAAACCGTACCGAAAAAGAGAGTTCATCCAGTGCCATAATTGCCAAGCATATGGCCACACCAAGTCTTATTGCCACCACTTACCACGCTGCGTGAAATGTGGTAAAACACACAAGTCTGGCGAGTGTAATAAACCAATTACAGAACCAGTCTGTGCCCTATGCCTGGAAGGCCATCCAGCCAACTACAAAGGCTGCCAAATTTATAAAAATCTTAAAGCGAGATATATGAAACCCAGGGGTCCCCTGATGATACACCTAAACCAAGAAGAGGACCCGCTAAAATTGTGAACTCTAAGGTTTCTTTTGCCAAGCTACTTTGGGGTAGAGACCCGACTAATGTATGTGAGGCCCTGCCGCAAGAACAAACTCAACCCCAATCTCAATATCCTTTCCCACCTAATGTACCTAATCAACAACAACCTCACCAACATCAAATCCAATATGTTCCTCCACCGCCTAATGCTACAGATCTAACCAGCTTATTGACATCCTTTCTTTCAGAATTTAAATCCCTTGTTACCCCACTGATATCACTTCTCACTAACCTAGTATCTCACCTTATCCCTCCTTTAAAAAATCCTTAAATGACTTCCATCAAACCCATATCCATTCTCCTTTGGAATGCGAATGGTGTTAGAAATCACATACACGAACTAACAGCCTTACTACAAGACAAGAACGTAGACGTAGCCCTAATAACGGAAACTCGACTGACTAAAAAACAGCTCCTAAAAATACCACAATACATAACTTACCGTACCGACCATCCTGACGGTAGAGCACATGCCGGTACTGCAGTCATTGTGCACCAATCCCTCTCCCATCACCTACTCCCACTGCCTACACACGATTTCCTACAATCCACCGCAGTCGTAATCAAAACCTTCTCCTTTCCTATTACCGTTGCATCAGCGTATTGCCCTCCAAACCAATCCATCTCCAATATCCAATTTAGTTCCTTCCTCATTTCCTTAGGACATCATTTCATCTTGGGTGCAGACTTAAACGCCAAGCATCAACAATGGGGTTCAAGAACCACGAATTCTCGTGGTCGAACATTGCTGTCTGTACTCAATTCCCAAAATTTTACCCTTCTTCCACCCAACTCACCTACCTACTGGCCCACTGATCCTAACCGTAATCCCGATATCCTCGATTTCTTTATCCATAATGGTTTAGGTGCTCTCAACCATTCCGTTGCCCGTCTTGACGAGCTTTCCTCAGACCACAGCCCATTAATACTCCAAGTATCACTAGCTCCTATTCCTAAACCCTCTCCTCCGTCCTTCATCAGAGGCCCAGTTAACTGGAAACTCTTTCATCAAATCCTCTCCGATAAAATTGACCTCAGAGTAACCCTGAAAACCTCTGAAGACCTGGGCAATGCAGTACATTCCTTCACTACCAAAATTCAAGAAGCAGTCTGGACTGCTTCCTCCCCTGATCACTCCTCAAAAATCCTTAAGAAACATAATTTACCTCAACACCTCCTTGACCTAATCCACATAAAACGCCGTGCCAGATTATTATGGCAACGTACCAGACATCCAGCCGACCGCCACTCCTACAATTATCACTGTAAAAAATTAAAAAAAGAATTAGCCACCTTCAGATCCCAATCATTCAATTCCTACCTCACCACACTCTCTGCTCATGATAATTCCCTTTGGAATATCACCAGAAAAATCCTCAAATCCCATCATATTTCCCACCCTCTTCGACGAGATGATGGCTCCTGGGCAGCATCTGATGAAGATAAAGCCGAGGAATTTGCCAAACACCTTTCCTATACTTTCGCTCCTCATCCAGAATCCCATCCCAGCCACACAGTAAAAGTAGAAGAATCCCTCTCAATACCTATCCCACTCTCCTTACCACCTAAAGCTGTTAATCCCTCTGAGGTCAAATACCTTTTACGGAAAATCACACCTCGCAAATCTCCTGGATATGACCTTCTAACCCCACAGATCCTTCGACAACTTCCATCTAAAGCCATCATATTTCTTACATATATATACAATTGCATCCTACGAACTACCCACTTCCCTCTTTTATGGAAACATTCCACCATCGTCCTCTTCTTGAAACCAGGCAAACCTTCCAACAATACAGCATCCTATAGACCAATTAGCCTACTCCCAATCCTCTCAAAAATTTTTGAAAAGATCCTACTGAAACGAATCCTACCTATAATTGAATCCTATAACCTTCCTACTCATCAATTCGGATTTCGTTCCCAACATTCCACTGTCCAGCAAGGACTCCGAGTTGTTGACCATATATCCTCAACCCTAGAAAGCAAGCAGTATTGCTCGGGTGCATTTCTGGACATAGCGCAAGCTTTTGACCGGGTATGGCACGCCGGATTACTCTTCAAGCTTAAAATCCATCTACCACAGTCCTTATACCTAGTACTCCGATCCTATCTTTCCGACCGCTCCTTCCGAGTTCGCTGTGGCACCGAATTCTCCGACTGTTACTCAATTGAGGCTGGCGTTCCTCAAGGCAGCGTCTTGGGCCCCATCCTTTACATTCTCTTTACCGCTGATATTCCTGTCCATCCCGATACCCTCCTGGCAACTTTCGCTGATGACACTGCTATCCTTTCTTCCAACTCAGATCCTGAAACAGCGTCCGCAAACTTACAAAGGCACCTCTTCCTGATTGAACACTGGTGTAAGAAATGGCGCATTAAGGTAAACGAATCTAAATGTAAACACATTACCTTCACCCTTCGGCGTAATACCTGCCCACCAGTTTATTTTAACTCCATCCAGCTTCCTTTCTCAGATACAGTCCGGTATCTTGGCTTTCTCTTAGACAGACGACTAACATGGAATCCACATACTCGACTTAAAAGACAGGAACTTAACAGACGATATGGCCAGCTATATAGACTACTGAATAGAAAATCTAAACTTTCTGGTGAAAACAAATTACTGATCTACAAGACAATACTGAAACCCATCTGGACTTACGGACTAGAACTATGGGGAACAGCCAAATTTTCTAACATCAAACGCATTCAATCCTTTCAGTCTAAAGTCCTCCGTACAATAGTCAATGCTCCCTTCTATGTAACCAATAAAACCCTACATCATGACCTTAATATCCCATTTATTCTTGATCTTATCCCAGCCAAATTTTCCAAATTTCACCAGAACCTTTCTCATCACCCAAATCCCGTTGTACAATCCCTATCAAGCACCACCCATCCCTACAATCCCCTTCGTAGGTTAAAGCGGCAGTGGCCACGAGACCTTTTGTAAATATGGATATTTTGGAGTTCTAGCAATGGCCAGATTCTCCACTCAAGTCATGAGTGTCTGTGGCTGTAGCGATCTTACTCATCCTCCGCTGGTTTAAAATACCAGTGAAGTGGCTGAGGGAGAAGCGTAGGGATCTCCTAAGCCTCCCTTTTCCCTCCACATGTGGAGGGGACAGGATTGGTTCGGAGATCACCTGGCAAATTGTAAATAATTTATGTTTTATATAAGGTGTTTGTTTTACTTTTATTTCTATTTTTATTTACTTATGTGTATATATATTTTTTTTTTCTTTACTCTTTTGTTCTTTCTTCTTATTCTTTTGTTATTACTTTATTTATTTATATTTTTGTATATACGGTATGAATGCAATCTCTGAACTCTATTATAAGTGTCCTTAACTGTGACAAATTATAATATTTCTGAATAAAGTGTTTTTTAATAAAAAAAAGCGAAGTTTCATTGAAATCGGTACATTCGTGTAGGCGCTACAGTCTATAGCAACGCAGGTTTTCTGCATTTTTATTTTTTTCTCCTTTATTGACTTATCAAATTCTTTCAAAAGGTATATGTAGCATTTTTTCGTAACTCTGAATAATGCAAAATGGTTAACTTTTTAAAATAAACCATATTAAAGGTACTTTAAAGGAAGACATATATGAACATTGGGCATTTAAGCCCTGTAAAGTGACATCAACGGGGATAAAACCTAAATGATATTAAAGACCACTTAATTATACAATGATACACCGAGTTTGATCAAATTCGTTAGAGCCGTTTTTGAGAAAATTGTAAAAATGTGTTTCAGTGTTCATATAAAGTGGCACTTCCGGTTAGCCAATTTTAACGAAAAAGTTGCTGTCACATCCGGGCCATATACAAACCTTAAATACTTAATATCAGTTTCGTGCTACTTTTCGTTTATGAGCTACACTGTTAACACACAGACCATTTTGCGACACTTGGTTATTTGAACTCATGGGCCCTCAAAACATGTATTTCCGTTGAAAACTGAGATTCGAAAAGTCCGCCATACTTTGCAGGCTCTTCTCTTTGCCCTGATCAAATCAATAATATATAGCGGCTTTCCCTTGATGTGGAAACACTCCATAATCCTGCTGTTTCCAAAACCACGTAAACCCGTTAATAATACATCATCCTACAGACCGATAAGCTTACTCCCTATCCTCTCAAAAATCTTTGAGAAAATCTTCCTAAAACACATCCTACCCATACTCGAATCCCACAACATCCCTTCTCATCAATTTGTACTCCGCTCAAGACATTCCACTGTCCAACAAGGCCATCGTGTTGTGGACCATATATCCTCTGCACTTGAAAACAAGCAATATTGCACTGGTGCCTTTCTGGACGTAGCGCAAGCTTTCGACCGGGTGTGGCACGATGGCTTGCTTTTCAAGCTCAAAACCCATTTAACCCAATCCTTATACCTAGTCCTCAAATCCTATCTCTCAATTCCTTAAAAGTCCGTTGCTGCACCGAATTCTCCACTTACTATCCAGTTGAGGCTGGTGTTCCACAAGGCAGTGTTTTGGGTCCAGTTCTCTACATCCTTTTCACTGCCGATATCCCTTCAAATCCCGACACCATCCTAGCTACATTTGCTGATGATACTGCCATTCTATCCTCCCACTCAGATCCTCAAATAGCATCTCAAAACCTACAATATTACCTCTCCTTGATTGAGCATTGGTGCAACAACTGGCGCATCAAAATCAATGAAGCAAAATGCAAACATATTACTTTCACCTTGCGACGCAGATCCTGTCCCACAATCCCACAATCTAGACAAAAGACTAAGTTGAAACCCACATACGAGACTTAAAAGACAATAACTTAACCAACAATATGGCCAGCTATATAGACTACTAAGCAGGACATCTCATCTTTCGATTGAAAATAAACTTTTAATCTACAAGACAATACTGAAACCTATCTGGACCTACGGAATTGAATTGTGGAGAACTGCTAAACATTCGAATATCAAACGCATCCAATCCTTCCAGTCCAAAGTAATTTTTTTTTGGGAGGGAGGGGTCCTTCCCTTCCTCGCCGTTAAGGCTATACAGGATTTTCCCGGGCCAGGGGGTGTGAGCGGGGATTTAAAAGACTCCTCCGACACCGGGACGCGAACTCGTGACTATTTTTATATCTTTGATTCATATGTCATGTTGCTGGGCAACGGCGGTGCAGTGCACACGCTTTAGCCCATTCGGCCACCCCGCCCACGAGTCCAAAGTACTTAGAACAATAGTCAATGCCCCATATTATGTCACAAATAAGACCCTACACCATGACCTTAACATCCCATTTGTCCTCGACATCGAATGCTATTTATTTTATTTTGTCACTGCGGTGCGACCCGGTGCACGGATGTACGCCTTACTGATGTGACCGCACCTTAGTCTCCAGCTGCTTGCGTATCTTGCCCTCTTGGGTAGTTTCCTCCAACAGTCCCTATTGAGAAGTGTGTAGGTTCCACCTTTTGCCTCCATTTTCTCACGAACTATACGAAGTGGGGGCCTCAATATGCCTCTTGCTTGCTCCATCGCGGTGCATGATATAACGACGTGCTCCGCCGTATTAGGGCACCACAGTCGCGACATGAGGGGTCGATGTTCTTCACATGCTTCCTGAGTTTGTCTCTGAACCCCCCATGTCCCGTCAGGATCTGTGAGGTCCAGTAGTCCGACTCGACCCAATGTGTTTCCAATCTGGAATGAACGGTGGGGAAGTATTTTCTCAAGGTGGCTCCATTCTCACTTACAATCCACCGCCCATTCCACTCCCCTAGTGTCGCCTCTCGGACTATGCCACTCCATCTTCCTGGATCCTCACGGACCCTCCGTTGAAGCCCCTCTGGGAGTGCCTCCAGGTCCTGCCTCTTTAGGTCATTCCTCCAAGCGTCCTCCTGAAGGACGAGGTCCAGAGGCAACTCCCCGGCCAGCACTTGCGCCGCTTCGTGGGACACGGTTCTGTAAGTCCTAGTCGTCCTCATCAGGGTGAGCCTTTGGATGGTGGCCATCTTCTTCTTCTGCGCCTGATTCAGGCGACGGGTCCAAGCTGGGGATGCATACCTCAGTATACCTAGCACAACTCCCTTGTAGATGATTCTTGTCGCTGGGTATCTGAGACCCCAAAAGGCACCCACTACCCGTGCAAGCCCATTTAGGGACAGGGCCACTCTACTCCGTAGGTACTCTATCTGAGGAAAAATATTAAATTTTGATTTAAATCTCACACCTAGGTAGGTGATCTCCTCACCTAGGCGGACTCTATCTCCTCCTACTCTGAGACTTCGCCGCCGCCATCTTCATTTTCTTCATTGCACCATCCTTCCACTATGGTGGCGCATCTTTCTCCTTCCGCCACCAATCCCGCTTTGCTATTCGCTGCTACTATGGCAGCCAGTTCATCAACATAGGCAACGACACCGAAGCCCGCTACCTCCAATTCCCCCAGCAACTGGTCAAATACTAACTTCCACACAGCTGGGCCCAGGACTGAGCCCTGTGGACATCCTCTTTCTATTTTCCGCTCTACCTCATAGAAGATACCCCGTATCCTAGCTTTCCTATCGCTGAGGTACCTCCTAATGAGGGAGTACAAGTTGCTGGGGGCGTCGAACTGTTGGAGGCGCTGGAGTACGCAGGGCCACCATACGCTATCAAAGGCGGAAGATATGTCAAAGAGAACCATCATGACATATTTCTCCGCCTTGTCATCAACCTCCCTGCGTAACCTCATCAGGGTATCTCCGGTACCGCGACCCTTCGTCGCTTTGCCTCAGGTGACTCGCTGCCCGCAGGACTGGCGCCAGACTCTTTATAATGAGGTGCTCCAGGACCTTGCTCATTACTGGGAGGATGCATATGGGTCTGTAGGATTTTGCTAGCTGCTTGTCCTTGCCTCCCCCTTTGTATAGCAGTCTCATGTCGGCGATCTTCCATTGAGTTGGGAAGTGCCCCCTATCCAAGCATTCATTCATTATCTCAAGTAATTCTTCTTCAATATGGGGAGCACTCCTCTTTAAGATCGCCGCATCGATGGTGTCCAGTCCCGGAGCTCTTCCTAACCTTTGTCTGTCTATTGCTATCCGCAGGTCCCACACGTCCCATGGTGGAATGAACTCCGTGCCAGGCGGATACTCCGTAGTTTGCCTCAGAACCTTATCCTCTTCGTTGTCCTGGGACTGTTTCCTCGAGGGTGGCTGCTGGTCCACCTGCAAATCTTATTGCCGCCATTATTTGACCAGGTTTAAGTTTATCCATTGCCACCCTGTACGGAATTCTCCAGGGATTCTTCTCACTTTCAGTTTTTATGAACTGATCCCAGGAAACTCTTCTGGCGTCGCACTCCGGCCTTACATAGCCTATACTTGTCCCGGCATTCTTCCCGGAGTGCTGATTTTCTTTCTTCCATCCTGCACTTTTGATATCTACGCCTGGCCCTGTGATACTCCTTCTTGAGTTCTGTCAGCGCTGGAGTCCATCGTGGAACGCACTGTTTCCTCATTCCTCTGGGTTTCAGCGAGTCACCCGCTGCAGCACATATTAGCCTGGACAGCTTCTCTACACGCTGGTCCAGACAGTTGCTCACATGGGCAGTGGGATTCGTACTCCCTTCCCAGTCCTGGTCCACCAACTTGGACTCTAGAGCGCTGGTAAAGAGCGTCCAGTCGGCCGTTTTCGTTACGAATCCCCTTCTCCTTTCGCTGAAGTGGTGATCACTGTCCTTTAACTTAAATCTAATGGTTCCGTGGTCGGAGCTCGTGTCAGACCGTAGGGACCAGTCAGTAATCCTCCTTGACATGACAGGAGAAGCCAGGGTTACATCAATCCAGCTCTGGCCCCTCGCTCCCACAAATGTGGGTGCAGAGGGCTCGTTCAATACGATAAGCTGGCATCTGGCTAGGCAGTCCTCTAATGTCATACCCCTTGCATCTGTTCTGACTGATCCCCAGGCCGTGCTCCACGAGTTCGTGTCAGAGCAGACTATTACGTTCCGATATCGGAGTGCAACAGCCTCTAGAGCAGCAACATTATCAGTGATATCCTGTTGAGGTGGCATGTATGAGGATACCAGTACAAAAGCGGTACTCTTCCATTTAACATAACATGCCGCTTGGTCCGCTGTCATGTGCTGCCCCAGCTCCATGACATCGAGAGAGGGATTGAACACAATCATGGCTGCCCTGGGCCTCCTCTTTCCACTGCCCAACGCCACCATCCTCGATGCTACTCCGAACCCAGCGACCACACCTCTCACGCACCATGGCTCCTGTACTGCTACTTTATCAAAGTGCCGGGACATTTCTCTTAACTCTTCCACCACTACGCGTCTTCTGCCCATGTTGAGCTGAACCAATTTAAGCTCATCCATATCTGGTCTTCTGGATCTGCGCCTTTATCTCTTCGATGTGTACCGGACAGTCCCTATCCCCGGCACAATGGTCCATACCCATTTTCTTTCCAGCCATTTTCCAGTTCTTGCATTCTGGAGGTAGGCCACTCTTCCTGTTCGGGCATTCCACCACCGTGTGGCCCTCTCCCCCACACCACTTACACGCCACTGATTTTTCGCATTTGGCCATTATGTGTCCATAGGTTAGACACTTTAGGCAGTGGGGACCGTCCAGATAGTATTTTAGATAGATAGATAGAAAAAAAAACTTTATTCTGGGACTAAGTCCCTTCAGAATAACAATAATGTACAAAATAATAGAATATTACTGGCCTAAACGTTTGAAACAATAAATAAAATTGATAAAATAAAATAAAAAGTAAAGAAAACCTTAGGTGCACAAGCTATATACAATACAGATAAAACTATGTACAGAGCATTTAAAATTATGAACAAAACAATTAAAACTATGAACGAATCACTTTAACTATGAACAAAATTATATATAAGGGTTGAACAACATAAACATACACTTTGAGAAATGAAGAACGAAAAAGAGATACAATGAGTTCATTTCATAAAATAAATTTAAAAAACTTTACTTGAATATATATATATATATATATATATATATATATAAACAGTTAATTATAATTGAATAAAAAAAAAAGTATGTATTGAAATTGTATATATATATATATATATATATATATATTATATATATATATATATATATATATATATATATATATATATATATATACATATTTGGATATATGTATATATATATATATATATAAACAGTTAATTATAATTGAATAAAAAAAAAAGTATGTATTGAAATTGTATATATATATATATATGAGTCTGACTTTGGCAGTATTGAACGTCAGTTCGGGTCTGTGTTCATTTTTAATCCTATTAAGTTATACACTCCCTATAAAAGTGATTTTTTGTATACTCGTGTAATTCCTATTTAGGAATACTTTTACAAATTTCGGTGGTGTTCTGAAGAGTGTAAGAGCAGCTGTGAAGGAATACATGAAGAGGTATTTCGTTGGAAGTTTGCAGCCGTTATCGCTAAAATCTGCAAGAAATTTCCTGTCAGCCCCCTCTTCTGTCTCAGTCTCATCACAAGCAGGTCTCCAGCAAAATGGCCGGTGAAGTATTGGATTTAAATTACGCTATCAAGACTTTAAAGGAGGTTTTGGATTACAATCTCTTGAGAAAAGACCTGCGACCGAAGGTAGGAAAAGCTATCGAAGTGATGGAAAAATATGTAGGTAATCTTTGTGACCAATCATTTAGTTTGGAAATCGGGGAGGTTATTAAAAAAGACAACCTCTCTTTAAATAACAAAATTAGTTACTCAGCAGTTGCCCAAAGGGTTGTAATGAAAGCACAAAATCGAACAGCCCATAAGGCAATTATTAAACCTAAAATATCATTAGAACCGAATGAACTTTGTAACGAATTTAAGTCTTTAGTAAATCCAAAAGATTTACACATAAGATTTCAAAAGGTTGTAGAAACAAAAAACGGATCATTAATAATACAGACCGACAGGGAGAAAGATCTCAACGAAATTGCTCAAACTATAAAAGGCTCAAGAAAAATATCATACCATAAAATAAATAAAATGAACCCTCGTGTTGTTGTGAGAAACATTGAGGAAGAAATAAATTTACAGAATATAACCGACTACATAACTGCTCAAAATGATGATATTCATTTACAAAAGGATAAAATAAGACCTGTGATTATCCTCACTACAAGAAAGAATAGTAGTCGGCATGCTGTTTTGGAGGTTGACGCAGGGACTCGAGAATTGCTATTATATAATAAAATCATATCATATATACCTCGGACATCAAAAGGTGAGAATTCAGGATTATTTCCAAATAAGAAGGTGCACCAAGTGCCTTAAATTTCACCATAGAAGCAAGGATTGCAGAGGGACGATAGCATGCTCGAACTGCGGAGGTCAACACGCGGTTAGTGACTGCACTTCTCAAGAAATGAAATGTATCATTTGTCAAAACTACAACAAGTTCACTAAAAGCCAAAAGAAGCGCCCCACAGAACATTCTGTATTTGACCGAAACTGCCCGTCGTACTTGACAGAAATACAGAAATTGGCATCTAATACCAACTACAACATCCCTCTACAGTGAGTAATTAATAACCATAATATATACATATTTCAAAATATTATTGGGGACTGTAAACAATTAATTTTTAAGGATGGTACATAGACAATTAAACATGTTACAACTCAACACACATCATTCAAAATGCACATTGAACATGCTACAACAGTATATAAAAATGAAACAAATAGACGTTTTATTAATCCAAGAACCTTATACAAGATTAAATAAAATTGTAGGTTATAATCAGTCAAGGGTTTTTCAAACAATAGGAAGCAATCCCAGGGCTGGAGTCGTTGTGACCAATAAAAACATTGATGCCTGCATGATATTGCAACATTCTGATTGTGATTTTGTTTGCATAGAAATATCATACAGTGAATTAAAATGTATAATAATATGTGCTTATTTTGATATCACCCGAAACATAAATTTGGATTTACAAAAAATAGAACGCGTTTTGGATTATTTCAAAGATTCTAATATCATTATTGGATTGGACTCCAATGCAAGATCTAAATATTGGTTCGACAAACAAACTAACGAAAGGGGTAAAA
Organism: Nezara viridula; assembly: GCA_928085145.1. Classification (NCBI taxonomy): domain Eukaryota; kingdom Metazoa; phylum Arthropoda; class Insecta; order Hemiptera; family Pentatomidae; genus Nezara; species Nezara viridula. Next base: position 88,351,832 of record OV725077.1, on the reverse strand, counting down.
ATATGGAAACTTTTATTATTGAGAAAGATTTGTTCTTAATGAATATAAATTCCGAACTAATGCCTTTCCAAGGGCCGCGAGGCAGTAGTAATATTGATTTAACATTATCTAATACAAAACTGATTAGACATAATATTGTAAAAAATTGGACAATTTCTAGAGAAACAAATTTTTCGGACCACAACATTTTGACTTATGAGTTACATTTACAGGGAAATGATAAAACTGGAGTGCTAGCAAAAAACTATATATATTTGACAGAGAATGGTGACTGGAATAAATTCTTGGCTAACTTAATACATCAGTTAGAAAAACAGTTTTTATCTCAACATTGTACTGATAAGAAGAAATTGACAGTTCATGATACCGAAAAGCTGATTCTTAATCAGTTTTCTCTTATGCCTACTGATATTATCATAAATAAAATGATAAAATCTATCGTAAAATCTTGCAATATAGCATTCAAAAGATCCGGCCATTTCAAAGGTCGAACTAGAAAAAGATCAGTACCTTGGTGGAACCCTGAACTAACTGGCTTGCGTAAAGAGACTAATCATCTAAGAAGAAATTACCAGCGGACAAAAGACGATGGACTAAGGGAATCAAGGAGAGTGATCTATCTCAAAAGTAGGCAAGCATATCAAAAGCTAATTAAAAGTTCCAAATTAAAGTCCTGGAAGACATTTGCTACTGCATCAAAGGCGTGGCAATGGCCATATAAGTTTGTATCCAATAAAATAAAACCTCAAACCTTACTCACTACCACTTTGAATGAACTAGGAACATACACAACAGACACTAAGAATACATTATCTCATATATTAAATAAGATAATCAAAGATGACAATACAAGTGATGACACTAACGAACACAGACAAATGAGAACAGAAATACTTATCCCGCCTAATAATGATGATGACACTAATATCCGGGATTTTGAAATATTAGAAGTTATTAATAAATTGGATGACAAGAAAGCACCAGGAATAGACAAAATTGACCCAAGAATGATAAAAAAGATAGCTGACTCCTTTCCAAAATTGATAACTGGACTTTATAAAACCTTATTCAAAAGAAATGAATTTCCTAAAAGCTGGAAGGTGGGTAAATTAACATTGATTCCTAAGGCTAATTCATTTTCACTGAGACCATTAAGTATGCTTCCTGTAATGAGTAGAATTTTTGAAAAAATAATAAAAAATAGATTAATGCATCATCTACTTAGTAACAATATACTCCACCGACACCAATTTGGATTCAGACCCCAATCAGGAACTGACGATGCACTCAGTGAATTGAACGATCATATCACCAGTACACTCCGGCAAAATAGTAATTTACTGGTTGTTTCTTTGGATATCGCGGGTGCCTTTGACAACGCCTGGTGGCCTGCGATTTTAAATAATCTAAAGAAATATAAGTGTCCAAAAAACATATACAAAATCATTCAAAATTATTTTTCTGACAGAAAACTTGCAATCCAAACAAACTTTCATTATATTGACAAGAAATTGACGCTAGGAACTCCTCAAGGATCAGCACTATCACCTATACTATGGAACATCTTAATCAATACTGTTTTCGAAATAGACCTACAGGAAAATTCAACATTATTAGCATACGCAGACGATTTATTATTACTTATAAAACGAAGAGATTTCGATGAATTACAGACAATAGCAAACATAACATTATCAAGGCTGAGACGATGGACTAGACGCAACAAACTTAAATTTAATCTAGACAAGACAAAATATATAATCTTCACAAAAAAGAGAATTGTACCAGAATTGGATATTCGACTCAATACAGTAAGAATAACGCAATGTGATACATTATCATATTTGGGGCTTCTCTTTGACAGAAAACTGAATTGGAACAGACATATAGATAATCTATATGACAACACTTTAAGGATTATAAATGGACTATCAGTGGCTGCAAGAGCGACATGGGGACTCAGATCGAAAGTGTTAAAGGAAATTTATGAAGCTGCTGTACTTCCTAAGATGCTCTACGCTGTGCATGTCTGGCATCCGGCCGTTGAACGTAAGAAAAATTTGGTGAAGTTGGAAAGGCTTCAGAGGTTAATTGCGATTAAGATATGTAAGGGCTATCGTACACTATCATTCGAGGCCACAATATTATTGGCAGGGCTGTTGCCAATCCAAATGAAGATTGAAGAACGAACGACCTTATATAACATTAGAAAAGGAAAGAGAGGATACAAAGACCTGACCCTAGACAAAATAGAAAGAATCACTGACTGTAAATCTTGGTTACACCCTGCAACAAGTTTATGGACTGGACCGGGAATTACTTCTGAAAATACTGATGTTTTCACTGATGGTAGTAAGGACGGCGAGAATGTTGGATGTGCATGGTTGTTCAGAGCTCAAGATGGTAGGAATATAGAACATCAATATAAATTAGAATCATATTGCTCAAATAATCAGGCAGAAAAATTCGCTGTTTTAAAGGTTACTGAATACATATATGAATACCCTCTACAAACGAATACTCACGTTACTATAAATACAGACAACAAAGTTCTGCTAGACTCTGTTAATAATTGGGACATTCATGATTACTTGACTGACCAAATTAGAAACAAATTGTTAATGATGAGAACTGTAGGGAAAGTAGTGACTCTAAAATGGGTAAAAGCACATTGTGGGATTGAGGGCAATGAACGAGCCGATTGCCTTGCAAAAGAAGCAGCTAAAAGCGATTTGCCGCCATCGTATCATCAAGCTCCTTTATCGTATATTAATATGAATTTAAAGTTGGATTTCATCAAAAGATGGGATCACATATGGGTGACCTCAGCTAAGTCACCAAGCTTACACAGATTTATACCACACATTTCAATTCACAATTACAGACACATTCACAGTAATGACTACAAACTTACGCAAGTACTTACGGAACATGGGAATACAAAACAATATCTTAAAAGATTCAACATTATACAAACAGACTTATGTGATGAAGACGGACAGGTTCAAAATTTTAAACATATAATATATGAATGTAAACGATTTGACAGACAGCGATTTGAGTTAATAAAAAGCATAATTATCAAAAGAGGAAATTGGCCTGAGACGGAACAAAAGTTATTTACTGAATTCAAGACAGACTTTCTTAGATTTATTAGATCGATCGACTTCGACTTACTGACCAGGGATGGGCAGCGTGGGTGATTTCTTTTTGGCTTTGTTGGATTGACTTTGTGTGTTTAATATTTAATTTTCCGATTTAATTTTTGTGTGTTTATTTTTTGTGTTTTTTTTTGTTAATGTATATAAATTTGAACTAAAAATGTAAATCATGTGAAACTAGAAAAAAAAAAATTGTAAACAAATGTAATTCATGTAGTATGTCTTTAAGGCATGGAGCATGAAGGAAAATCAAATAAACGATCCTTGTGTGGGGTTACCACGTAGGGAAAAAAAAAAAAAAAAAAAAAAAAAAAAATATATATATATATATATATATATATATATATATATATATATATATGTATATATTGGACGAATTTAATTGGACGAAAGTCTTTAGGAGTCTTTATATATATATACATATACATATATATATATACATATACATATATATATATATATATACAAGATGTACTTGCAATAGATGATGAATGCTAAATATAATGGTATAAATAAACTCAGTGAGTACAAACCATAGATATGAAACAATATAAAAGATAAAAATCAGTATGAAGGATAAAACATCAATATAAAGGACATAAATAAAAATATCAATATAAAGGATGTATATAAAATCTTATATAAAAAATCTAATAAAAATAAAAATATAAAGGACGTATAACTATAAAATCTATATTAAATAAAATTTTATATAAAATCAATATAAAAGACGTATAACTATAAAATCTATATCAATATAAAATCCATATAAGGGACGTACAAAACAATATTTACAGTATTAACAATTTTACCTAGGCTAGTTATATTTACAGTTACTAAGGGATAACCTAACAGGCCACGTGGCAGCATAAACTATTAGTTTTACCTTTAAACTAATAGTCTAAATTTGTCCAAATTAATAGAGGAGGCGTTCGTTATTGTTCAACACACCACTACAATCGCGAAACACCTCTATCAAGTTTATCAATACTAATATTTCGATAAAAGCGGCGATTCCAAGCCACGTGGGGCACCGCGTGGTGTTATTTTCGCACGTTACGCACTTATTCCTTGTCTAAAACGTTTCAATTGTTATCAGGAGATGCAGGCACACGATCAGTTTTTAACAAGTATTTTCCAAAAGAACTCACTTTTCCTGGAAAAACACAAAAAAGACGCGCACCGTAACTGACAACCGGGGAGGTTCTTCTTTATCCTCGGCTTCTTTAGGTTCGTAAAATAGGCAGCTAAAATATCTCAAAAACAAAAAATTAGAGCTGTATGCTGTAAGCGAGAGAAATGTTCATCATTCCATCCTCTTTGTAATGAGCTACTTCTCAAAATTACATCTTAAAGAGATGCGACGTGTTAGAGTAGGAAAAGGAAAAAATAGTATCGAAAACCAAGTGATAACGAGTTTTATTGAAGATACGGATTAAAATATCTCAGAAACTAAAATTCGAATCTGATAGTGTAAGCGAGTTAAATGTTCAGCATTTCATTCTCTTTTTAATGAGCTATTATTTACAATCTACATTTTATTTTATCAATTTCGCGTTGTTGATGTTTTCACTTCTATCGTGTGATCTAAAGCACACACCTTAGTTTTTTTGTGTATGGGACATATTAGAATGGTACTCCATTCATTAGGCATTCTATTTTTCCCACAGATATCATAGATTAGATAATATAATTGATTTATTACAGCTTCACCTGCATGTTTGGAAAATTCAGCATAATAGCATCCTCTTCAGGCGTGTTATTGTTCTTAAGCTTATCAATCGTATTTTCGTCTAAAAATTTTCTTATTTGAGTAAATATTTTTTTTTCTATCGAGTGCTCCATTACATAAACTATACATACTGTAATCCTACACCTAGATTGACACCTAACTTAACTACAGACTATAGGATCGATGGGGGCGGAAGGCAGACACCAGGAGGTTGACGGCCATGTTGACCCAGTTGGGCTGACCTGGATGCGCGCTCCACGATGACGTAGCGAGCTAAGAATAGCCACCGTTCTATATTTAGACGGCCTCGCTGCGGGGGCGAATCCTAACGTCAAAACTTTATTCGCCGTACTCAATGCAGACGTAACTTGCTTCTTCGCGCCTATCTTCCCTTCTCGCTGCTAAAAATATATTCCTAGACCGCTTCTAAAACTGCACAGTATTCTGTAAATAGACCAAACTCAAAAATATCAAGACTGGAGCGTATATATATATATATATATATATATATATATATATATATATATATATATATATATATATATATATATATATATATGTATATATTGGACGAATTTAATTGGACGAAAGTCTTTAGGAGTCTTTATATATATATATATATATATATATATATATATATATATATATATATATATATATATAAAGACTCCTAAAGACTTTCGTCCAATTTCCATCCTATCAAATCTGTCAAAACCCCTCGAAAGAATTGTCCAATCCCAAATTTCCAATTTTCTTGAAGAGTTCAAACTTTTAGATCCTCTCCAATCTGGCTTTCGCCCGGGCTTCTCCACTCCCTGGCCCGGGCTTTAGCCAAAATCACTAACGACATACATACTGCAATTGACGAAAGAAAACTGACTGTATTGATACTCCTGGACTTCTCCAAAGCATTCGATTCCTTAGACCATTCTATTCTCTACACTAAATTAAAATCAGTATCCTTCTCCAATAGTTCTATCCTATGGTTCCAATCCTTCCTTTCTGACAGGACTCAAGCTGTTAATATTCCGAATCAACCCTTATCTTCTTTCCTCATTTTGTCTCATGGAGTAGCTCAGGATTCAAGCATTTCTCCTATCCTCTTTTAATTCTTACATCAATGACCTTCCTAGTTCAATCCACCATTGTTCATACCATCTATATGCTGATGACTCCCAAATTTATCTTTCCTTTCCGCCCACTGAGTTATTAGACGCGTTTATGAATATTCAGAAAGACCTAGATAGGATCAGTGCCTGGGCAAGCTTAAATAATTTAAACTTAAACGCATCAAAAACTCAGGCAATTCTTATAGATTCCAACTCCCTCCTTAGATCCATCTCCACCCTTCCTTCGTTGATTATTAATGACCAACCAATCTCCTTCTCCCCCTCTGTAAAAACTTAGGAATTACCATTGATCAAAACCTATCATGGAAACCCCATATTGCTCATATCTCCAGAAGGTCAATTGGTACACTTAAACTATTTCATCGTTCTCGTCAGCATCTCCCACAACCTATCCGCAAGCTCCTCGTTTCCTCATTGATTTTTCCCTACTTTGACTATGGCTGTGTGGTATATGGTGGCCTCTCGTTGGAACTTGAGGACAGACTGAAGAGAATCATGAACTGTTCTTTAAGATTTGTCTTCGGCACTTCGAGATGGTCTCATGTGTCCCACCTATATTCCGAGTCAAAGTGGCTCTTCCCCTCTTCCCGCCGCCTATACTTCCTTGGAAATTTCTTATATCAAACGATCAACTCCCAGCACCCTTCCTATATCTACTGTCTCCTCAAGCCGAAACCTTTAGTCCACTCAATAAAAACGAGATCCCGTGATTCTGACCTCTATATTCCATCACACAAGACAAAAACCTATGAACGTTCCTTCTTAGCCCGCTCCGTCACCTATTGGAATTCTTTGCCATATAACATCCGTCATGCCTCTTCACTGTCAACCTTCAAATACCTCCTTTTCCAATATCTCCTCACATCCCAAACAGACGATTTCATTTTATGAACTGAATTTGTGAGAAGTAACTGGTGGTGCTTACAGTTTAAGTCTTAACATAAGCAATGATTTTTTACTATTTATTTGTATTTCTCTTAACCTCAGGTTGTGCTTTTTCTTTCATGTATATATAAGTTTATATTTTATACTTTTTGTCTCACTGTGTAGCAATATGAGTAAGTACGTATATATAGTTCCTTTTTTTACCTTTATACCACAATTATTACTGAGATTTTATTTTATCTTAGTGTTTGCTTATTATTTTATGAATCACTGTAAATATTATTACATTTTGTATTAAATTATGTTTCTATTAGATAGCTATTATTGTGTAGTTATGTATATATACATATGAAATTTCTTTTCTGTCCTTTTTTTTTCTTTTTTTTTTTATATCGTAATAATAAGTAAATTTGGAGAAGATTGTATGTTCATTTATGTATGTATGTATGTGTATGTATATATATGTGCGTGTGTTTATATATGTGTATATTTTTTTTTTTTTTTTATTTCTCAGTGGTTACATACTACTTTTTAAATAATGTATATTACGTTAGAATTTTTTTAAGTTAGTTTTTGGCCAGATTGGTATTTTATTTTGTATTAATTCATCTTTGTTATTCTAAGGGGACTTAGTCCCAGAATAAAGTTCTATTTTCTAATCTATTCTATTCTATATACACTGACAGACAAAAAATTACACCCACTTGATTTTTTCATGTTTTCATCTAAAAATATTTCTGCTTTGGATTGGTCTATTGTTTTTAATGAATAAATAGGTAATCTTTTTGTTTGTTTCCAATTAGGAATGTTAATATAGAGGACAATAACCCTTAATCCTTAATTCAATGAAATGATTCTAGATTCCAATGTTTATTTTCTATGGAATCAAAATGTTTATTCAGTATCATTAGTTCAGTGCAGTTTCTTGCAGCATATTTCTTAGTGTCCAAATTTTAATTTTTTTAATATTAAGTTTAAAAATGCCTTGAAAAATCCTCTTAGTGCTGAGGATGTTGCGCGTGGTGTGGCACTTATTGATGATGGACGTTCCATTAGAGATGCAGCTAATGCCATCGGAGTTCCATATGAAACTTTATGAGACGCCGTCAGGAAACTGGTTCTTACAATAGAAGGCCCGGTTCTGGACGGCCTAGGGTAACAGAACCACGGGATGACCGGTTTTTGACTTTGAGAATTTTACGAAACCGGCACCTTACCGTTGTTCAAGCGATTCATCAGAAGATTAAATGAGTATGGATTAACGGCTTTTCGTCCAGTATGAGGACCAGAGTTGGGCAGAACTCACAGAGTAACACGGCTGGCTTTTTCTTGAGAATACAGCCATTGGACTATAAACGAATGGAGTGCTTTACTTATTACAGATGAATCAAGATTCGCTCTTCGATCTCCAGACGGGCGTGAAAGAGTGTGGAGAAGAAGAAACGAACGATATACAGCCTGTAATTTTTCCCACAGCCAACCTTTCCAACGTGGTTCCTTAATGGTGTGGGTTGGGATTTCAATGGAGCGCCGCACAGAATTGGTTGTTGTTCGTGGAGAGTAGGGATGTGACGTTCCATGGAAAATCTGTCACTGTTCCAACTGTTCCAGTGACACCATTGGAACAGTGACAAATTACCGGTCCAGTGACAGTGACAGTGACAAAAGTCTTCATAGCCATTCCCTTACTTAATTTATGAAAATATCGTTATGTTATGTGTTATATTTATTAATCAACAGACTTCCTGCCTATTAATTAATCAATATGTATTAGGTTTATCATCCATTGTTGAAATGATCCACAAACCCAAAAAATCACCAGAATGCCCATCCTCTTACCGTTCTATCTCTCTTTTACCCATCATGGGCAAAATCCTAGAATAACTCATCTTAAAACGCCTGTACCCTATCCTAAATTCTAAATACATAATCCCAGATCACCAATTTGGATTCCGCACTTCCCATTCCACTATACAGCAATGTCATCGTGTGGTGGACGTGGTCTACATTGGAGTGCGGATTGTACTGCACGAGAGTCTTTCTCGACGTTGAACAAGCGTCTGGCACCCGGGACTGTTGTACAAAATCCGTAAATTCCTACCACCTACATATTTCCTCATTATCCGCAACTACTTTACTGATAGATGATTTAGAGTAAATCACAAAAACTCTTGTTCATCCGTTTTTTCCCAGTCTGCTGGTATTCCTCTAGGTAGTATCCTTGGTCCAATCCTTTACACAGTTTATACAGCTGACATCCCATCCCATCCTGAAACTGTCATCACCACATATTCTGATGACACATGTATGCTATCTGTTAACAATGATCCATCAACTGCATCCATCAACTCTCCTATCTCATATCCCAAACCTTGAAGAACGGTGTAAAAACTGGAGAATTAAAATCGATTCCAATAAATCCCTTCAAATTACCTTTACAGTGCGTCGCAAACCCACGGCCTCCTGTCCTACAGTATGCTTTAATAATTCCTCACTTATCCCAGTTGAGCAAATCCGTTACCTAGGACTCCACCTGGACAAACGACTCACATGAAAACCTCATACAAGACTGAAACGACAAGAAATCGCTCGACGTTTCCGACTACTCCAACACTTCCTAGACAAACGCTCTAAGCTTTCAATCAATTACAAACGACTCATATATATGACAATAATAAGACCTATTTGGACTTACGGAGTTGAGCTATGGAGCTCCACTAAACCATCGAATTCCTCTCGTATCCAATCATTACAATCCAAAATCCTTCGTAAAATCCTTAATTCTCCCTACTTTGTTACAAATAAAACCATGCATAATGACCTTAATGTTTCATTTGTTTCAGATCTGGTCCAATCCAGATACCTACTCTCCCATAATAAACTTCAGAATCATCCCAACCCTCTCGTTTCTAACCTTGCTTCATCTTCAATTCCTGATAACCCTCCGAGCCCTCTGAAAAGAAGATGGCTCCTAATGTAAACATATCATTAGAGTGCTACCATTGGGTGGTTACTCAGCAAGTGTTTTCATGTCATTATATCCATTATGTTCAAATTTACTAGATGTATTTATTTAATACAGTTGTAAATGTCATTAAAAATAAAAAAAAATTGATTAGTTATATAAATTACACATTAACATTCTTTTGGAAAAAACGCCTCTGTAATAATTATGGAACCATTAATATTATTATACGAAATATGACGACATATATTTGTATAATTTCTCTGATGAAAATATTTTTGTCTCAAGATATCCGACTTTTTATTGTACATTCCTTTTTTATAGATTTTCGAAAGTAAAATTGGTAAATAACAATGAGTCATGTTACATTTTTAAAATTGTAATTCCAGACAAATTTTGGATTTGATTATTTGGCCACATACTTTAGGAATACTCACGAATTGTAGGACTTGGTGTTATTGGGGTCATTCTTATATTATTTAAGCATTTCTGGTTTTACTGGTACTGGTACTGATACAGAAGTGGGCCATATGATCCTTTTTGCTAACCTCTAACAGCTGCTACCTTGATGTTGCCGCCGCGCACTTATCAGAGCGGGAATGTACAGATTCATTTCCCGGGGCCGCCGATATCTAAAAATTAACCGTCCCAGTTGGGAATCGAACCCACAACGTTCAGGACAGGACATTCTGGGACCCACGCCCCAACGTGCTCGGCCATCCCTTCATCTCTACTGGATCTAGCGATTCGGGTTAAAAAAAACATCAACTTTCTGTGTAAAGATGTCCTAGATAATAAAGTTGAATAAAATATGAAATAAATTAAATAATAGAAGTATTTGAGTAATTTTTCATAAAATAGATGTATAAAGTTACAGAGTTTAATTTAAAGTTATAAATGTTCATGCATGTCTCACTTATATTACATTAAATTGGGAAATGGTGAAGATTTATTGATAGGAAATGTTCAAGTTGATAGTAATATATATATACTGACAGACAAAAAATTCCACCCATTTGATTTTTACATGTTTTCATCTAAAAATATTTCATCCACTTGTAAAAAAAGTTGTATTTGTATATAATACATGGTATTTGTAGATATTACTTAGTATTTATGGAATTTTATAATCTTTTTTACCTTTAATAATCAAAATGTGATTGGTTAAGAAAGATTCGAGAAAAAAAAAATTGAAAAACGAACCATTATTATTCTAAAAGAAATTAATTACATCATAGTTTAGTAGCGTGTGTTTCCTTCTCTTGCCTTCACTACTTCTTGAAGACGCCTCGGCATACTTTCCACAAGTCGGGAAACGTCCCTTTGCTGGAGGATAGCCCATTCCTCCCGAAGAGCCCTTTCAAGGTCCTCCAGTGTTTCAGGAAGTGTTGCACGCGCTCTTACTCGTCTTCCGAGGTTATCCCATAAATACTCAATGGGGTTCAAATCTGGAGAACGTGCTGGTCAGGCTAAAACCTCAATATTGTTCTGTTGAAGGAACGTCTGCACTATGCGGGCGACATGTGGGCGTGCATTATCGTGCATTAGAATAGTACGACCGCCAATTTCGTTGAGGATAGGTAACACATGAGATTCCAAAATCTCATCTACATAGCGAATGACCGTCAAAGACCCTCCACTAGGGATGTGACGGTACTGGTGGAGCAGTGATGTGTAACAGAGTCTCGGTTTGGAACAGTGACAACCTGTTCCAATCCATGGGACCTTACCGGTCCAGTGACAGTGACAGTGACAAAAGTCTTCTTAGCCATTCCCTTACTTAATTTATGAATATATTAATATGTTATGTGTTATATTTATTAATCAACAGACTTCTTGCGTATTTGCATGCATTTAATTAAAGTGACTTTATATCGAAAAGTAAAGTCGAAATTCACAAAAAGTATATTTGAAAATTAACCTACATCAAAAATACACGTAGTATATTTAATAAACGCCGATATATATATATAAGTATACATACATCATTTTTTGTGAATATTAAAACAACAATATAATTTGTTCAGTTGAATCTCGATATACAAAGAAAATACATATTATTAACAGTCGAGAAAATAGTAAATACTACAGTATTTACTATAGTAAATAGAAAAAAATATTTTTAATTTTAATTCAAATTTTATTTGTTTGATTATTATTTATTCATTTTCGTAATCGTATTCATTCCATTCAAATATTTTTTAAAACAATTTGATACTTGGCAATAGAGAACCTCTTTTACTCTTGCCGGTGCGACTCAGAAACACTGGCTGTTCCGTACCTGTGCCTGTCACAGCTGGGCCTTATGCTCCACCGTTCCGCTGTCACAGTTGGGCCTTATCGGTACTCCACTGCTCCACCGTTCCGCTGTCACTATTGGGCCTTATCGGTACTCCACTGCTCCACCGTTCCGCCGTCACTGTTGGGCCTTATCTGGTACTCCACTGCTCCACCGTTCCGCTGTCACTGTTAGGCCTTATCGGTACTCCACTGATCCACCGTTCCTCTGTCACTGTTGGACCTTATCGGTACTCCATTGCTCCACTGTTCCGCTGTCACTGTTGGGCCTTATCGGTACTCCACTGCTCCACCGTTCCGCTGTCACTGTTGGGCCTTATCGGTACTGCACTGCTCCACTGTTCCGTTGTCACTGTTGGGCCTTATCGGTACTCCACTGCTCCACCGTTCCGCTGTCACAGTTGGGCCTTTCCAGTACTCTAGTACTGGCACAGAGCGGAGTAGTTTGACGTAAAAATAAAATAAAATTAGATGTCTTGAATTCATAAATTGATGAATTTATTAATTCATTTATAATTGGTAAACATAATTAAATATAAACCCGAAAATACATAAATTAGTAGATTTATATTTCAATAAGAAAATAATATATAACACAAATGTAATGTACAATAGTAGGTAATGTACAAATTAAAAAAGTAAATTGAAGTAAGAACAATTACTAAAAAACTGATACCATATATAAAGTTAGAAAATACACGTACAACACTAATTCAAAAATATGATTTTTTTAAAAATAAAAATTAATTAAATTTTAAGGGTATATATTATTCAATCTAATTAAAACAGATAACAAATATAACAATATTTCCTGAATTAATACAAATAATATCATACAGAACCTGAATAATGTTAACAATAAAAAAGAGAAAAATACTATAAATAAAAATACTACCCATACACACACACACACACACACACCTGTATACATATACATATACACACATATATACATATATACATATATATATAAGTTAAGCGTCGTCGGACTTGAAAAATTAAAAAAAAAAGAAGGAAAAGGGGTAGAGATGCAACACACACGGCTTCTGAATAAACACTGCTTTATTCGTTCCATAAGCCTCCTTATATACAGTTAGCATGTTTATTTACATTGCCAGATGGTATTAAGGCTGATATCGTCAGTCTCCGGTCTTTATCTCCCCCCCACCAGTTTACGAACAGGATTTTCGGAAACTTAAATATTCCTAGATCGGAGCCAACGGTGACCAGCCTTAACACTTTACAATTGTTCTTACAGTATACCCTTAAAAGATAATAAAACACTTCCACTCAACTGGAAAAATAATAAAAAAATAATTAAAAACACCGAAACTAAACACAACACTTGAGAACTCTTAATAACCTACACACAAAACAAAAAAAATACAATTTCCTCTACAGTATCGCTAATAATTCTATTTACATGAAATAATAAAAAAAAATAACACAAATTGTTTTGCTTTGACAGGCACAAAAAAAACATATTTTTCTTTCTTATATACCGCGGTGAGGGTACTACGAATCCGTAGGTCTATGGTCCGGCTCTATCATTGGGAGCTTTAATTGTTCGATATGAACAGTTCTCCTCTTTCTGGGCTCATTAACGCTTTCAATAGTTAACAGGTTATGCTCCCTAATAGCAACCACTCTGAATGGACCCTCGTACCGTAGCAATTGTTTCCCTCTGTTGGTTCCCAATCTCCGGTAAACTATTGTTCCGATTTTCAGTTCCCCCATTTGGTCGCGTACCTGCACATTCTGCCTCTCCACCCGCTTCTTCTTTTCCCGCTTAATTCTCGCCGTTATCTTTCCCCATGTTTTCTCTACCTCTACCCTATTGCTGAGAATTTGATCCACTAACGGTTCGGTAAGCGTAGTTTCCCCATAATCCCGCCTTGGCCTGCGCATCCCGAATAGAACTTCTATGGGTGAAAATACCGTTACGGAGTGGATCGAGTGGTTATAGGCTGTTACAGCCTTCCTCATTGCCACATCCGGCTCCAGCCCTTTTTCCCCCTGATATACACGGATGTGGTCGCTTAGTGTGCTGTGCAACCGTTCGATACCGCCTCTACCTTTAGGATGTCCTGGGGTGTTATAATGCCACGCAATTTCCAATCGCTTCACCTCCTCCCTAATCGCGGCATAGTCGAACTCCCTACCACCGTCCGATGTAATCCTCTCGGGGACCCCAAAGAACTGCACCCAGGTTTGTAGGGCTTCCGCAACTGCATTGGCTGACTTATCCATCACTTGATGTGCCATCGCCACTTTGCTGAATATGTCGATTACCGTGACCCACTTAAACCCTTTCCAGGTGAATGTGTCAATCTGGAGGTCCTGTAGCGGCATATTCCCTGTAGGTGTCTCCTCCTGAACTCCTCTGGGGGGGGAGGTGTCGATCGTATTTTGTGCGCATGCATATCTCGCATTTCCCAATAACTTCCTGGATGGACCTCTTTATGCACCACCAGAAATACTTCCGACGTAATGCCTGCAGCGTCTCGTTCACGCCTCGGTGATTGGTTTTCCCCTGGTGATATGCCAATGTGATTGCTTGCTGCTGCTCTTCGTCTTGCACCGTCTCTACAGCATACTTGCACCGGACGAATGTCCTGTCCACACTTATTCGCTCGGACCTCCACATTCGCTTTATCTTATCCTATATCGTATTGTTTCCCACGTATAGATAGTGCGTTTTACCCGCTTCCGAGACGTCCCTCAGTGCCGTACAGATTTGTTCTTCGCTTACCCCGGGTTGCGACCAAATGTCGCGGATCCTACTTCTCCCATACCTTCTGAAATCGATTTTCATGATTCCGGCTGTTCGTGTCTTCCAAATCACCTGACGGTGTTTGTCGTTCACGATCTCATCTATTTCTTCCATCTCTGCTGCCCTTTCCTCCGCTGAGCTCTCCTCTTCTGGGGACTCTCCCCTGTCCTCTATACCTGCGGTATCATTTGCCCCTTCGCCATCTGGAGTCCATTCACTCAAGAATTGACGCACGTCCCGCGATGGTCCTCCCCTGTCCTCTTCAACCGCGTTGATCATGATGGCCCTAGAGAGCCAGTCTGCCACCACGTTTTCCTTTCCCGGCTTATACACCACCTCTATGTTGTATTGGCTAAGGATCTCCTTCCATCTCGTGACCCTAGCTGAGGTTTCCTTGAGTTTTCCTACCCAATGAAGGGGTTTGTGGTGGGTATGGACTCGAAACTTTCTCCCGAATACGTATGGCCTGAAATGGTCAATAGCCCACACTATCGCGAGTAGCTCCCTCTCCAAAGCGCTGTACCTTGATTCCGCACCCGTAAGCCGACGGCTCGCGTATGCTTTCGGACGTTCCCCCTCACTACTTCCCTGAGACAAAACGGCCCCCAACGCATATTCGCTCGCGTCAGTGGTTATGTTGAACATCTTTTCAAAATCCGGGAACGCCAATACAGGCTCTGCCTGCAACCTACTCATGCATTTCCGGATATTGTTCTCCATTTCCGGTGTCACCGCGATCTTCGCACCTTTCTTGAGCAAATTGTTGATAGGGACCAAATACTCTGCCATCTCCGGCACGAATCTCCGGTAATAGTTAAGCGTCCCGAGAAGCCTCCGGATCCCTTTTACGTCCCGTGGTACCGCCATCCGTGTGATTGCCTCCACCTTTGCTGCATCCGGTCCAACCCCCTCGCTAGAGATAGTGTGGCCTAAAAAATTAATTCGCGTTTGTCCCAGCAGGGACTTCTCGCTCGACAATTTCAGCCCGAATTGCCGCAGCCTTTCGAAAACTGATCTCAGATGCCCCACGTGTTTGGCTTCCGTTTTGCTGAAGATGAGCAGGTCGTCCATGTACACTTGGCATACCGCGTCATCGATACCCCTCAAAAACTCGTCCATCAGACGTTGAAACGTTATGGGCGCGTTCTTCAGACCAAACGGCATTCTGGTGAACTCATAATGCCCCCTTTCAAACGTAAACGCCGTCTTATGTTGATCTTCTGGGTGCATTCGTATTTGATGATATCCCGCTTTGAGGTCCAATGTGCTAAATACTACTGCCCCACTTAACCTATCGAGTATATCTTCGAATCTGGGGATCGGGTACTTCTCATCCAAAGTATTGTCATTCAGTTTCCGATAGTCTATTACTACCCTATATCTTTCCTTGTTATCCCCCGGCACTGCTTTCTTTTTCACCGCCCACAGGGGACTATTAAAGAGTGAGGTACTATCGACGATGATCCCTTGCTCCTTTAGGCTGTATAATTCCTCCCGAATATGCTGCCTCAGCGCCTGCGGGTATCTCCTTTCCTTCACGTAGGTTACCCTATCTTGCTTCAGTGGGATTTCATGCACGGTCCTCCCTGTTACCCCCAATACCTCGCCTTCCCTGAAGAAAATATCTCTGAACTCCGTTTGTAGCGACTTCCTCCAGTCCTCTTCCCTGTTCACCGCTCCTATCCGTACCCTTCTTTCTCTCGCGACCCCTACGCATTCAAACTTCCTCTTTCCCAGCCTAATACTCCAGGCTCCCCTATGGTTTCTGATGCTCGCCCCTACCTGCCCTAACAGATCGCACCCTACTATGACCTGGTATTCCCGTGTCATGTTCTCCACCACATGCACCCTTAGCTCACAGTCTTTCCCTGTCCACCGATCAAGCCCAATTATCGCCTCCCCGTCTACGCTACAGGGACCACCCAGAGTGATCAGCTGGCAGTCGCATTTCTGTATCCGGAGTACCCTCTCGCTCCCGCACATTTTCCCTAACGCCCTTCGGGTCATGATAGTGCTCGAGCTACCCGTGTCCACAAGACACTTTACTCCCCCGTCTACTTCAATAATTGGCAACCAGCATGGCTTACCTCTGACACTGTTGCATGTTGCTGTGCGGTCACCTCTCTGCCGACACACTCCTCAGATGTCGTCCCGCTTCCTCCTTCCTGCCGCCGCTCGTCGCTGCTCGCTCCGTTGGCTGCGCCTACCTCCTTCACCTCCGCTGCTGCCTGGTTCATCCGTCTCCGTTCCTGACGTTCCTGACTCCTCGGTTGCCTCCTCCGAAGATTCGTCCCTCTGCTGTACCCTAGCTAGCCTTTTCATCTTCTGTACATTCACCTCCATGGGTTCGTCCTGAGGTCTCTCCCTCCTGCGAAATATGTATGGGCACTGTCTTGCTATGTGCCCTTCGGTCCCGCACTCGAAGCATCTGGTGCGCGGACACTGCGCTACTAAATGTCCCAGCTTCCCACACCCGTGACATTTTCTCTCTTCCCTCCGGGACCCATTCCTCGGCCTCGACGACTGTCCAGATCTTCTTTCCCCCATCGTGGCTGTTTCTCCATTCTGCTGCCTTGTGTCCCTCTTCCTCCAACCTGTCGAGGCTGTCCGTGGTCGTCTATCCGTCACTCGGATCCATCCCGGTTCCTCCACGTCCATCCGCGTCTCTTCCTCTCTTGCGCTTAGGTCGATCATTTCCTGGGCACATTCGAGGAATGATCTCTCTCTGGGCAATCCGTCTCTCCTCCCCGTTTCCTTCGCCAGCTGGATCTTAAGTATCGTCGACAGGAACTCCATCCTGGCTTCGACCTCTCCCACACTCATAGTTTCGCGCATTTTCTCAGTTATGCGGTTGTACTTTGCCACTAGTACCCCCGCATACTGTCCCCTCGTCTGTCGTTGGGACCGGCGCTCTCTAAACATTTGGAAGATGTCTTCCTCCGGCGTCCATCTGCCTCCTCCGAAGGCCTTCTTTAGTCGCTCTTTGATCACCGGCCATGGTGTCTCCTCATCCGCCTGAATTCGGTTCAGGATGTTCCTCCTTACGCGGCACACCAGAGCTGCTTTCAAAGCTTCCGCGTCCCCTAGGTTCACCAGGTCCTCCGCCACCTTTACCTCTATTCTTGACATGAGGCGGTCTCCGCCTTTCAGGAAGTGGTTAACCTCCCCTACCTCGCCACCGAAGCGTTCCAGGTCCGCAATAGCTCTCCGTAGGTCCTGCGTGGTCGCCTCTCTTATCTTCATCCATTCTAGCGCGTTAGCGTGCGCTTCTGCCAATGTGTCCCTCGGTAAGGGAGGGATCTCCTGGATCTGAGGGATCTGTGCTACCTGAGGGATTTGAGGTATCTGAGGTACCTGAGGCGCGATCTGGGGTACGTTGACCTGAGGAATTTCCTGAGGTTGAGGAATTTCCGGTGCGCTTAGTACTCCCGGTCTGATTAAGCCCTCGGTCGGCATCTCTCCTTTTCCTTATGGCTAAACAACAACAAAAAAATATATACTTATCAAAAAAAAATTACTTCCCTGACGTTCTCCCGGGTTTCGGCACCAGTTAAGCGTCGTCGGACTTGAAAAATAAAAAAAAAGAAGGAAAAGGAGTAGAGATGCAACACACACAGCTTCTGAATAAACACTGCTTTATTCGTTCCATAAGCCTCCTTATATACAGTTAGCATGTTTATTTACATTGCCAGATGGTCATAAGGCTGATATCGCCAGTCTCCGGTCTTTATCTTATATATATAAGGAAGTTGTCAGCAAAAAGGAAAGGAATATAACTATGGATGTATTAATAAATTCAGAATTTGAGAGTAGGCTAAAGAAAAGTTCTGTTTATCAGTTTTTAGATTCACCGTCTTTGGTTGAAGCTGGATGTGGAGGTTTTCAGAAATGAGTCGTTTGTCATGGTTGAGAACTGTGGCAAGGATGGATGTTTTGTCGAAATCAAATGAATGATTGAGGGAGAGAGAATGTTCGGATAATTTGGAAGCGGTAAAATTACGAGAGGATACAGAATATTTATGTGGGGTTATGCGGTCTTTTAGGAGATTTTTGGTTTCACCAATATAGGATGAAAAACAATTGGGGGTAGAACATGGAATACAGTAAACGATATGAGAACGGTGTGAGAAAGGAACAGGATCTTTTAGGGATGGGTATAATTTAGAGAGTGTGTTGTGAAATTTGAATGAAAGTCGTAAGTTAGGGTTAGTAGGTCGTAAAACTTTGTTGATGTTGTCTGAAAGGTTAGGAATATAAGGTAGAGATCTGTATATAGGGGCTGAAATGGGTTGTGGAGAATTAGTGGAAGTTGAGATTGAGGAAGAGCGATTATTGTGGTCTGTTAATGACATGGAGAGGAAAATTATTGTTTGACAGGATCTGTTTTATGCGTTTGATATTGGTAACATGAAATTGGGGATCAGAGAGGGAGAGATTTACGGTGGATGAGATTTTTCGCAACGTTAATTTTTTGGTGGTAGGGATGTTTAGAATGGAAATTTAGGAGTCAATCTCAACTTCCACTAATTCTCCACAACCCATTTCAGCCCCTATATACAGATCTCTACCTTATATTCCTAACCTTTCAGACAACATCAACAAAGTTTTACGCCATTGTAAGTTGGTTTAGTGTACCAGTCTGTGGATATGGTGTTATTAGGATTTTTAATGATTAGAAGGTCGAGAAAAGGGAGAGAATTATTGAGTTCGTGTTGTACTGTAAAATTGAGGCGGGGGTTGTAAGAGTTAAAATGTGATAGGATATCGGAAATTTTATTTGGATTAATGATTAGGAGGAGGTCGTCTACGTATTTTCGAATATAGATGATGTTAAATAAAATAAAATTTGAATTAAAATTAAAAATATTTTTTTCTGTTTACTACAGTAAATACTGTAGTATTTACTATTTTCTCGACTGTTAATAATATGTATTATTATATTATTGATATCGAGATTCAACTAATCAAATCATATTATTGTTTTAATATTCACAAAAATGATTTATGTAAACTTATATGTATCGGCGTTTATTAAATATACTATGTGTATTTTTGATATAGGTTAATTTTCAAATATACTTTTTGTGAATTTCGACTTGCATGCAAATAGCACAAATCCGTTGATATATTTTGAATATAGTTACAACAAGCTCACAATTTTCTGATTCCATAAAGGGATTAATTATTTAGAGTAATGAAATGTATTTTTTGTGATAAACCTAATACATATTGATTAATTAATAGGCAAGAATTCTGTTGATTAATAAATATAACACATAACATATTAATATATTCATAAATTAAGTAAGGGAATGGCTAAGAAGACTTTTGTCACTGTCACTGTCACTGGACCGGTAAGGTCCCAAGGATTGGAACAGGTTGTCACTGTTCCAAACCGAGGCTCTGTTACACGTCACTGCTCCACCAGTACCGTCACATCCCTAGTGGAGGGTCTTTGACGGCCATTCGCTATGTAGATGAGATTTTGGAATCTCATGTGTTGCCTATCCTCAACGAAACCGGCGGTCGTACTATTCTAATGCACCATAATGTCGCCCGCATAGTGCAGACGTTCCTTCAACAGAACAATATTGAGGTTTTAGCCTGACCAGCACGTTCTCCAGATTTGAACCCCATTAAGTATTTATGGGATAACCTCGGAAGACGAGTAAGAGCGCGTGCAACACTTCCTGAAACACTGGAGGACCTTGAAAGGGCTCTTCGGGAGGAATGGGCTATCCTCCAGCAAAGGGGCGTTTCCCGACTTGTGGAAAGTATGCCGAGGCGTCTTCAAGAAGTAGTGAAGGCAAGAGAAGGAAACACACGCTACTAAACTATGATGTAATTAATTTCTTTTAGAATAATAATGGTTCGTTTTTCAACTTTTTTTTTCTCGAATCTTTCTTAACCAACCACATTTTGATTATTAAAGGTAAAAAAGATTATAAAATTTATATAAAAGATTATAAATATATATATATATATTACTATCAACTTGAACATTTCCTATCAATAAATCTTCACCATTTCCCAATTTAATGTAATATAAGTGAGACGTGCATGAACATTTATAACTTTAAATTAAACTCTGTAACTTTATACATCTATTTTATGAAAAATTACTCAAATACTTCTATTATTTAATTTATTTCATATTTTATTCAACTTTATTATCTAGGACATCTTTACACAGAAAGTTGATGTTTTTTTCAACCCGAATCGCTAGATCCAGTAGAGATGACGGGATGGCCGAGCACGTTGGTGCGTGGGTCCCAGAATGTCCTGTCCTGAACGTTGTGGGTTCGATTCCCAACTGGGACGGTTAATTTTTAGATATCGGCAGCCCCGGGAAATGAATCTGTACATTTCCGCTCTGATAAGTGCGCGGCGGCAACATCAAGGTAGCAGCTGTTAGAGGTTAGCAAAAAGGATCATATGGCCCACGTCTGTATCAGTACCAGTACCAGTAAAACCAGAAATGCTTAAATAATATAAGAATGACCCTAATAACACCAAGTCCTACAATTCGTGAGTATTCCTGTATAAGTATGTGGCCAAATAATCAAATCCAAAATTTGTCTGGAATTACAATTTTAAGAATGTAACATGACTCATTGTTATTTACCAATTTTACCTTCGAAAATCTATAAAAAGGGAATGTACAATAAAAAGTATATCTTGGTATATCCGGATATCTTGAGACAAAAATATTTTCATCAGAGAAATTATGCAAATATATGTCGTCATATTTCGTATAATAATATTAATGGTTCCATAATTATTACAGAGGCGTTTTTTCCAAAAGAATGTTAATGTGTAATTTATATAACTAATCATTTTTTTATTATTTTTAATGACATTTACAACTGTATTAAATAAATACATCTAGTAAATTTGAACATAATGGATATAATGACATGAAAACACTTGCTGAGTAACAACCCAATGGTAGCACTCTAATGATATGTTTACATTAGGAGCCATCTTCTTTTCAGAGGGCTCGGAGGGTTATCAGGAATTGAAGATGAAGCAAGGTTAGAAACGAGAGGGTTGGGATGATTCTGAAGTTTATTATGGGAGGGTAGGTATCTGGATTGGGCCAGATCTGAAACAAATGAAACATTAAGGGCATTATGCATGGTTTTATTTGTAACAAAGTAGGGAGAATTGAGGATTTTACGAAGGATTTTGGATTGTAATGATTGGATACGAGAGGAATTCGATGGTTTAGTGGAGCCCCATAGCTCAACTCCGTAAGTCCAAATAGGTCTTATTATTGTCATATATATGAGTCGTTTGTAATTGATTGAAAGCTTAGAGCGTTTTTCTAGTAAGTGTTGGAGTAGTCGGAAACGTCGAGCGATTTCTTGTCGTTTCAGTCTTGTATGAGGATTTCATGTGAGTCGTTTGTCCAGGTGGAGTCCTAGGTAACGGATTTGCTCAACTGGGATAAGTGAGGAATTATTAAAGGATACTGTAGGACAGGAGGCCGTGGGTTTGCGACACAGTGTAAAGGTAATTTGATGGGATTTATTGGAATCGATTTTAATTCTCCAGTTTTTACACCGTTCTTCAAGGTTTGGGATATGAGATAGGAGAGTTTGGGATGCAGTTGATGGATCATTATTAACAGATAGCATACATGTGTCATCAGAATATGTGGTGATGACAGTTTCAGGATGTGTTGGGATGTCAGCTGTATAAACTGTGTAAAGGATTGGACCAAGGATACTACCTTGAGGAATACCAGCAGACTGGGAAAAAACGGATGAACAAGAGTTTTTGTGATTTACTTTAAATCATCTATCAGTAAAGTAGTTGCGGATAACGAGGAAATATGTAGGTGGTAGGAATTTACGGATTTTGTACAACAGTCCCGGGTGCCAGACGCCTGTTCAACGTCGAGAAAGACTCTCTTGCAGTACAATCCGCGCTCCAATGCAGACCACGTCCACCACACGATGACATTGCTGTATAGTGGAATGGGAAGTGCGGAATCCAAATTGGTGACCTGGGATTATGTATTTAGAATTTAGGATAGGGTACGGGCGTTTTAAGATGAGTTATTCTATGATTTTGCCCATGATGGGTAAAAGAGATATTGAACGGTAAGAGGATGGGTATTCTGGTGGTTTTTTGGGTTTGTGGATCATTTTAACAATGGATCGTTTCCAAGGATCAGGAAAATATGTGGAACGGAGTACAGTATTATATATATAAGTAAGGAATAGGATGGCTTTTCGAGAAAGAAGTTTTAGGATCTGGGATGTAATTAGGTCATGCCCAGGAGCTTGACGGGAGGGTAATTTTTGAATGATGTTTGATATTTCTGTGGGATGAAATGCTTTAGGTGGCAGGGACATTTGGAGAGGAATGTCCAGTTCTGCTTCAATACAATCGATGTGAATTGAATTAAGGATATCGGGATGTGGGCTAAAAGTTTGGAAGAGATGTTGACCAAATATTTGGGCTTTTTATAGATATTACAAATATAATATAATTATTACTCAATTAATAAATAAATGTTTAAATCCGACCCGGAGGACCAAATTATGTTAAGCTCCCTCTTAGTTTACATTAACTTCGAATGAAACCTAACTATTATTCAAATTATGTTGATTGTCATTTAAAAGAAAGTGGACTGTATTTTGAAACATTTACACCGACTAATAATGAAAACATAAAAAATTAAATTAAATCAATTTTACACTGGTATGAATAGATAAAATAAAGTAATAATTTCTAAAATGAAAATAACGATAAGTTGAATACAATGTTAATAATAATTATGAAATAACTAATAAAATAGTTGGATGTTAGATTATGGAAAAATTAACAAATATATATTAACCGTAATGTAGGAATTATAAAAAACTAATCGAAAACAAGACAATAAAAATTGAACAACTTTACGTGGTAGCAAGCAGATGACGGTCGTAGATATGGACGAACCGCTGGAACTCCAATCCTTCTTCAGCGACTGAACGTAGGTTCAATATGAGCGCTCATATAATTAAAACTGCAAATGGGCAGCGGTGAGCACGAAGAGAAAAGTACGTCTCTTCACAGTAGAACTGCAGTGGGCAGTGTTAAAGTTGGCAGTACTCAGCTCAGTGACGGGCGGAAGCAGAATGTCTATTGTCAATTCTACCGCCTTATGACTTAAACCTAGCACCTGTTTATAGCTAGGGCTACAATCGATAACAATTTAAGTATAAACTATTGACCTATTGAATATTGACAGTTTATTGAATATAAACAAAATAAGCTATGGTCGTAAGAATATATATATATACATAATTATTAATCAGTTTCATTTTATGAGACAAACCAAAATAACAATTAACCAAATATTGTTGAAAATAAAAATAAAATAAACTAACGCTGGGGCGTGAACACATTGCAATGTTCTGAAAGGGATTGGGAGTTGATGTGACATATGGTTAGGACACTAGACATGAGTGCAATTTAGGTGAGTACAATCGGTATTTGATGGGAACACGCTGGAATAGATTAGATACCTTAAACGTGATGAAATAATAAAATAAAAGAAATATGGAAATAAATGAATCAGTGAGTAACAATGATAAGATTGCCGATGAAAGTTCGATGTGCGTGCGTTGATCGATGCTGGAAGGTGAACGAGATTTGTGCCGTCAGCAGAAGACATCTAAGTCCTTGGCCTGGTCGATAAAGACCACCTGACGGCCGTCGTCTTTTCGGTACCTCAATTTGCCAGTAGCAAATCAGGTGTACTTTATTTAAAAAAAATTGAGTTATATTAAAACCCAAAAAGCTAAAGCACACAAAATAATACATATTATATATTAATGACAGAAGATAAGCAACGGAATCACAATATTGCATTATCTCAGCATAAGAGGTATACAATAAGAATAGATAGATAAATACAATTATTTATTTATTTATTTGGTATTTTGTTGCCTCTACCCTGTAGGGTCATTGGCAACGCCTTTAAAATACAATTAGAAAGGGAAATTAAATTAATTTTATGAGAAAACAATTGCAACAAAAAAAAAACTGTTTTAAAGAAAATAAATATATGTATGTTATACAATACGCAATGGTATTGTAAACTATAAAAAAAACATGTAGATTGAGATAGCAAAAGGTATATATGCATACAAATTGAGGAATGTAAGAAATTAAATACTTCTAAAATATACACAATCTTGTCAATGGAAAAAAAGAAAAATGAATAAAAACAACAAACAATCTCTCATTTTTTATGCATCACCTCACAGTGATATGCCAAAAGTGATACTAAATCATTCCAATTCACAAATAATAAACAAAAAATGAAATAAAATAATGATGTATGAAAAAAAATTAAAATAAAATTATCCTTATTACATGATAAAATAGAATAGAATAGAATAGAAAATTGAACTTTATTCTTGGACGAAGTCCCCTTAGAATAACAATGATGAATTAATACAAAATAAAATCCGTGGTTCTGGCTTCCCTTTGCTGATGTTTTGCATTAAGATCTTGATCTAAAAGGAAATGGTGTCCCAAAGAATTAAGAAAAGAAATGAAGTTAGGATCACGTATTGCTAGTTTAGGTGGAGAGAATGCTGCGACAACTGTAACAGGAAAGAGTGAGGTTTGGATTGTTATTTCTGAGGTTTGTAGGAAATTATGATGATTCATGAGGGTCAATCATGGGTAACAATGTTAGACACGTTTATTAAAATCGCTTTGGCTCATCCCATTGAAAAAAAAAACCGGGCAATACAGGAAGGGATTTTGCAATGGTGTGCGATTTATGGTATTGTGTCAGACCCGACGAAATTGTGTCAGACTGTGTCCGACAATTTGACAATGCCTTTATTCGAAATGAATATAAAACGTTAGACACCACTTGGCGACTAAACACCCCCCATCACATCAAAGATATTAGTGCGGTGAAAATTCGCGAAAAACAGACTCGTGTGAATCGCACGAATAATGCCTCCGTGGTTTACAGCAAAAGTCCGTTAACATTAGGAACAACTGTGTACAGGCGGCTGAGAACAGCGAGAAATAAAAATGCCGCACGCTAAGAGTGCCCTTATAAAATAATAACCATCAGAGAGAATAATTTGTTTACCATTCGGGATGTAAAATATCAGTTCAGATCGCGTACGGTGCATCTCGAAGAAATTCTTGTGCCCCGGGTAGTACCAGGCCTCGAGTCTGGCTGCGGCGCTCAACAGGTAATTCCACGTCGTTAAAAAGTAATAATTAGTTTTAATGTGTTCTGTACAATTTAGATAACTATTTTTTTTAATTGTTCTTTAAATGTTTTTATAAGTTTCAGACAAATGCAAGCATTTTTTGTCATTCACTTAGATTTAAAATATAGACCAGTTTTCTTTTTGCTTAAAGTATTAGAGTTCCTCCTTACGAAGGAACTGGTGGGGGGAAATTAGCATAATATAAGATATGTTTGTGTGTTTTAAGATATATTGACATGTGATCGATTATTATTATATTCATAATTTTGATAAGCTTAACCTTAAATAAAGTGATAAAATCTCATTGTTAATATTGATTTAATCTTCCTTAAATTACTAATCATAATACACACATATATATATATATATATATATATATATATATATATATATATATATATATATATATATATATATATTTACTTTTGCCTAGTACTGCCCGAAGGCATTTCAAGGAAGGAAAGTTCTTTTATATTTTTGTTTCCCTTATTTCCATTATTTTATTTTAAATATTTACATATTAAGTACTTCTGAGAGAGAAATTTGAAAACTTATAATTTAAGGCTTGTTAGATTACTTAATATTACAGATTGCAATTACAATGGGAATATGAGCAATGTAATATTTAAAAACATGATTCCGGTCATTCGATTTTAATGAAAAAGTGCTTGTAAATTTCTATCAACATAGCAACCTTATATACTTAATTTCAGTTTCGTGAAGCTTTTCGTTTCTGAGCTAGGCTGTTCATATAGACACAGACACATGGACACATCATTTTGCCATTTATCTAAACTTGGCTATTAACACTCAGGGGACCTTAAAACGCATTATATTAGTATTTAATTTAATACTTTCCCTTAAGTTTTATTTCATATATACAATAAGTAAGTTAAAGTCATTAAAATTAAACTGTAATATTGTAAGATTAGATTAATACTTTGAAATAATTTAATTTTCAACTTAGATCCACTTCAGTATAACTTGAAATTGATTATCCATTCGTTCTGAAATCGATTAAGCTAATTATTCAATCGATATATATGCGATATAAATCGAAACAAATAGGTAAATGTTTAAGATGATGGAGAGAGAGGCCTAGGTTTCCCAAAGAGGAAGGGAGGAACTGGGTCAACTCTGACGTCATATACACGTGGCCAGATGACGTCATCGACACGCGGCCAATGACGGAAAATAGAGTGATAGCTATTCTAATTCGAAATATTATTTATAGAAATCTGTGATATATTTTTAAACAGGTGATATATTTCAACTAAATACCAAACAAAACTTAAATTGTTGTTGAAGGCAGTCCCAAAATATTGATCCGTTATAAATGTTAACTAAGTAAATCCTTTTTATTCAAAAGTATTTAGTTTTGTTGTTAGGTGTCCAGTAAAGTAAATGGACTAATGAAGATTCATCATAGTTAAATCGGATAGGTTTAAGGTATTGAATAAATATCAAGTTTTGGGGTATAATTATGGTTAGCGTTTGTTATATTGGCTAATTTATTATTTTGTATTAATCAATTTATTAGAAGGTTTCAAAAACATAGTCTTAGTTCTCTCAGATACCAGTAAATTACTAGTCAATGTTCCTTCATCTCCTTCATTAGAACAGAAAAAGATAGAACACAAATGCAAACCAGAGACAGCACATTTATTTGTAGTCTGATTCTTCTACCATTACAGCAAGTTTTTAATTATTATTTCTAGCTGTTTGAATATTTTTTATTTTGTGTTATACACATAAAATAAAAAGCGATTCCACCGTGGGTAACAATCATACGTTGAATCCCACAATTTCTTACAGATTAGGATCATACAACCAACCATTTTATAACTTCAGAAAATAATGAGGAAAACAATTATACACTAATTATATGTATAGAATAGAATAGAATAGAAAATAATTTTATTCTGGGACAAGTCCCTTTAGAATAACAAATTAGTATAAAATTAAAATATTATGTCTGGCCTAAATAAAAACAAACACAAAAAGAAAGGGAAATAAGTAAAGAAAACATTAGTTAAACATACTATATACAAAATAAAAATAAAATAATCTAATATACAAAACACTTGAAACTACGCCAAGTCACGTAAAACTATGTGCAGTGGTAAAATATAAATATACAATAAAAAAAACCAACGATACGGCCAACTATACCGACTACTAAGCAGAAAATCTAAACTTTCCATTGAAAACAAGCTACTGATCTACAAGACAATACTGAAACCTATTTGGACTTACGGACTAGAACTGTGGGGATCAGCAAAATTTTCTAACATCAAGCGCATCCAATCCTTCCAGTCTAAAGTCCTTCGAACCATAGTCGATGCTCCTTTCTATGTAACCAACAAAACCCTACATCATGACCTCAACATCCCATTGGTCCTAGACCTTATCCAAGAAAAATTTTCTAAATTTCACCAGAACCTTACGTACTACCCAAATCCTCTTGCACAATCCCTATCAAGCACCTCCCATCCCTATAATCCTCCAAGAAGGTTGAAACTGGAGTTCTGTATAAATTGGAGTTCTGGCAATGGCCTGATTCTTTACTCAAGACATGAGTGTATGTGGCTAAAGTGCTCTCGACCAATCTCTGCTGGCTTTAGTACCAGTGACGCGGTTGGGAGAGTAGCGCAGGGTTCTCCTGGAGTTCCCTCGCCTGATTGTATATAGGTATGCATGTGTTTTTTTTTTAGTTTTAATTTTCTTATTTTATTTTATTATCTATTGTATATACTTTTGATTATTATTTTGTTCTATTTATTTTTTTTTTTTTGTACATATAGTGTGAATGTCATCCTACCTCACTATAACCAATGTCCAAGAGACAGATTGTTTTAATACTCAATAAAGAAATTTAAAAAAAAACCTTCCTGTCAGTTTTTATCCCAAGACATCTGCTGTAGGAATCAACTCTACTTCTTGATTGTCTCTCCCACCATCGCCATAGCTCCATGTTATATTATTCCTTTCTAATATCGCTAGGCCAGTTCTGCGCATGCGTTAACCTTACACATACACTCTTTATTTCGTCTCTTACAAAGTGACTTTATTACCAGTGAAATAATTCATGTTATATGTGAAAAAGTAGTGTAAACTTTTAAGTTAACAATTAAGTTGAAACTGGACATAAATAAAGTGATTAATCACTTATTTATAACAGCATTGTGAACGGTGTAAATAGACCTGAGTTTAGTTATAGATAACAAGCCGGTCATACATATTCGCTAACCCGACCAGTGGGCTGCTGCCCTTCAGCGGAAGCACATCTACGTTACCTAGACTTCTACAAACTCGTAATATATACGTAATTGATAAAGGATATTTTTTTTTATTTTTTTTTTTTGCAAATTTTACATTTACCTCTAATTAACTTAATATGAGATGCGCTATTTTCACATGGTAATGTCGAGCAAAGGTCTTAAACAATCCAATTTTAAGATCTTGGAGTCTCGATACCACAAAGAGTTCACCCATCAAGAAAAGGGCTAGACGCTCTAAAAAAAAATACCCTGCCAGCTACACCAGAGAGCTCAATTGACGAAATTGAAAATCAACCTGCCACATCATCACAAAATATGTCAACACAAGCTATACCAATACAAAGTACGTTAGAAGAATCGCCGTTTTTTACAGCTAATCCATTCCAAGTGCTGTCAAACACACGGAATGAACAAATGGAAGCAGTACCCATCCCTAGTGAACCTAAACCCCCACCAATATTCGTTAGAAATATAAAAAAATTTCAATTAATGTATCTACAATTAAATAATATAGTGGGCTCAGGTAAATACTTATGCCAAAGCCGCACTAATGACACGAAATTAATGTCTGACACCCCAGATACGTACAGAAAAATTGTCAAGTATTTATCTGACACTAAGGCGGATTACCATACATATCAGCTGCGCCAAGAGAGAGAGCTCAGGGTGGTGATCAGGAAATTACACCCATCAACACCGCTGGATTCCATTAAAGAAGAACTAACTGAGATGGGGTTCCGTGTTCGCCAAATAGTGAATATATTCAAGGAAGATAGAGAACAGACTGGCACAAAAAATAAAATACCGCTCCCACTATTCTTCGTTGACCTTGACCGAACGCCCCAGGTTGAAGACATTTACAAGGTCACACGCTTTTATTACACCAGCGTTGTTGTAG
Organism: Nezara viridula; assembly: GCA_928085145.1. Classification (NCBI taxonomy): domain Eukaryota; kingdom Metazoa; phylum Arthropoda; class Insecta; order Hemiptera; family Pentatomidae; genus Nezara; species Nezara viridula. Next base: position 88,321,469 of record OV725077.1, on the reverse strand, counting down.
AAAAGCCCTACACTAAGCGCGACATTGTACAATGCCAGAACTGCCAGGCTTATGGTCATACGAAACGCTATTGCCACCACATTCCTAGATGGGTCAGGTACGGTGATCAACATAAAACAGAGGACTGCCAGAAGTCCAGAGGAACACAAGCAGTATGCGCTTTATGCCATCAAGGGCACCCAGCGAACTACAAGGGTTGCCAAACATATAAGGAACTGAAAGCAATAATTTATGCAGCTCCAAGAGAAGAAAGGCCATCCAGGCCACCAAGACAACCCTCTAGAACTGTAAATAATAGAGTTTCCTATGCTCAGATGTTAGAAGGAGACAATTCAACAACACAAACTCAGGCTCTGCCACAAGAACCTCAACCTCGAGTATTCACATCTCAACCTCAAGACCCTTATCCCATCTCTGAACCTAGGCCTAATAACCAGGCATTCATTCCTCCTCCTCCCAATGCCACTGACCTCACAAGCCTATTGACTTCTTTCCTCTCTGAATTCAGGTCACTCATCACTCCTCTCATTTCCTTACTCACCAATGTTGTATCCAACCTCATCCCACTGCCGAGAAATCCTTAAATGTCTCCAATCAAAGCCCTCACCATTCTCCTTTGGAATGCGAATGGTATTCGAAATCACATCAACGAACTAACAATCTTATTACAGGACAAAAACATTGATATAGCATTAATAACTGAAACTCGACTTACCAAAAAACGACCACTTAACATCCCCAACTATCGTATCTATCGAACCGACCATCCTGATGGAACAGCACATGCTGGCACTGCCATAATTATCCAGCAATCCCTTTCCCATCATCTATTCCCTTTGCTAACCCATAATTTCCTACAATCCACTGCCGTGATAATCCAAACTTCCCTTTACCCAATAGCAGTAGTCGCAGCTACTCCGCCAAAAATACCCATCTCAGAATCCCAATTAACTTCCTTACTTAACTCCTTAGGACACCACTTCTTTCTAGGTGCAGACTTAAATGCTAAACACCAGCAATGGGGAGCCAGAACCACAAATTCCCGAGGACGAACATTGCTATCTGCACTTAATTCCCATCACAGCAACATCCTCTCACCCAATTCTCCCACATACTGGCCAACCGATCCTAACCGCAATCCCGATCTCCTAGATTTTTTCATCCAGAAAGGTCTAGGGTCCCTTAATTATTGCATCTCAAGACTTGATGATCTTTCCTCAGACCATAGTCCCCTAATCCTAACAGGTTACCACATCACCAAGTCCCAAACCACCTCCACCTTCATTTATCAGGGGACCAGTTAATTGGAACCTCTTCCGTCAAATACTGGATGATAATATTGACCTCAGAGTTTCCTTTAAAACACCTACAGACCTAGATGAAGCAGTATATTCCATGACTACCTTGATCCAACAAGCAGTTTGGACTGCATCTTCACCTGATCCTTCTAAAAAATACCGCAAAACAAATCCTCTACCCCAAGACCTACCGAACCTTATTAATAGAAAACGATGCTCTAGGACCATCTGGCAAAGAACCAGGCATCCTGATCATCGGAAATCATATAACTATCATTCCAAGCAAGTAAAACAAAAACTGGCCACGTTTAGATCCCAATCCTATAATTCCTATCATTCCTCACTATCTGCAAGTGATAACTCCCTCTGTAACAAAAAAAATCCTTAAATTCCAATCCATTTCCCACCCCCTCCTCCGTGATGATGGTTCCTGGGCTTCGTCAGATGAGAATAGAGCAGAAGAGTTTGCTAAACATCTATCGTACACATTCACTCCTCATCCTGAACTCCATCACTCCCATACTGCCGAAGTTAAAGAATTACTCTCTTCACCGATTCCTCTCTCCTTACCTCCTACAGCCGTCAACCCCTCTGAGGTCAAATTCCTTTTAAAGAACCTAAAACCTCGCAAATCTCCAGGACACGATCTCCTTACTTCCCAGATCCTCAGACAACTTCCTCTTATATTCCTTACATACCTATTCAACTGTATCCCCCGCACAACCCACTTTCCTCTGGTGTGGAAACACTCCATAATTATCCTCTTTCCTAATCCAGGTAAACCTGTTAATTATACATCATCCTATAGACCGATAAGCCTACTTCCGATCCTTTCCAAAATCTTTGAGAAAATGCTTCTCAAACGCATACTACCCATATTCGAATCCCACAATATCCCTCCCCATCAGTTTGGATTCCGCTCAAGACACTCCACTGTCCAACAAGGCCTTCGCCCTGTGGACCACACATCCTCTGCACTTGAAAACAAGCAATATTGCACAGGTGCCTTTCTGGACGTAGCTCAAGCTTTCGACTGGGTGTGGCACGATGGCTTGCTTTTCAAGCTCAAAACCCATTTACCTCAACCCTTGTACCTAGTCCTCAAATCCTACCTTTCAAGTCCGCTGCGGCACTGAACTCTTCAAACATTATCCAATTGAGGCTGGTGTTCCACAAGGCAGTGTCTTGGGCCCAGTTCTCTACATCCTTTTCACCGCTGACATCCCTTCAAGTCCTGATACCTTCCTAGCAACATTTGCTGATGATACTGCCATCCTATCCTCTAATAGCGTCTCAGAACCTTCATTGAGCAGTGGTGCAACAACTGGCACATCAAAATTAATGAATCAAAATGCAAGCATGTAACTTTCACTCTTCGACGCAGATCCTGTCCGCCAATCCTTTTTGATTCAATTCCTCTTCCCTACTCAGACACAGTCCGATACCTTGGCTTCCTTTTGGACAAAAGACTGACTTGGAACCCACATACGAGACTTAAAAGACAAGAGCTTAACCGACGATTTGGTCAGCTATATAGACTACTAAACAGAACATCTCATCTCTCAACAGAAAACAAATTATTAATCTACAAGACCATACTGAAACCTATCCGGACCTACGGACTTGAACTGTGGGAGACAACTAAATCATCGAATATCAAACGCATCCAATCCTTCCAGTCCAAAGTCCTTCGAACAATAGTCAATGCTCCATATTATGTCACGAGCAAGACCCTACACCATGACCTTAACATCCCATTGTCCATGACATCATCCCATCCAGATTCTCCAACTTTCACCAGAACCTCATTCATCATCCCAATCCTCTAGCGCAATCCCTATCCAGCTCCGAGCATCCATACCATCCCCCTCGAAGGTTGAAACGGCAGTGGCCTCGAGATCTTTTGTAAATATGCCTTTGGAGTCCTGGCAATGGCCAGCTTCTCCACTCATGTCCTGAGCGTCTGTGGCTCTAGTGCCCTCTTTCAGTCTCCACTGGCTTCTAATACAAGTGATGCGGCTGGAAAAGTGGCGCTGGGATCTTCCGGAGTCTTGCTTTGCCTTCCACGTGTGGGGGAAAAAGCCTAGCTCGGAGATTCTTGGGCGAATTTATATATTGTATATAGGTATGATTGTGTTTAGAAGTTTTTATTTTATTTTATTTGTTTATTTTATTTAACTTCTTCACCAGTATTTTTTATTTGCTTCTTATATTTATATTTATTTCTTTATTATTTAAGAAAGGTTTAAAGAAATTTACCATTTCCAGATAAAAGATAATAGATATCTATTATTCTTTTAGTTGATATAGTACTGTTGTTAATGAATGAAAGCGTGTTATGAATGGGTCACTGGCGTGGTACTAGCGTGCTCGTAAACCAAAAGAATGTATGTTGAAAAATATTAACAACGATATTATATCAACAAACTTTCTCGATGCACTCACACCTTGACGTGGTGAGAAGGCTTAATTCTAAATTATATTTAGAAAACTAAGATGAGTGCAAAAACAAAACAAAACCAAACAAAAAACACACCGATTTGCATATCCAATCAGAACCCATGATTTCAATGACGTCACCATGGCGGGCAGTTTGAATTCAAATTTGAGCTACAGCACGCTGCCTTTTAGGACCTCCAACCAGCCTTAGCCACCACGTGGCCAGTCACATGACCACCAGTCACGTGGACACGTGGTGGTTAAGGCTGGCTGGAGTGCTGGCCACGTGGTGGTTAAGGCTGGCCGGACGTCTGACCTGGTTAAGGTTAGGACGAGGTATTACATTAAATGGTCGCGAACTTCTGGTTCGCGACCATTTTGAAAGGTATTCAAAATCCTAACCTTAACCACACGGATCGCAAACGATTGCCTTAACTACCACGTGGTCAGACGTCCGGCCAGCCTTAACCACCACGTGGCCAGCACTCCAGCCAGCCTTAACCACCACGTGTCCACGTGACTGGTGGTCATGTGACTGGCCACGTGGTGGCTAAGGCTGGTTGGAGGTCCTAAAAGGCAGCGTGCTGTAGCTCAAATTTGAATTCAAACTTCCCGCCATGGTGACGTCATTGAAATCATGGGTTCTGATTGGATATGCAAATCGGTGTGTTTTTTGTTTGGTTTTGTTTTGTTTTTGCACTCATCTTAGTTTTCTAAATATAATTTAGAATTAAGCCTTCTCACCACGTCAAGGTGTGAGTGCATCGAGAAAGTTTGTTGATATAATATCGTTGTTAATATTTTTCAACATACATTCTTTTGGTTTACGAGCACGCTAGTACCACGCCAGTGACCCATTCATAACACGCTTTCATTCATTAACAACAGTACTATATCAACTAAAAGAATAATAGATATCTATTATCTTTTATCTGGAAATGGTAAATTTCTTTAAACCTTTCTTCATTTTGATAATTCTTTCATAGTGTAGATTTCAATTGGGTATTGAATTAAAAGTCATTGTCTTTCAACTAAAATATAGGAATATTCTATATACATATTAATGAAAATAAACTAATATTTTTTTTTAATATATTTTTTCATAATTTTTTTTTTATTTATTTTTTTATTTTATTCTATTTTTACAAATAAACTATTTACAATAAAACTATTTACTACAAAACTATTTACAAAAAAAAACTATTTACAAATATTTAAACTGTCAGTATTGAGATAGAGTTTTAGAGGGAGAAATCATACCATATCCCATAACCATTAATAAAAATAAAACTACTAACTTGATTTATAAAAAATTATTTATTTACTTCCTTTTTAATAACAAAATTATTCATAATAAAACTACAATATTTACAACAACAAAAAAAATATATATGTTCCCTACAAAACTATTTACAACAAAATATTCTCTAAATAACTATTTACAATTATTGTTAGGGAGAAAATATGCCATACCCCAACACCTCATCTACCCATCCGGTATGGAATAATGGCCATGAGCCAAAGTACGAATTCCGTCGATATGATGACGTTTATCATCGTGTGGCGAAAGGGAAGTCTTTGTCTGTACGACGGAAAAGAGTTTATGCTCTTTCGAAATAATTGAACGAAACGTCGTCTTAAACTCTTTTCCGTCGCGCAGTGCAGCTAAATAATCTTCGAAGGTTAATCTATTTTCTACAGCTGACTTTTTTATCCCTTTCGCCTTTTTGATGACTTTATCGGCGTGAATTCGTATCGAATACATCTTCGCTCGAAGTCCGACAAACTCGGAGACGGGCACTCCGTTGGCTTCGTCTTTAAATTTCCCCAACACCTTTTTGTTATAAGTCCTGTGTATCGGATGTTCGTTAGGGTAGTCAGAGGTATCCAGTTCGTCCATAAAATCTGTCATGTCATTGTATAAGTCATCCGTCTGTATAAGATATAGTAAACTGTCTGTGTCCGTATACATTAGTTTTAGTCTGTCTGGTCCGTAGTAAGGTAACATGGTCTCGTAGTGGAATTCGTAAATTCGGACCTTGGAAAGATCCAAAATGGCCATCCCTACGTAAATAGGTTTGTTCATTTCTATCTTTTCAAAGTCCGAATGTACTGCCACTAACGAATCTGTATATATTGTCCTGTCTTTGAAAGTAGGTTTTGCTGTAAGTTTATTTAGTCGTCGCTGACTTACTACAAGCTCAATCTTACACCGTTTTCGGACATCCTCCATAAACTTTCCGAAAACGGCATTATTCATGAGCTTAAAGAAGTCTTTATCGAAATCGTTCGTAGCTTGTTGTCGGTGTTTGGTGTTAAGTTCAATGTAACTACGAAGCCAATGAGATTGTCGGAATTTGAGCGCTCGATGTACTCGAACTAACTTTAGTCCTAAGCTCATGGCCTGTTGCAAGTTGACGAAATGCAAAACATATTTTTCCCTGTTGTCCAGTGAAGCCAAAAGCTTTTTGAATTTTCCACCGGGTGGAACTTTATTCTCTGGCAACAGGGGGAAATCGTTGTGCAAATCGTGCAGCCGTTCCGGATACTCTATATCGGCTTCAACGATGTAGCCGAAAGGCCCGTCTTTCGGTAAATTGACCCAATCTAGAGATTCCGGATTCTTGACCCATTCGAAACCGCCAGAAGGAAGCGCTTTCGACATCGCCCACCCGTACAAGTTGTTTGCGTCCAGGTAGGCGATATATGAAGATTCCTCCTGGGGATCTCGACTTGGGTCAAGATATTTATTGCTCGATATTCCATACCGGTGACTGCATTGGCACAAGCCACCCCTTATACCTCGCTCGATCATCAGGACCATGTCGTAATCAGCCAACAGATCTAATTGTATCCCCGTATACTTCAGCATGGCATCCCAAGCGAGTCCGGGTGCCGTGTAATACCAAGCCGGGTCCAGTGAATATGCTCCCAAACAGACGTCTCTGAAATTTTCAAAGACATCGCAAAGGAGCATAACATCTACCTTGAGGTAGAGTTCACTGTACGCGGCCAGGGTTCTGATATTAAACGTGTCCCATACCGCTTGAGCATGCTGATAGTCCTCGTCCGAGACGGGCATTTCATTCAATTGATTATAAAATGCTTCCTTCGGGGGCAGAACCGTCTCCCGAAGTTTCTCGAACGAGTCCACGTAATCATAGGGGTACACTCCTTTTCTGATCACGAGGTCCAAATGGTCAGCGGGGAAGAATTTACTCGTCTCCTTAAAGTTAGACTTGGGTAAATTCTTGGACAACCTATCCAGACTGGAAGCCATGAAGCGAAATGAGTCCACAAATCTAACGGTTAAGTTGCCCACTGTCATTGCGAAGGAGATGTATTTCTCCTCAGAGTTGGGGATGACGTCAATCCGCATGTTTTTCTTCTCTTCTTCAGTCAATCCTCGTCCCAACTCTCGGACAATGAAGTGAGCATCGTAACCGCTAAGGTTGTGAAATAGGACGGGAAGGAAACGAGGAGTACGGTAAAGGATATTACATTTCGAATGTGCTGGACCACGATACATCCAGTGATGTGATCGTGGTCCATCACTTTCTTATTGTTGGAAGAATAAGGACGGGAACATAGGTAACAGGTTTGGGATCTAAGGTGGGCTTCCAACTGCAATGGTGTCAGGGGTAGCATGTGCCGCTTCATGGAGTACACCAGAGACACCTTCTTCGCCACTTCCCTGATATATGTCATAAATATCTGAGCTGAATCCTCGCCTGTGTAAATGTATGGCTCCGTGGGAAAATCTTGAGGCAGGAAGTGGCATGGGATATTTTCTGAAACCTTTATATAAGTGCAGAAACTCATGGGAAGGTGCCTCTGGTAGGGAGTCGTACGTGAAGACCCTGGCTCTCCCGGCTGAATCTTTTTCAAAACAGATTCGAAATCAGCATAGACGACAAAAGGAATCCTCACTTGTCGTTGAATATTTATAAAAGATTTATTTATTTTATTTATTTGTTTTCCACCCTCCCATGCCACCAGGGCAACACGGGTGTATGCAGTAGTGTGATGTTAAGCATTAATGCATAATAACACACTACTGCCATAATATCAGTTTACAAAGTTCTAAGCTGTGCACACAGCTAGCTCTTCTACTTTTTCCTGGCTCCTTGAGGCCTGGTTTCCCGAATCCGGAGGTCTTCCTGGGACTGGTCCTCTTCTCCTTCTGTGTGCACCTAGGTTGAAGTGAGCTGGGCCTACCGCCGTCTTCCAGCCATTTATAAAGTCTTTGAACCGCGGAAAGTTTTCTTCACTCACCAACTGAGGAAACTCCTCCTCAGTGAGGACGTAAATTTCCGTGGTTCTCATTAACCTCGCTCTTAATTCGTCGAAAGCAGTGCAGGCCGTGACCACATGCTCAACAGTCTCCGGAACACCACAAGCGGGGCAGTGGGGATCTATATCCTGTCCGAAGCCATGGAGTTTAGCTCTGAAACCCCCATGCCCCGTGAGAAATTGTGAAACCCAATAGTCCGGGAGGACCCATTTCGCCTGTAACCGAGATTCAACGGTGGGAAAGTATTTTCTTAAGGTACTGCCTTTCGAAGTCGTCACCCACCGTCTGCTCCAATCTTCAATTGTTTCCTCCCGGATAATCTTTTTCCATTTATTTGGGTTTTCAATAATCCTCATCCGTAGGTTCTCCGACAGACTAGTTGAGCCCTCCTTCTTGTAGTCGTACCTGGTCACTTCTTCTCGCAGGAGGAGGTCGAGAGGCACCACCCCCGCTAAGACCTGCACTGCTTCGTGCGACGTAGACCTATATGCTCTGATGACCCGAAGCAGAGCAGTTCTCTGAGTCGATGCTAGCCTATTTCTTTGTCTGATTGTGAGGTTTCGGAACCAGAAGGGAGACGCATACCTAAGGATACCCTCCACAACACCCTTATAAATAGTGATAGTGGCTGGATACCTAAGGCCCCAAAATGCGCCCCCCACACGACTTAGACCGTTCATTGCTAGGGCCACCCTACCTGCCAGATATTCCAAATGAGGCGTCATATTGAGGCCTACACCTAACCTAACCCCTAGGTAGGTTACCACCTCACTTGGACGTATCCTCTGACCTTCTATGTACATCGTTATAGGGTGTGCCCTATCAGTCTTTCCCTTAAGGAGAATGGCTTGAGTCTTAGCAGCAGCCATCCTCATCTTCTTCCCCTCACACCATCTAGCGACTAGGCTGGCGCATCGCTCTGCTTCTCTCTTGACTCCAGCTCTGCTGTCGGAGGCCACCACAGCAGCTAGGTCGTCAACGTAAGCAGTGGCAGGAAACCGCTCCTCCTCTAACACTCCCAGTAACTCATCAAAGACGAGCTTCCATAGAGCAGGACCAAGCACCGATCCCTGAGGGCAACCTCTCTCTGTGGAAGCTTCTACCTCGTAGTAATTGCCTCTAATCTTGACACTTCTATCCTGGAGATAACTTCTTACTAGTTTGTATAAGTTACTAGGAGCATCATACCTCTGCAGCTGCTGGAGCACGCTAGGCCACCATACGCTGTCGAAGGCGGAGGATATGTCGAAAAGAAGCAACATGACATACCGCTCCGCCATATTTATAAAAGATATTGTCTGAGGATTCCCTTCATCGTCACAAGCCGGGAGTATTATTCGCGTCGGTTTATTTACTCCACAGTACTCCATGTGCTCCCTCATCCGCTCAGCGATGTCTCTCCCATCTAAATTGAAATGGATGAGGCATCGCTTACAGACGTGTCTTCCGCTATGGTGCCCTGAAATCTGCGAAGCCACTAATTTGTTAAAATTTTTTATATATGTGTAGTGGCTTCGCCTCTCATCATCTGTCAGAAGAAGGAGATCACGATAATCTGCCTTCTCCTGTTTAACAACTTTCAGCGGATACACGTCTTGCGACTCTCCAACAGCGAAAACATTGATGCTGATATTATTATACCGCTCAAATGTTTTCACCTGGTGGAGAGGAGTGGGAAAGGAAATGCAGTCAAAATTGTACCGATGCTGTAAGTCCCTATATTTACTCACTCTTTGAGGGTGATCATTACTATAGATGAGGTGCGAAAGAATGGCATATTTAAAACAATTTTCATCATTGTTTTCTACATTAATAATGGCCTTTTTTGTGGCTATTTTAGGAGGAAGCCCAATATAGCTGGAGGCGCCCAGAGGTCTAAATCGATTAATCTTAAGGAGAAGACCATCAAGACCTTTTAAGAACCAGCCACTCCCTTTCATGGTCATCTCTTCCATCTCGGTAGCCAACTTCGCATACATCTCACTTAGAGTATCCAAGATGAAAGAGATGTCATATATTGCCTTATTTTTGGTTTTGAAGGCACGATCACACGTCTCTCCTTTAACGTTTTCGAACGTTGCCTCCAACACCAAATTAAATTTTAGGGGAGCGTCTGATTCTACCAAAAATTCAGAAAGCAATCGATGTAGTGTTTCTGTCTGGCTGCATAAAAACTCCACTACATCGATCGGTTCCAAACACGGCAAGAAAAAAGTCTTGAGATCTCCTCCGAACGATGTCTCGATCTCATACAACGACCCCATAGCCGCCTCCAACCGCCTACGCTTCGTCATAACGAGTGGTTTTTCTGTCTGACAACGACGTACATGCTGCATACACTGCTTTACAGAATTAAAAATTTCGTTACAAGAAACGCATGTACGTCGTGTCAGAGTAGTACGACATGTCTTTTCGTGTCGGATTTTGTCAATTTCCTTGTTAAAAACTCTATCACAATACTGACAAGTATTTAAACTAGACATAATGAAATGTAAAAAATTAATTATTAACGTAAATAAATTTAATTTAACTAAACAATAGAAATTAAAAAATGAATTTAAAAAAAAAATTCTTGATTCAAAATAATAATTTTTATTTTTCCAAAAAAAAAAACAATGAAAAAAATGAAAATTTTGGAAATGAATTTAAAAAAAATGTAACTTTTTAAATAATTGAAAAACGATAACTTATTAAAAAGAAAATATAAAAACTACACTTGAGAAAATCAAAATGAAAAAACAATGTTTTATGAAATCAACTCACAGTTTTCCAGAGATGTTCCAGATAGCTGTGGAACACAGAATGAGGAAGAGTCCTCAAACCGCTCCTTTTTGTAGACTGATCTGTTTATATTTTTAGTATTAAAAAGGACAAAGTACATGAAGGAGAACAATAAACGATTAAATGTTTATACTTAGATAGGGATTAAGAAGACCTAAGAGGTTGTTTGCAGTTTGAGGATTCAAAAGAGCAAAGTCCATGTTTACGTGTAAAGGAGAACAATAAGAGATTACAGGTCCAAGTCCATTGTTTATACTTAGATAGGGATTAAGAGGTTGTTTATATTTTAAGGATTAAAGGAGTCAAAGTCCATCCGCTATCTGCGCAATAGAATTATGTGTAGTGTTTACATACCTAAAGTTACTTCAAAATATTTAAATAGGAAACCTCCAGAGGCCTTTTACAGTATTACTACAATAAATATATTTTTTCCAAATAATAATCAAAAATTAAACATAAAATGTCGAATATCTCGAAAACGGTTGGTTTTAGAGCAAAAAGGACCTCGGCCCTAGCCCCCGTAGGGCTCTAGGGGGGTCCACAGAATCCCATATAGAACCCAATACCATAATAAAAAAAGTAGGGAGGTTACTGTAAGGTTATAATAGTTGGGAGGAGAGACGAACGCGAGATTTGTCATAAATATATATGATCCGGTTTACGTAGAATAATGAATAATAAAAAAAAAGAAATATATCATTTTAAAAACTAATAAAAACATAAAATGTCGAATATCTCGAAAACGGTTGGTTTTAGAGCAAAAAGGACCTCGGCCTCCGTAGAATTCCATGTAGAACCCATTACCATAATAAAAAATTAGGAAGGTTACTGTAAGGTTATGCTGGTTATAACGGTTGGGATGGAGGGGGAAGCGCCAGATTTGTCATTATGGAAAAGGTAAACAATAGGGAAGTTATAGAAAAACAAAATGGCGGACAAAGGTCCCCTGTCTCTCAAATCCCTGGTCACGTGACCGATCACGTGACTCTGAAAAGGTAAACAATGAGAAGGTTATATAAAAAATAATCATTAGAGAAGTTATAGAAAAACAAAATGGCGGACAAAGTCCCCCCCGGCTCTCAAATCGCAGGTCACGTGACTCTGAAAAGGTAAACATTGAGAAGGTTATGTAAAAGATAAACATTAGGAAGATTATACATAACATAAACATTAGGAAGATTACCGAAAAAAAAAAATGGCGGCCGGGACTTATCATCTTAGAAAGGAGTGGGGGGAAAATGTGAGGGTCACAGGATCGAAAAGGGGCGTGACGCTATACAAGGCGTAAACCTCGTAAGTACGTGAAAAGAAAATGGCGGTCGGGGACTCCTCCTTATGAGTGGGGGAGGGGGAATACGAGGGTCACAGGATCGAAAAGGGGACCTCGTGACGTCATAGGAGATGCAAACCTCGTAAGTACAAGAAAAGAAGATGGCGGTCGGGTACACTCAGCCTCTTAGAGAGAGGAGTGGGGGGAAAATATGATGGTCACAGGATCGAAAAGGGGCGTAACTGGTGGTCACGTGATTGACCACGTGGTGGTTAAGGCTGGTTAGAGGCCCTAAAAGGCAGCATGGCGTTGTTCAAATTCAAATTCAAACTTCCCGCCATGATGACGTCACTGAAATCCTGGCTTCTGATTGGCTGTGCAGAAAAGTGGCCCAGCTCGCCCAATTCTTCTCTACTAACACTATCGAAGAAATAATGTTATATCAAGGCATCAATAGTATTGATGGATTTTTGGATGTTCTAAACCGTTTTGGGAGAGAAAGAATTCTCAAGGAAAATAATTCCTACCAGAGGCCTTCGGCTAGATATCTTGAAGATAAAGAGCCACCTCAGATGCAAACTAATCAATATGTGAAGGACCAAGGAAATAACCTGCCTTCAAGACCTTATAATGAAAAAATGAACACCAGTCAGTACAACACTGGTTTGCGACCTTATGATAAAAGCTATTCAAACCCAGTACAGAGAAGAAACTTTGATAGAAGCCAGAATTGGAATCAGCCCAATCATCAAGTGAACAAAATTACCGTAGTAAGGGTGAAAAATAATCAAGAACCTCTCAACAGTTATCAACAGAAAACATATCCTGATGAACAGGCAAGACAGAATATAAATAATCAGACTTTCGAAGAGAACTACAGGGCAGCAATTGCTAAACAGCCAGTACAGGCCGAAGAGGAAGATGACATAAATATTGCTTATTTACCAGAAGATACTCATGAGGACTGACAATTAAGGAACAATGGCTCGGTAGACCACATTCAAACTATATCTTTACCTACCGAACCTTCTCAACCCATCACAGAAAATAAAGAATCAACTTTTGAAGAGTATGAGTATCCAAAATTAGTAACAACACAAAATCATAAGAAGATCCGAGCCTTAGTAAATTCAGGCTATAAAACAGTCAGTTTAAGCCAGGAAGCACGTAAAATAGAGTTGGAGCACACTGGACTAGAGAAGCTGCCAGTACCTAACACTGTAGCGACTTAGACTGTAGCGACGTAGACGACTACTAGATGGTCTAAGCCTATGACGAGACGACGATGTGAGAAGACGACGACGGATGTGATTCTTCCTAACCACGCCACCAACGACGAAGGCAGAATAATCGAAGAAGAACCAGAAGACCCTAGAAGCTATCTCCGCGGCAAAGTCAAAATAAAATGACTATGATAAAGCCGATATTCTTAATCGGGTACAGACCAAAAGGACTTTTTAAAGGAAATTTTTCGTGTCTAATGATCTTTGTAATAAAACACTCTGCTTACTTGTGAGATAAAAGATATGACTTCTTTTTAATATAGCGACTTTTGTAACTGAAAACTATTGTTATCTAATTTTATACTTGTTTAGAAGAATGTTTGATGAAAAAGTAAATAATAACTTGTAATAATTATATCACTGAATTTTTTTTTATTTGACAATTATAGTGAAAAAAAATGTTTAATAATCATTTTTTTTTAAACACAGGATAGGGTAAATGTAACATATTTTATTAGGGCCTTTATAAATATGTTTTTGGGCGCAGAGTCAAGTTATAGCGCTCTGGAGCGTGAACTATTAGCCGTTGTGTGGGCGATAAATCATTTCCGTCCCTATTTGTTTGGAAGACGGTTCACAATTCGCACATATCATAAGCCGTTACTGTGGACAAGTGGGCTTAAGGAATCATCAGCATGGGTAGGGCGGTGGAAGGAAAAATTGCGGTCCTTCGCCTTCGATATTGTGCACCGGAAAGGCTCACTAAACGTCGTCGCTGATTGGCTGTCCAGAGCTCTGTATGCTAACCCCTTACAAGAAGCAGGTCCTTCTAGGGCATGTCCATGGGAAAATATATCGACGGAACCACTACCAGTGCTCAGACCTTAGTATGCAGTGGCACTTCAATTCTCAAGGGAATCCGCCAGGACGGGGAGCCATTGAACGGCTTCATAATATTCTAGGGGAACACCTTCGCTTGTTTCAGCTCCATAGAGGATTGGGAGCGCAAGTAGCAATGCCTAGAGCGGTATTAGCATATAATAACACTATCGACTCAGCCATGGGATTCACACCGGTGGAAATAGTGTTTGGCCATTCTTTACGGGACAGGGGTGATATTCCCACTACAGCGTACTTACACTTACGTGACGCGGTTTTACATAAGCGTAAGCAACTCGCGTATATACGTCAGAAGGCCCACACCAAACTAATTCAAGAAAAACTCTGAAGAGCGAATCGCAACTGTCTAGCTGTCCCCGATGAATCGCATAAAATTCAACTAGATATGACGGCATATCGGCGGTCAACGTCGAGTCGGCGAAAGGGAGACGAGCGTTACGAAGGACCATTCAAAGTGATAGCATTACGGGAGCATAATATTGTATCAGTTCGAGAGCTTACTGGTAATCAACGAGTAAAGCACACACATATACGTCATCTCCGCATTCCTCTTGACCCCCAGGTACTGCTGAGAATGACATTCCACAATACACCCTATAAGGATTTTTTTTTTTTGTTTAATATTATTTTCGTGTAATTGCTCTAAGTTATAGTTTAATTTGTGATTTTTGAATGTTTATTTCTACTTTTTTATTATTTTCAGTAATATTTGTGTCCTATGCACGTATAACGCTGAGTTCACTTTGTGAACTGGGAGGGGAGTGTTAAGTAGGGTGCTTCAGTAAAGCTTGTGAATAATAAGATAAGCCTTGATATCATTTTCACGTATTTAAAATAATAAGAAAAACATACGTTAGCTGTTATCTATTAAAAACGTTTTGTAAAATCATTAATTTGAATTAATAAAAGTTATTTGTTATTGACACTATATCTGAATCAATTGTGTACTGCTGAGCTAGCCTAAAGTTAACTTGTATATCTATATTGTAACATATTTTATTAGGGCCTTTATAAATTGTGATTGTTAACAGAACTCATGTTCATGTTTTGTTCTTTTATTATTTTTGAACTGTGTGAAAAGAAGTATTTATATGTAATATATTTATAAATTCAATTTATTGCTAGGTATTTTATTAATTTTAGTTGAGACTTAATTTGAAATTGTAAAAACAATAATAACATTTAACTAGCGATTAGGATTAAAAGGTACAATGTATTAGAGCTAACGGACGGGAGGTCCTTCTCTGTCAAAGGTTGAATAGTAAATGACTAGTGGTATGGTGTTTTGGAAGTTGAACGTGGCGCCCTCTAGGCGTTGTTCTAATGAAATATTTCATTCATTTATGCAAGTCATTGTTTTTTTTAATAATGATTAATAATTTTAGTAGCGCAACCAGTTAATTGCCTAGTGAACTATGAATTTCATTTTGAAGCTATTTATTATTTCCTTTTGTAATTACTGATTTTGTAAATAACTAATGTTTGTAATATTTTTAAAATAAGTATTCATGAACTATAATTAAATAAAACTAAAAGGAGTTTGGACTTAGAGATCTCAGGGCCCAATTAAAATAATTGGTACTAGTGTTCACTAACCTGAAAACAGGTCTGAGGGCTGGTTATTAGTTTAAATAGAGGCCTGGTCCATAGGGCGGGCACTCTCTCCCGAGTCACTACCCTCTCCTCACAAAGGCTCCTGGTATCTCTCTGTCTGACAGTTTGAAACCAGACCAATGTGTTATTTTTTGGTTTTACCTTCCTCCCTCTCTGTTCTCTCCTAACCTACCTCCTCTCTCCTTTCGTAGGAATTACTTGGTTGGCCCTTGTTTTTCTACAGTTCCCTTCGCATCTTCCAGGTTATCCCTGGGAGTGTAGGATTACCTATCCTTGCAACGTCAGGGGATTGCCTCCTCGGTTGCTGAGCCCTGGATGTGTAGGGGTTGTCCCCCTATCATTCTTGGCGGTCTTACCTTATCCTATCCTCGCAACGTCAGGGGATTGCCTCCTCGGTTGCTGAGCCCTGGATATGTAGGGGTTGTCCCCCTATCATTCTTGGCGGTCTTACCTTATCCTATCCTCGCAACGTCAGGGGATTGCCTCCTCGGTTGCTGAGCCCTGGATGTGTAGGGGTTGTCCCCCTATCATTCTTGGCGGTCTTACCTTATCCTATCCTCGCAACGTCAGGGGATTGCCTCCTCGGTTGCTGAGCCCTAGATGTGTAGGGGTTGTCCCCCTATCATTCTTGGCGGTCTTACCTTATCCTATCCTCGCAACGTCAGGGGATTGCCTCCTCGGTTGCTGAGCCCTGGATATGTAGGGGTTGTCCCCCTATCATTCTTGGCGGTCTTACCTTATCCTATCCTCGCAACGTCAGGGGATTGCCTCCTCGGTTGCTGAGCCCTGGATGTGTAGGGGTTGTCCCCCTATCATTCTTGGCGGTCTTACCTTATCCTATCCTCGCAACGTCAGGGGATTGCCTCCTCGGTTGCTGAGCCCTAGATGTGTAGGGGTTGTCCCCCTATCATTCTTGACGGTCTTACCTTATCCTATCCTCGCAACCTCAGGGGACTGCCTCCTCGGTTGCTGAGCCCTGGATATGTAGGGGTTGTCCCCCTATCATTCTTGGCGGTCTTACCTTATCCTATCCTCGCAACGTCAGGGGATTGCCTCCTCGGTTGCTGAGCCCTGGATGTGTAGGGGTTGTCCCCTATCATTCTTGGCGGTCTTACCTTATCCTATCCTCGCAACGTCAGGGGATTGCCTCCTCGGTTGCTGAGCCCTAGATGTGTAGGGGTTGTCCCCCTATCATTCTTGACGGTCTTACCTTATCCTATCCTCGCAACCTCAGGGGACTGCCTCCTCGGTTGCTGAGCCCTGGATATGTAGGGGTTGTCCCCCTATCATTCTTGGCGGTCTTACCTTATCCTATCCTCGCAACGTCAGGGGATTGCCTCCTCGGTTGCTGAGCCCTGGATGTGTAGGGGTTGTCCCCCTATCATTCTTGGCGGTCTTACCTTATCCTATCCTCGCAACGTCAGGGGATTGCCTCCTCGGTTGCTGAGCCCTGGATGTGTAGGGGTTGTCCCCCTATCATTCTTGGCGGTCTTACCTTATCCTATCCTCGCAACGTCAGGGGATTGCCTCCTCGGTTGCTGAGCCCTGGATGTGTAGGGGTTGTCCCCCTATCATTTTTGGCGGTCTTATCTTATCCTATTCTCGCAACGTCAGGGGATTGCCTCCTCTGTTGCTGAGCCCTAGATGTGTAGGGGTTGTCCCCCTATCATTTTTGGCGGTCTTATCTTATCCTATTCTCTCAACGTCAGGGGATTGCCTCCTCTGTTGCTGAGCCCTGGATGTGTAGGGGCTGTCCCCCTATCATTCTTGGCGGTCTTACCTAACCTATCCTTACACTGAGACCCAATCTCTCCTAACCCTATACTTCCTTACTCCTTTCGTAGGAATAACTTGGTTGTCCATCGTTTTCCTACAGTCCCCCTTGCGTCTTTCAGGTTGTCCCTGGGAGCGTGAGGTCACCTATCCTTGCAACGTCAGGGGATTGCCTCCTCTGCTGCTGAGCCCTGGATGTGTAGGGGTTGTCACTCTATCATTCTTGGCGGTCTTACCTTATATACCTTATCCTTTTCATCCTATCTAAGCTTATACACCCCATTCTTACAAAGTTAAATAGATACATGAATACCAGGCTAATTGACTAACAGAAAGATTAAAGTTTAGAAGGACAGATTTCAGATTTTAAAAAACAAACGTCGGCAATAACAGACAGACAGAGAGATAAATAAAAAAAAAATATTACTATATATATATATATAATAGACCTGGGCACTCTTGAAATAATTTATTTCTGAAATAATTCACATGGTTATTCCACGAATGAATTATTTTGAGAATAATGGTTATTTCTGAAATCATATTTCAAACAGTCAATGAAATAATCTCCATGGAATAACTGCTGAATTTATTTCTGAAATAATTATTTCAATATTTTAACATTCTTTGGAATAAAGTAAATTATTTCGAAATGAGTTATTTCTGAAATAAATTATTTCATAACTATTATTTCAGAATTATTTATTTCATAAATAAATTATTGCAAAAATTAAGAAATAAATATTTCACAAATAACATTGTTCTGAAATAACATAAAAAATTTACCAAAATGCACCATGTTTTCGGGGTATCTTTTTATGAAAATATCGTCGAGATTGGGTGGACCCAAATAAAAAAATTAAAAAACTGAGACGTTTCAGGTTTGTACATGCTATTATAATAGTCCGGAAGCCCGTGGCAAAAAAGATGTCCTATTTCATACTAATCTTTGTTCTTATTAATTGATCATGTCAAAAGGCCTGATGAGAAAAAGTTTTTATGTATAGTTTCGAAGTCTAATCATTAAATTATAATTGTTCTAGCCTTTGAATGGTTGAAGATAAGATAGTAAAGTAATATATATATATATATTAATTGTTCTAGCCTTTGAATGGTTGAAGATAAGATAGTAAAGTAATATATATATATATATATCTGTTGCTGAGCCCTAGATGTGTAGGGGTTGTCCCCCTATCATTTTTGGCGGTCTTATCTTATCCTATTCTCTCAACGTCAGGGGATTGCCTCCTCTGTTGCTGAGCCCTGGATGTGTAGGGGCTGTCCCCCTATCATTCTTGGCGGTCTTACCTAACCTATCCTTACACTGAGACCCAATCTCTCCTAACCCTATACTTCCTTACTCCTTTCGTAGGAATAACTTGGTTGTCCATCGTTTTCCTACAGTCCCCCTTGCGTCTTTCAGGTTGTCCCTGGGAGCGTGAGGTCACCTATCCTTGCAACGTCAGGGGATTGCCTCCTCTGCTGCTGAGCCCTGGATGTGTAGGGGTTGTCACTCTATCATTCTTGGCGGTCTTACCTTATATACCTTATCCTTTTCATCCTATCTAAGCTTATACACCCCATTCTTACAAAGTTAAATAGATACATGAATACCAGGCTAATTGACTAACATATATATATATATATATATATATATATATATATATATATATATATATATATATATATTATATATATATATATATATCTATATATATAGATATATATATATATTCTTAACAAAATTTAATATTAAACAATTTTCTTCCTCATGATATTTTCAAAAAGTGAAAAGATTAAGGCTCTCCGCTCACGAGGCGAGAAAAATCGAGGAGAACTGTGCGTCAAACTCGTCAAAATTCGCTTAATTCGCCAATACAAAGAGTTGAGATACACTCGAACTCTGCGTCTTATGCGATTTTAGCTACAATATATATGTATATTAATACTTTTTAATATCGGGAATGAAGACTTTATTTTTCAATGTTAAAACACTTTTTAGGCAATGCAGAAGTAGACGAAAATAAGAAAACAGTGTAGAAAATTTTCCAAATTTTCATTCGTTTTTCCTCTTTTATTACGTGAATGGACGCTCGGTTTTTCATCGTCCCAACAATTTTCCAAGTGTTCAGAGTTTAGCAAAAATGAGAAACAAGTGCAAAACTTTTTCCGAATTTTCATTCGCTTTTCTCCTTTTATCTCGGGAATGAAGGTTCGGTTTTCTAGTGTTATAACCATGTTCCGCCAATGTAAAAGTAGGCGAAAATGAAGATATAATGTAAAGAATTTTCCGAATTTTCTTTCGCTTTTTCTCTTTTATCTCTTGAATTAGTGCTCGGATTTTCACAATTCCAATCATTCCGTTAAGAGGAAGAGAAATGGCAACAGTATTGGTACAAATTTTCCGAATTTTCTTTCGTTTTTCCTCTTTTATTACGTGAATGGACGCTAGGTTTTTCATCGTCCAAACAATTTTCCAATTGTTTAGAGTTGGGCGAAAATGAGAAAGAAGTGCAGAACTTTTCCGAATTCTGAAAAATTCTGACAATTTTCTCCAATACTGCTTTCATTGGCTTATCTTTAAAAATTGGGAAAATGTTTGGAACAGTGAAAATCCGTGCACTCATTTAGAAGATATATGAGGAAAAGCGAATGAAAATTCGGATAATTTTCACCAATAGTGTTTTCATTGGCATATCTTTACAAATTGGGAAAATGTTTGGAACAGTGAAAATCCGTCCACTCATTCAGACGATAAATGAGGAACAGCGAATGAAAATTCGAATAATTTTCACCAATACGGTTTTCATTGGCCTATCCTTAAAAATTAGAAATATGTTTGGAACATTAAAAATCCGAGCGCTCATTTAGGAGATAAAAGAGGAAAAGCGAAGGAAAATTTAGAAAATTTTCTACAGCATTTCCCTATTTTTGTCTACATCTACATTGCTGAAAATGATTTCTAAAAATGATAATTCGAGTACTCATTTTAGAGATAAACGAGGAAAAGTGAATGAAAATTTTGATAATTTTCACCAATATTGTTTTCATTGGCCTATCTTTAAAAATTAGGAAAATATTTGGAACATTGAAAATCCGTGCACTCATTTTGCACATAAATGAGGAAAACCGAACGAAAATTCGGAAAATTTTTTACACCATAAAGAAGTCCTAAATAAAATATCACTTATCAGACTGTAGAAATAATCAAAGAAATATAAACAAGAATCAGTATTTATTATTAATAATACGGCCATAACTATTTTTATAAAGTAATTCATGCGTCAAGCTCGAATTTTCTCGCTTCAGTTCACTGCTATCTCGCTTGAATTTCTACTCTCTCGTTGAGGAGATATATAGGAATTGACTGGGAAGTAGTGTTGTTGGGGCACCGCGCCTAGCTCTCTCGATTTTTCTTGCTCCGTTGGGGAGGCACTTGTCGCACAGTTCGATTCCATCTCGCTTCGTGGTCAAGTCGTCTCGCTTCGAGTTCGAGTCTTCCCCTCGCTACGATTCCATCTCGCCTTGTTGGGGATCTATGTAGAAATTGACTTGGAAGTAGTGTGGTTGAGGAATCCCACATGTTTCGGGTCCCTCTAGTTTCGAATTAATTCCGATTGCTATAAAAAATTGTATTTAAGGGTTTTTGTGGTGCGAAAAACGAATATAAATTCAGTTTTCCATAAAAAAAATATGTACCGCAACATAGCTTGGTCCTAATTATACTAATACTGAAGCTATCAACCAAATATAATATTTATTAAAAATCAGTCTTGTTTCCAGAGTAAATAATTTTTTAGGGAGGAACATAGCTTATATTCGTTTTTCGCGGCTCTAAAAATTTCGCGAATTTCTCAGCGAAATTTTTGCCTCGCTTGACCGTTCAAAAATATTTTGAAAAGAGGAAAAGCGAATGAAAATTCGAAAAATTATCTACACCATCTTTCCATTTTCGCCTATCTATACATTGCCGAAAAATTGTTGGAGAACTGAAAACCGACCCTTCGTTCCCAAGTTCAAAAAGGAATAGGAAATAAAATTCATAAAAATGTTCACTTTTTACACATTTTCACAAAAAAAAAGCTTGAAAATTGTTGTAATGATGAAATACTGAGCATTCATTCACGTAATAAAAGAGGAAAAGCTAAAGAAAATTCGGAAAGTTTGTACCACTACTGTCTCCATTCTAAACAGTTCGCAAAATGGTTGGAATAGTCAAAATCCATTCATGAGAGAAAAGAGGAAAAACGAATGAAAATTCGGAAACCTTTCTACACCATTTCCCCTTTTTTGCTCATCTCTAAACTGCCGAAAAAAATGTTGAAAAATGCGAAAACCGAAAGAAAAATCGTAAAATGTTTGCACTTTTACATTAATTTTCACCTAACTCTAAACAGCTGAAAAATATTTGAGACGATGAAATACCGAGCATCTATTCACCAAATAAAAGAGGTATAGCGAATCTAAATTCAGAAAATTTGTACCACTACAATTTCCGTTGGTATACATCTAAACAGTTGGCAATGTTTAGAACAGTGAAAATCGTAGCGTCCATTCACGTATAAAAGAGAAAAAGTGAAAGAAAATTCGGAAAATTTGTACCACTACTGTTTTCATTGGCCTATCTCTAAACAATTGGGAAATGGTTAGAACAGTGAAAATCCGAGCATCCTTTCTCGAAATGAAAGTTGAATAGTGAATGAAAATTCACTACATTATTTCATTATTTTCGCCTACTTTTACAGTACCAAAAACTGGTTGGAACGCTAGAAAACCGATCCTTCATTTCCGACATGAAAGAGGAAAAGCGAATGAAAAGTTGGAAAAGGTTCGCACTCATTCCCCATTTTCGCCAAACTCTAAACAATTGGAAAATTGTTTGGAGGATGAAAAATCGAGCGTCCGTTCCCGTAATATAAGAGGAAAAACGAAAGAAAATTCGGAAAATTTGTATCAATCCTGTTTCAATGGAATGCCTCTTCCTCTTAACGGAATTATTGGAATTGTGAAAATCCGAGCATCCATTTCCGAAATAAAAGAGGAAAAGCGAATGAAAATTCGGAAAGGTTTCTACACTATTTCCTTATCTTCGCCGAGTTTTTTGTTGGTCGAAAATGGTTGGACCACTAGAAAATCGATGATAAAAATCCTATCAGCTATTCACAAGATGAAAGAGGAAAATCTAATAAAAATTTAGAAAATTATCTACACTATTTTCTTATTTTCGTCTACTTCTACATTGTCGAAAAATTGTTTTAACAGTGAAAAACAAAGTCTTCATTCCCGATATTAAAAAGTATTAATATGCATATATATTGAAGCTAAAATCGCATAAGACGCACAGTTCGTCGAGTGCAACTCTCAATTTTTCTCGCTCGAATTTTCTCGCCTCGTTGGGGAGGCACTTGACGCACATGACGAGTAAGTTAAGCTTGACGCACAGTTCTCCTCTAGTTTTCTCGCCTCGTGAGCGGAGGGCCTAAGAGTTGGTGAGCCAAATAATGATAAACATGCGATGAATTTTTTTTTTTAAATTAGTGAATTACGAGGTTATTTCCGTGAGGTTATTCCGAATATCACGGAAACTATAGAATATAGCGAATAAACTAATATAACAATTTCTATTGAAAATTTTATCACCTTTAATTTCACATATCCATACTATTATATATATAATGCATAGTTTCACAGATGTAAGCGAAAAACAGAAAAAAAAAAAGTAAACTTTTTGAATCGTAAATTCAATTTTTCGACTTGAAATCTACGAGTATGAGGTAACTAACTATTATTTCAAGTCTTAAGACTGTAAATGATATAAATTGAAAGTGTTAGTTGCTTTATTTATCTATAAGCTCTCCCTCTATACATATATACGCTTCAACCTATGTAAGGTCTCTTCTATCATCAGATAGTCGCCATTTTTTATTCAGTGGCTATATGTTGGCTGACGCGCATTTTTCTCATTAGGCTTGTGTACATAGTTAATTTATAAGGAAAAACCTCAGTATGCAATATGACACCTTTTTTGTCACGATCTCCAGGACCATAAGGAGCACCAGGGGTCGGACGAACCTGTGCTTGCCAGCCTATGAATTTCTAAGACCGTTGCCACATGCTTTAAATAAAAATATAATTTAAATAATATAAAGGTGTCTGTCGTTCGCCAATATTAATAGTATAAAATCAGAAGGCAACTCAACCGTTCCTGAACTATCTATAAAATCGAATTTTTGAACAATGATAATCGACAATTGGATATCTCTAAATTAAAGATTATATATTTTTATTTTATTTTTTTATTGCATTGTATATATAGTATGAATAGGCCTCACTCAGCTTTAGTACTCAGAGCCCTTAAATGTGGCAAAATGTATTATTTCTCAATAAAAAGATTTAAAAAAAAAAAAAAATTAAAGATATCCAACTTGGTTGCTGCAGAGTTCAAAAATGAATATAAAAAAAAAAAATCTTCCATAAACGACCCCTATCCTACATTGAACTTTTCACTTCTCAAGACATTTGCCGTCTAGACCGAGGTCATGATTTTTCAATTATATTTTCAGTATTTATAATTAATGTGTGAAATAAAGATATTAATTAATAATGATTTGGAGTTTCAATTTATTTATCTTTCTATAAATTATTGGAAGAACGTAAAAACTATTCATTAAAATAAGATTTTTACTAAGTTGGAATAGCGACGTGATTTTATAGTTTATAACAATATTGAAGGATTTATAATAATCAAGGCTGCAGCTTACATTAAATTTTTTTCGGATAACAATATCATATCGTTATATATGATATTGTTATCCGAATAAATTGTTATATGAAATTGTTATAACGCTTTACCGACGAAAACGCCATGTTCGATGATTCAGATGGTGTTTGTGTCATTTAGAATGGATATAGCGATTGGATTTACTGACTCGATTTCATAGAGTTTTTAGAAAAACTGATCGTATATCGGTCGCTATATAGTTTTAACTCCTAAAACTGACAGAACACCTAAAAATCTTCGTGTTTATATCTCACTTATCGAGGAAATATTTTATTTCAATCGTTCTCTATATAAGAATCACATTTATAAGGCCCATTTCAATCCCACTCTTAGTGTTAAATTCATATTTCTGTTTAGTAGTTCAATAAGAATAACGGAGAGGAAAATGTTCTAGATGTAAGAAAAATTCTATATATGTTGCCGACTGGAAACTGATGAGGCAAATAATATCTTGGATCAAGAATTCAAAATAAATCTTAAAATATGAAAAAATCGCGAATCTAATCATTTATATCCAAAAAACAACGATCACCTATCTGCTCACGACAAAATCGGTTCTTCTCGATTTTCCACTAGTAGACAAGGAGCTACCGACAATTTTATTTAACGGAAGAACTTAGCTTGTAACCATTTTATTTAAATTCTAGATAAATCTCATCTGAACACACAACTTCGGTCATTCAGTTGAAACCGTTTCTTTCTATACGAAAATTTAAATTAACAAGACGAAATTTGACAATTCATTTAACGAAAGAACTGACTCCTGAAATTTTGATATGACGTTAAGAATATGTTCCTAAAAGGTAATTCACATTGACTAACGACGTCAAAATTATCACACATTAGGGCAGTCGGATGGTAGCTGGTTGAAGAAAAAATTCAAATAGTCGGTTCTCTTCGGGTTTTTTTTTTTTTTTTTTGAGATACTGAATCTGAATTTGACGTTCCCGAACGAAATGTTCCATTGTGTATCGAGATATATGCAAAAACATCGAAATTTCCAAACATTTTTTTAGTTTTTTGGACATGACTCCGAAACTGTGCATTTTATTGAAATGATTATTACATACAACGTTAAAGAAGATAAAATTTGCTATCAATTTTATCAATAGATTTTTGATGTAGGGCTAACGGGTGAGACGAAAGAGAATATTGACTGTTTGTATTTTTCCCAAGAAAAATCTATTTTTGTTAGTTTTCCCTCAAAACTCATAATCTATGCATGTATCCAAGAAATTAAATATAATCAACTTAAAAAAAAAAATTAAATTTCGTATGTACCTCATACAGACACGTTAATATGTAAGAAGATTTAACAGCTGTCAAAGCTCAGAGAATAGAAGGCGTAATTCCCTTCTAGTATCTGCTGCTCTAAATCTAAGTGCTTTTTATCTTTTCAATGCTTTATTTTGGGCTAATTTAACTAGTTTAAAACAAAACTAGAATGTATAAACAAATTACGTAGCTTTTATATTTTGTGTTGGTATGAGAGACTTCAATATGCATAACAATCATCACACAATTAAGGACCAAAATGCGTTTTAAAGTCCGAGCGGTCCAACCACATTTCGCTCACTCGCAAGATAAAAGGCAATAGCCGTTGTAAATACAATTCTTGGAATATTGCGGTAGCCTTGGTTTCAGGCACATCTTTTTCCAACTAAGCACGCTCGCTTTGACCACTGAGTTATAATATCCTGTGACCCTTGTCCGCGGGAATAAGTCCGTTTGGAAGTGGGCATCTTGACCATGTGGTATATTTATGTGACGTGCATCCGTTCTAATTCTAACAGCTGTCAAGGCTTCCGCCCTTACAGGAGTTTTATTACTTTACTTCTGAATATCCTTTGTCCAGCACCCTACCCTTATGTTGCCGCCCTCAACGTTCCTAGATAACCAAGATTTATTTTATTTTTTATTAAAACGAGATATCTGCTTGTTAAGAAAAGCTGTAATTAAAGGTATAGAAAAAACACTTTAATGACTTAATAATGTAGTATGATTTCATTTGATTCTAGTGCTTTTATCTTATTCATTATGGTTCAAAATTATGCTTTAAGTATGCTATATATAATAGAGTTTAACTAACTATACTTATTACTACGGTTAAGGTCCCCGGATTCCGATATTCGTCTTGACTGCCAAGTGGCCGGGATTGTTTCGAATTTTGTCTATCTTACGATGCCTATAAAATTGTAGTTTTTAGAAATATTTGAATGGGAGCCGGATAGATGTAAAGATGCTAACGTAAATAATCATTAATTTTAATCATAATCATTAATTCTTGGATTATCTTTAATATGAAAAAAGAAAAACCCATATCAATTAGAAGATTCTTATCTGTTCTCGCTGTTGAACTCGCAACTCAGCGCCAAGCATCGTTACCACGTCTGGGTTGTGTCCATTCTTTTATTAACTCTTCAGGTTAGAGATGAAAACAGCGATAGCAGAGAATGCTAATAAGAACTGAGAAAGATCCAAGGAAGTAATGAGGCAAATAACTAGTATCACAAGCAGTTAGCAACTTAATACTTCACTTTAATTTTTCCTTTTCTTAAAATAAATTCCAATGTAATAGTGAATACCCAAATACCTATACTTTTGTTGCATTTCCAGAATATGGTACTTATTTGGAAACTTCGTTTTTTTTTATATTCCATTTTTATCTTTACATTTAAAAAGCTATTACACGAATAATGTATAAATTATATCATAAAAACTATAATTATATGTAATAAATAAACTATTTCTCATTTTATTTTCAATATTTAAGATTTATGTCCCTAAAAATAACACTTTTTTAATGAAATAATGATAAACGGCCTCGGACGTTGGAGTCCACTCACACCTGCGATTGCTGGCCATTAATGAGAACACAATCAACAGATAGAGACTCCGAATAGGGAATTTAGTTCACCTTTTCTTTTAAAAGACAGCGGTATGCCGCGAAACTTATGCATGCCTCCTCCGGCGTCTGATGCCGTTCGGAACTTCATAAATAGTGTCGGTCGCCGATGATCGATATTGTCGGAAAACACATTTAAGAGATATCATTCTCTGCAGCTAACGTGTTATATTAAATACATAAGTAGAGTATGTTTATATGAGTTTAAAAATACTGAGGTTGCGGGGAATTTCGTTTCAAGTTAATCAATGGCATCATTTTTATTGATATAACACTAATTGACGTTGCAACAAGAACTAGAAAAAAAAAATTAATAAAAAGTAAGAAACAATATTTAACATTTCTCTTACCACCAAACATACTTTACCATTTAAACTTGTAATTAAATTAAATTTCTTTTTTCTTTTCTTTTTTTTGGTGCGTTTAGCTCCAATCCAATTAGAATAGGTTGGTTGTACCTCTTAAACAGCCCTATACAAAACCCCCCTTTATTAGAAATAGCGAGGCAGGTAGTAAATAGTTCACGAGAGAGAGACTGGTCTGCCAGTCAACTGGCACATGCCAGTAGAACAAATATTTTTGTTTGACTGGCACACTGGCAAGCCCCTACCCTCGGCAAGGTATGATTAACCAGCAAAACAAATTGTCCAAAATAATTATTTAAATACCTTTTTTTTATGATTGATGAAAACCTTTGCCTAACTATAAATCAGCTGAAGGAAATATTACCAAAATTTTAAAATAATATATCCTGTGCGAACGCCAACATTCGTAATATAAGCTTAGCAAATCGGTGGATATCGGTAATAGATTACACTGAAATAAGGTGTTTTATTTTAGTTCTAAATCGCTTATAACTAATCTGTCTGTATTTATTCATAACTTTTAACACTTTTAAACGATAAAGATTTGTTGTTATTTTGTATGGCACTTATATGCCAAATCGAAACCAGAAAAGATAAAAAGCATCTTTAATATGACAGTGTCTATCTGTATGGGCGGAAAGATTAAGATTTTAGAGAATATTATATTAAGTAAATAAATCGTAGAAGATGATGGTGAATGACAAAGAACGCTTAAATGTATAGCTTAAAATGGAGGGTAATAACTTAT
The DNA here is from genome assembly GCA_928085145.1 of Nezara viridula. Lineage (NCBI taxonomy): Eukaryota > Metazoa > Arthropoda > Insecta > Hemiptera > Pentatomidae > Nezara > Nezara viridula. The sequence goes on along the minus strand of OV725077.1, from coordinate 88,293,078 downwards.
GATAGTCGATTATTTATTTATTCCTCCCTTCCTTGCCTTTCGGCTACATGACATTTTCCATTGTAACAAATGTAATTCATTTATTATTTCATAAATGTAATTTATTTATTTTACACAAAATTTTTAAATTACTTCGATAAATTATTAATATTTTAAATACAGTCCTTCGTTTCAGATTACCATTTGGTCATTGATTAGATCGACTTTAAAGTCAATTAGAATTTTAACAGAACCGTTTCAAAATATTGTTAACATTTGAATAAATACAATATTTTATATTGTATACAATATTTTACATTGTATTATTTAAGATAAAGTAAAAATTAATATTTTATTATTTTGCTTTTAATGCATCCATCTTCGACCTAATGACTTCAATTCAAATTCAATATCCAACAAAACATAAACAGACAAATGTTTAGCCACTAAATTAGTACATTTCAAGGGCACTGAATGTTCTTATATATGAGTGAGATAAAATGGAAATTATACTTTATTATTCTGTGACTTTTATATTTCGTAATCAGATGGATTACGAAATATAACAGAATAATAGAAAAAACTAGAATATAATAGAAAAAACTAGGTCTTTAAAGAGGAGAGGTTTGAAAGAGGAAACTGATTGTGTGTGTCTAATATCAGCAGGGATGGAATCCCCGAGGGAGACGGCTTGAATTGCAAAGGATTTGTCAAACACAGCAGTTTGGTGAGGGGGAGGATAGAGGCCGGAGTATCAGATCTAGTGGGACGGGATTGGATGAAGTATTTAAATTGTAAGCTGTGAAAAAATAGGAGGCTCGATGAGTTCTAATGATTTGGTACAGAAAGGTAGCTAGGAATTACCTACGGTGATGGGATGGATAGAGCCACTTCAACACGGTGTAATACTGGCGCATCTCTTGAGAGCCCGAAAATAAAACGTAATTGGAAAGTCATTAGGCGTTTAAGTTTGGCTTCGCAATCTCCCGAGAGTCCACCGTACACCATACAGCCATAGTCGAAGTGGGGGAAAACAAGGGAGGTAACTAGGAGTTGACGGACTTATATGGAAGGAAGGAGATAACATAGGCGGTTGAACTGTTTTAGGGAGGAGATTGCGAAGAGAAATTTGGGAGATGTGTGGTTTCCAGGAGAGGGTTTAATCAAAAGTAACACATAGTTTTTCAACGGTAGTATGGAATAAGATAGGGGAGTTGTTCAGGAGAAGATTGGGGAATACCTCTGGACAAGGGTGGAAATTCTGATGGGGGTTTTAGGATTTACAACAAAAATCAGGACCATAATCGTTTGTATGGGACTTCTGAATGGAGTTAAGAAGATCATTAGGGATAATGTGGGGGAAAAAGTAGTGATCAGTATTAAAAGAGGAAAACATAGGAGCCGGACTGGACGTGATGTGGTTGCTAAATGGCAGGAGACAAAGTGAGCGTAGAGGTTATCAGCAGAAACGGAAATGGACTGGGACTGAGGTGTATTACCAATGGTCAGTTTTCTAAGAATAGCCCAAGTGGCATTGGTATTAGGGGAGTTCAATAAGGAATAATAGTATTAACTGGATTTGGTACGGCGTACTGCTGATTGAGTACTGTTTCGAAGCTGTTCGAAGAACAGAAAATCTTCAGGAACTCGAGTTCGTTTAAACCGTCGGTTTGCAGCATCTCTTTCTCTCATACACTCTCTCAAAGCAGAAGTCAACCAAGGAGCGGAAGGATTTTGTTTGTGATAATAGGAGCATGTCAGTCGAGGATGGAGTGAAGATGAGTGGTTAAGGTTTCTACCATGGTGTCGATGGATTTTGAGAAGTAAATACGATCCCATTGAATATCGTCAAGATCGTTTGAAAATGTTTCGTGAGTGAGTGAATTAAGGTTTCGGAAGGATATCGTTCAAGGAGAAAAGGATGGGATAGGGATATTGTAAGAAATCTGGATAAGACCGTGGTGAGATAGAAACGGGATCGAGTGCTGAAATGCAGGAAGGAGTTTGTCTAAGAAATCTAGGATAAACAGATCGAGCCAGGACTCCAAGATCTTGGTATATATGGAAGATTTGTAGGATACTATAAGATAATGGCTAAAGGCTGAGATAATGGAGGGCACTTGTTAGGTAAGAATAATCGATCGATTACATCAGTAAATTGGTTTTAAATTCACCGGAGAGGATGACATTTGAGTAGGAAGGAATTAAGTTGTACAAAGAAATCTCAAATGATACATCAAAAACAATTCTAGTAGGGCGATATATGACAGCAAACAGAATGGCAGATGAAGTTGTGAGGATTTCGGCAAAGAGGTATTCAATGCGCAGAGAATCGGTTAAGGAAGAGCAACGAAGGATTGTGGATTTAAGGCTGACATGGACAAAGAGACCTACTCCACCATCCGTACGATCCACTCTGTCATGAGGAAGGAGACTGAGCGTTGGAATGGCAGGTTAAAAAGTCATAAAAGGCATAACACTCGAATCGTTCTACATTAACGGGAATGTGTAAACTTTAGGCGCCAGTCAACTGGAATGCGACTGGCACCGTGTAAATGAGCTTTAACTGTAATGCGCCAGTCGACTGGAATGCCAGCGACTGGCACCAGTGACTGGCGCCAGCGACTGGCACTGTGTAAATGAGCCTTAATGCTAGAAGATTTTGACTTTGACATAAAACACATCGAGGGCAAAGCAAACAAGGTCGCTGACTATTTGTCTAGGTCGCCGATTGAGAAACAAGAACAATTACATATTTACTCCTGTGAAGATGATTTGGAGACTGTGCACTCTGCCGAATCATCAGCTGATGATAGAATCATGTTAGTAGAAGACAAGGAAAAGCCTATTAATATCGAGAAGCATCAGCTAATATTGACAAAAGGGTACAATGTGCTATGTATTGTAAAGACCGCCGGTGGTATTCATTTAATTATTTTAAAGGTATAAATAAATATCATAAGTGGCCACATCTGGCGCTACCTGAGCGAGGGTAACGACCCACAAGCCCAACCTTTTGCAAGTGGTAATAAAAACCTTTAAGAACCACCGACCAAGACCGACAACTGAGTGTTTAAACAGGATCCTGAAAGACCTTTTCACACCTTCCACCAGAAATACGTAAATCTGTACCTGCTGCTTTACCTTGGCCTGGGGGAGAGGGCGTGGTCATCCCTTAGGCTAGGATTATTCTTCAGCCAATCAAAGAAGACTACCAAAAAGAGAGGGGGATGAAGAAAGGTGGGAAATAGAGGACTAGGACTAAGGACTTCCTTTTGGGACTCAGCTGAGGAGAGCTGGGACACAGGCTGGGACTTGATCAGGAGAAGCGGAGAGAGGAAGATATGGACTGAAAGCTGGGACTCAGGCTAGAAGGGAGGGAGCAAGATGAAGATTTGAGGACCAGATCGACGGAGCTTCCAGAGAGGTAGCCAGAACAGCTAGAGATAACGACAACACCCTTTACCAGCTAGGTAATAACCCTCATTTAGTTATAGCGATGTAAACTTGTGTTGGCAATCATGAATCGTTAATTAATAGAATCAAGCATTCTCCTCTAGTATGATTCTCAACTATAATTATGTATATAGGTTTGTTCATTATTTGTATATGTGGTTTGGTTATTTAAATTTGTAAATATATTAGTTAGCAAAGAATCTTAGTACTTTTACATTCTACCTTTCATGCCACCAATTAGTAATAGAAACAAATAGTAAATTTATAAACATGATACCTTTAGAAAAGAAATCCAATAAAGATTATATGGTTCAATCTGGGATACTACAGTAGGGGGTCTGTGGTATCTAAACATTTAAATACATCATTAATATATTTTTCGGTATATCGGTTCTCTTCTGGGACCGATATGAATACCAATATAAGTATTAAATATAAATAAATGCGGTTTCTGGAACCCCCTACTCGCCGTAGAAAAGCGAGGCCAGGAACATAGCAAATGCAACCAAGTTGTCACATCCCTTTCCAACGAAAACCAGGTATGAATTATCATTCAATGGATACGAGGACAAGAAAGATTTTGAAAAAGAATTATTAAATATATTGGAATCTAACACAGTATATGGGATATACTGTTCCAGCGCAATAAAAACTGATTCCGAGAATGAACTGTACGACCAAACATTTCATAAAATAAGTGAATTATTCAGAGAAAAATTTCAAACAAACAAATTGAAGAGATATTTTAACAAGGTACTAGATATTTCCGATAAAGAACATCAGAATGAAATCATTTCGGATTTTCATGTGGGAAAAACCCATCATAGGGCTGCTGAAGCAACCTATGATAAGATTAAAACTAAATATTATTGGCCAAACATGGCAAAGGGAATAAGAAACTAGATCACCAAATGTAAAGTATTTGCTCAAGCGAAATATGACAGACATCCAGCAAAACCAAAGTTTAAACTAACTCCTACACCAGAAAAACCATATCAGGAGATAATGATGGATACGGCCCATATAAACAATCAATATGTTTACTTCATTATTGATGTATTTTCCAAAAAGGTTTTTACATTTTGGACTAAAGAAAACAATCAATTGCAAGCGACAAAAGCATTAGTGAACTATTTAACATTTTTTCCCAAGCCAAGGATGATAACCACCGATAATGGAACAGAGTTTGACAATCACACATTTAAAGAGTTGTTGCAGTACCTGAACATAGAAAACCATGAAACGACACCACATAATGCTAATTCATTGGGGACCTTAAACAGAGCTAGTTCTACAATCATTGAACAACTACGGGTATTGAATTTAACGCACTTCGAGAAACCATTTGATGAAAAACTATCTCTTGCCGTCATAATATATAATAACTCTCAGATAAACAAACTAAAAATGTCACCCAATGAAATGACGTTCGGATCATCTTCAGATCTTTTTAATGATCATCCTGTAATCCAAGAGTATCTTGTAAATGAGTACCATAAAAATTTAAAAATCATTTACGAAACGGTAAAAAGAAAAACAATGGAAAATAAAAAGATCTACATAGATAGAGTAAATGCAAATAGAGATGACATAAGTGTTGCTTCGTCAGGTAGTGTAGTTGTAAAAAGAACCGCAGGAACCCGGACAAAAATCGATAAAAGATATGAAATAGGTAGAATTAAAAATAAAAGAATATTGGATAAAAGAGGGAATAATAGTAAAAAGATACACCCGAAAAACATAAAAAGACCAAAAAGGTATAAGAAAAATAGATTAAAAAAGGAAAAAAAACTGCAGTTGGAATTAGATAAATTAATGCAAGAAAGTTGTGAAGAAAACCTTCAGGAACTCCAGCGTAAACGTTGCGTTTCTAATGTTCCAGATGACTATGGAGGGTCACCAGATTTTCAGATCACTCTTGCTACTGATGCTTCTGACGATGGTCAAGACCTTGAAAATTCAAAAACTGACAACTGGACCTTGAGCAATGACTATTCCTCTGAATAAAACATATGTAATTGACAAATATTACTCATTTTTAAACTATAGAAATCTATCTTTATTGTTTGATGAAATCGAAAACCTGGACAGAAATATTAAAGTTCTCAAAACCGAGTCAGAATTTAAAATACTACACTCCGTCCTAACTTACAGGTACGAAAATCTTTTAAATAAAATTGATCATTTAATCAAACATAAACGTACAAAACGAGGCCTTATCAATGGGTTGGGTTCAGCTATTAGCTGGCTAACGGGAAATATGGACGCAAATGACATAGAAAAATATGATTCGATCTTGCAAAAGGTTGAACAAAATATGTACCATATTGAACATAATGAGCAAGCCAGACTAAGTATAAACAACCAACTGACATCTGAATTAAACAAAGACATCTTAAATCATTACAAAAAGCAAATTAAAAACACCAACCACATTATTGATATCTCACTAGAAAAGCTAAATCATCATGACTTACTAGCCATTTTGACACTACTTAATGAAAAGGTTAGAGATATAGAGGACTCCATTGAATATTGCAATAGAGGAATACTACACCCTAGCATTATTAAACCAAAGGAATTTGACAACATATACCAGACCCAAAACCAGATTTTGACACATGACACTGAATTAAACTGGCTGATAGGAAAAAGCACCTGTTCTATTTCTGATAAAGGAATAATTTACTATTTTATACAACTCCCCTTAAACACAGTTGGACTGATGTCTTATCTGAATATGCCATATCCATTCATTGAAAACAAAAGTACTTATGTATTACATGTTGATAAAACGATAACTATAAAAAAATGAAGCTGATGTTTATTCTCCTAGTCATTGTATAATATATGATCAAGAATATTATTGTATCAAATTAGAAAAGGTTAAGGATCAGCGTATATTATAATTAGTTTCTAACACCAAATTAAATAATTGTAAATTATTAAAAACTAATGTTGAACCTTTGTTCCTATTTATAAAAGAAACTGGACAATATTTAACGCATAGAGTAACACAAGTAGAAGTTAAGAAAGATAATTTTACCCAGATGAAACATTTATATTCCACTTCACTGATAAATTTAGAAGAAGGAGAAATATTTACGAATTATAGTAATACAAAAATTGTATATAAACATATTGTAAATTTACCTTTCCTCTCAGAGGAAATTCCATCAATGATAATTACTGTGAATGTTACTCTCAAATCATTAGATAAGATAAAACTTATTCCTATAAAAATAGAGCAATTAGAAAACTATAGCCTAAGTAATGACCAGTTGTGGTTATATATAATAGCATTCATAGTTATATATTTATTATTTGTTCATGTATACAAACATTGTAAATTAGTCACAAAATATTTAGGGATAAACAGCTCCCCAAGTCCTATAGACCCATATGTCTCCTCCCTGTGATGAGCAAGGTCCTGGAAAACCTTATCATGACCAGTCTAGCACCAGTTCTTGCCAGAGCAAGTCATCCACGGCAATACGGCTCCACTAAGGGGAAGGGAACCGCTGATGCCCTGCTGAGAGTACGTGAAGACGTTGAACTGAGGACGGAGCGGTATGTCATGTTGATGCTATTTGACATATCCTCCGCCTTCGACAGCGTCTGGTGGCCTCTTGTGCTCCAGCAGCTGCAGAAATATGATGCTCCCAGTAACTTATATGCCTTGATAAGAAGCTACTTACAGGATAGACGTGTAAAGGTTCGTGGCAGTTCTTATGAGACTGAAGCTTTCATAGAGAGGGTATGTCCTCAAGGATCGGTACTTGGTCCAGCTTTATGGAAGCTCGTTTTTGATGAGTTGTTGGGAGTGTTAGAAGAACAGCGGTTCCCTGCCACTGGATATGTTGACGATTTGGCAGTAGTGGTGGCCGCTAATAGCATAGCCGGCGTAAGACAAGAAGCGGAACGATGCGCCAACTTGGTCGGAGAATGGTGCGAGAGGAAAAAGTTATCAATGGCCGCTTCAAAGACTCATACAATTGTCATGAAAGGGAAAACTGATAGGGCACACCCTATTATCATAACGATTCAAGGATCGAGAATACGTCCAAGTGAGGAGGTCACTTATCTAGACGTAAAATTTGGGAAAAAATTCAACGTTACCCCTCACTTGGACTATCTTAAAAACAGGGTGGCCCTATCTTTAACGGTCTCAGTCGGGTTGGGGGCGCTTTCTGGGGCCTCAGATACCCAGCAACCTTAACAATTTATAAGGGAGTGATTCTGGGTATCCTGAGGTATGCGTCTCTCGCCTGGAACCAGAACCTCTCGCACCGACAGAAGAGTAAGTTGGCGACAATACAGCGAACGGCATTGCTGCAGGTCACCAGGGCGTATCGAAGCGTATCCCATGAGGCGGTACAGGTATTAGCAGGAGGGGTACCTCTCGACCTTCTCCTGCGAGAAGACATGATGAAGCACATGTTTAAAAAAAATGGCTCAGCAGGTCTATCGGAAAATCTTAAGGTGAGAATTGACGAGAATCCTTGCAAGTGGAAAAACATTATACGGGACGACACATTAGAGGAATGGAACCGGCGGTGGATGATAACCCCCAAAGGATCTACCTTGAGGAAGTACTTCCCCAGTCCGGTCACGTTTAGAAGCAAGGTGGATCGTCCCGGACTATTGGCTCTCGCAATTTCTCACAGACCATGGGGGCTTTCGAGCAAAGCTTCATTGCCATGGGATAGACATCGACCCCCTATGCCCTAGCTGCGGTGTTCCGGAGACTGCTGAGCACATCATAGTGGACTGCACCGCCTTTGAAGAACTAAGGGCTAAATTACTGAGGGAAACCGGTCTCTACATTCTCACAGAGAACGATTTCCCTCAGTTAGTCACTGCGGAAAACTACCCGTACTACAAAGATTTTGTGTACGGGTGGAAAATCGCGGTGGGGCCAGCCCATTTTAATTTAAGAAGAGGAGGAAGAGGTACTATACCATTGGCTGGAAACGGATGAGAAAAGCAACCATGAAGAAAGGGAAAAAAATTAAGAAAGAGCAGAAGAACAAGATTCATTTGCAGTAGTGAGGTGTTAAGCTGACCTGCCTAACATCTTACTATTGCAGACACCGGTATTGCCTACTAGGCACGGCAGGGTTGATAAATAAATAAAAAATAAAAATAGTCACAAAATATTGTAAAATAAATGTAATTGTTAACCACATACCTATGGATCCTATCCTTCCCTCACAACCTGATTACCCCCCTGAATTTGATGGAAGGGCCCAAGCATGGTATAACGAAATTAAACGACTGAACCAACAGTATAGTTGAGTGCTGCAAGAGACTTTGCACTTGTAGAACGGACGAGATAAAAGGCAATAGCCGTTGTAAATACAATTCTTGGAATATTGCGGTAGCCTTGGTTTCAGGCACATCTTTTTACAATTAAGCACGCTCGCTTTGACCACTGAGTTATAATATCCTATGACCCTTGTCCGCGGGAATAAGTCCGTTTGGAAGTGGGCATCTTGACCATGTGGTATATTTATGTGACGTGCATCCGCCCTAATTCTAACAGCTGTCAAGGCTTCCGCCCTTACAGGAGTTTTATTACTTTACTTCTGAATATCCTTTGTCCTACCCTTATGTTGCCACCCTCAACGTTCATAGAAACCAAGATAACGCCTATCACCCCCTCTCCTGCTCCGACCAATCCTATCCCCACCCCAGAGTTGGGCTATATTACCGCCCTTAATCTTAGAGAAATTCATTCTATCTGTAAATATTTCAATAGATGTAACTTATGTAACTTTGTAAGAATAAAGTCTTGTTAGGTCTTTACTGTTGTGAGTTTGTTAATTCTCATATTACGACTCTACATAAGCAAGAATCAGTGTTGGGCAAAAATTATCTATAGCTAACAGATAACAGATAACAGCTAAATTAGCTATTAGCGGGAAGTTAATTCTGCAACTAAATTAGCTTTTAGCGGGACCAAGAAGCTAACTTTTAGCGTAAGTTAACTTTTAGCTGTTCTTACCGCTAACCGCTAATTATCTTTATACGTAACTTAAACTAAAAGCTAATAGCTAACTCTGCGAATTTCATTGTTCTTAGAGGCAACTATGACGTTTTCGGGGGCGCTTTTTATGAAAATAATGGCGGATTTTAGATAGTGCCCCCGGCTACCGACTTTTTTTAACTTTTCCGATTAAATCGATATCAGGATAAACTCCTATGTTTTGGGGGGTGCTTTTTATGATAATGATATAGAATTTAAGATTGGGCTCCCCAGGCCTCGACTTTTTTTAACTTTTCCGATTAAATCGATATTACGGTAGACTTTTATGTTTTGGGGGGCGCTTTTTATGAAAATGATATCGAATTTGAGATTGGGTCCCACCGGACCTCGACTTTGTTTAAATTTTCCGATTAAATCTATATTAGGGTCGACTCTTATGTTTTAAGGAGCGCTTTTTATGAAAATGATATAGAATTTAAGATTGGGCCCCCCAGACCCCGACTTTTTTTAACTTTTCCGATTAAATCGATATTAGGGTCGACTTTTATGTTTTGGGGGTCGCTTTTTATGAAAATGATATCGAATCTGAGATTGGGCCCCCCGGGCCCTGACTTTTTTTAACTTTTCCAATTAAATCGATATTAGGGTCGACTCTTATGTTTTAAGGAGCGCTTTTTATGAAAATGATATAGAATTTAAGATTGGGCCCCCCGGCCTCGACTTTTTTTAACTTTTCCGATTAAATCGATATTTTTTTTTTTAGCTTTTTATCTATTTATTGAATAATAATACAATCAGCCACTGGAGGGCTATAAGTATTAGGGCTAAGAGTTCTCATTCAAACAATATATACAAATAATAGAGAAATAAATATAAATATAAAAAGTAAATAAATAATACTGATGAAGAAAGAAAATAAAAGAAAAAAAAATAAACAATAACATAAAAAGAAACTTATAAACACAATCATACCTATATACAATATATACATTCTCCCAAGAATCTCCGAGCCAGGCTTTTTCCCTCACATGTGGAAGGCAAAGCAAGACTCCAGGAGATTCCAGTGCCACTTTTCCAGCCGCATCACTGGTATTAGAAGCCAATGGAGACTGAAAGAGGGCACTAGAGCCACAGACGCTCGGGACATGAGTGGAGAAGCTGGCCATTGCCAGGACTCCAGAAGCATATTTACAAGAGATCTCTGGGCCACTGCCGTTTTAACCTTCGTGGAGGATTGTAGGGATGAAGGGAGCTGGATAGGGATTGAGCTAGAGGATTTGGATGATGGATAAGGTTTTGGTGAAAGTTTGAGAATCTGGTTGGGATGATGTCGAGGACAAATGGGATGTTAAGGTCATGGTGTAGGGTCTTGTTTGTGACATAATATGGGGCATTGACTATTGTTCTAAGTACTTTGGACTGGAAGGATTGGATGCGTTTGATATTCGAATGTTTAGCAGTTCCCCACAGTTCAAGTCCGTAGGTCCAGATAGGTTTCAGTATGGTCTTGTAGATTAAAAGTTTATTTTCAATCGAAAGATGGGATGTCCTACTTAGTAATCTATACAGCTGGCCATATCGTCGGTTAAGTTCTTGTCTTTTAAGTCTGGTATGTGGGTTCCAAGTTAGTCTTTTGTCAAGAAGGAAGCCAAGGTAACGGACTGTGTCTGAGTAGGGAAGTGGAATTGAATTAAAAAGGATTGACGGACAGGATCTGCGTCGCAGGGTAAAAGTGATATGTTTGCATTTTGATTCATTGATTTTGATGCGCCAGTTGTTGCACCACTGCTCAATCAAAGAGAGGTGAGATTGTAGGTTTAGAGATGCTATTTGAGGATCTGAGTGGGAAGATAGAATGGCAGTATCATCAGCAAATGTAGCTAGAAATGTATCGGGATTGGAAGGGATATCGGAAGTGAAGAGGATATAGAGAACTGGGCCCAAGACACTGCCTTGTGGAACACCAGCCTCAACTGGATAGTAAGTGGAGAATGCGGTGTCACAACGGACTTGAAAGGAACGATTTGAGAGGTAGGATTTGAGGACTAGGTATAAGGATTGGGGTAAATGGGTTTTGAGCTTGAAAAGCAAGCCATCGTGCCACACCCGGTCGAAAGCTTGTGCTACGTCCAGAAAGGCACCAGTGCAATAATGCTTGTTTTCAAGTGCAGAGGATATATGGTCCACAACACGAAGGCCTTGTTGGACAGTGGAATGTCTTGAGCGGAATCCAAACTGATGAGAAGGGATGTTGTGGGATTCGATTATGGGTAGGATGCGTTTGAGAAGGATTTTCTCAAAGATTTTTGAGAGGATCGGGAGTAAGCTTATCGGTCTATAGGATGATGTGTTATTAACAGGTTTACCTGGTTTTGGAAACAGGATGATTATGGAATGTTTCCACACTAAAGGAAAGTTGGTTGTGCGAAGGATGCAGTTGTATAGATAGGTAAGGAATATGATTGCTTTTTTGGGAAGTTGTCTGAGGATTTGTGAAGTGAGGAGATCATATCCAGGGGATTTTCGGGGTTTTAATTTGTTTATAAGGAATTTGACCTCAGAGGGGTTAACAGGTTTTGGAGGTAGAGAGAGAGGAATTGGTGAAGAGAGGAATTCTTCAACTTCAGCAGTGTGGCTGGGATGGAGTTCGGGTGAGGGGTGAATGTGTAGGATAAATGTTTAGCAAACTCCTCTGCTCTATTCGCATCTGACGAAGCCCAGGAACCATCATCACGGCGAAGTGGATGGGAAATGGACTGGAATTTAAGGATTTTTTTGGTTACGTTCCAGAGGGAGTTATCACTAGCGGATAATGAGGAGAGGTAGGAATTGTAGGATTGGGTTTTAAAAGTTTCCAGTTTCTTTTTTACCTGTTTGGAATAATAATTATACGATTTCCGGTCATCAGGATGCCTAGTTCTTTGCCAAAGGGTCCTAGAGCAACGTTTGCTATGGATTAGGTCCAATAGATCTTGAGGTAAAGGATTTATGTTATGGTATTTTTTGGGACGATCAGGTGAGGATGCAGTCCAAGCTGCTTGCTGGATCAGGGTAGTGAAGGAATGCACTGCATCGTCGAGGTCTTCAGGTGTTTTTAAGGAAACTCTGAGGTCAATATTATCTTCCAGTATTTGACGGAAAAGGTTCCAGTTAACTGGCCCCCTGATAAATGAAGGTGGGGATGATTTGGGAATGGGAGATGTGGAAACGGTTAGGACTAGAGGACTATGGTCTGAGGAAAGATCATCAAACCTTGAAATAGAACAGTGTAGTGATCCTAGACCTTTGTGGAGGAAAAAGTCTAGAAGGTCGGGATTGCGGTTGGGATCTGTTGGCCAGTATGTGGGTGTATTAGGTGAAAGGATGTTGCTGCGATGGGAATTAAGTGCAGATAGCAATGTTCGGCCTCGGGAATTTGTGGATCTGGCTCCCCATTGCTGGTGTTTTGCATTTAGATCTGCACCTAGGAGGAAGTGGTGTCCTAAGGAATTCAGGAAGGAAATTATTTGGGATTCGGAAATGGGTGTTTTAGGTGGGGAATATGCCGCAACTAGTGTTATTGGGTAAAGGGGTGTTTGGATTATTACGGCTGTGGATTGTAGGAAATTATGGCTTGGTAAGGGAAACAAATGATGGGAAACGGATCGATGGATAATTATGGCAGTGCCACCATGTGCTGTTCCATCAGGATGGTCGGTTCGATAAATATTGTAGCCGGGCACGTTGATTTGTCGTTTGTTGGTTAGTCGAGTTTCAGTTATTAGTGCTATGTCGATGTTTTTGTCATGTAATAAGATTGTCAGTTCGTTGATGTGGTTCCGAATACCATTCGCATTCCAGAGGAGAATGGAGAGGAATTTGGTTGAGGACATTTATGGATTTCTTGGCAGTGGAATGAGGTTGGATATAACATTGGTAAGTAGCGAAATAAGGGGGGTAATGAGAGATCTAAATTCGGAAAGGAAAGATGTCAATAGGCTTGTGAGGTCAGTGGAATTGGAAGGAGGAGGAATGAATGTGTGAGTATTTAACCTACGTTCAGGGATGGAGGGATATGGGTCTTGAGGTTGATGTGTGAATTCTTGAGGTTTAGATTCTTGTGGCAGGGCCTGAGATTGAGTGTTTACAGTGTCTCCTTTGAACATCTGAGCATAGGACACTCTTCCGTTCACTGTTCTATAGGGTTGTCTTGGTGGCCTGGATGTCCCTTCTTCTCTAGGCGTTGCGTACATTCGTGTTTTCAAATCTTTGTAAGTTTGACAACCCTTGTAGTTGGCTGGGTGTCCTTGGTGGCATAAAGCGCATACTGCAGGTGAAGTTCTAGACTTCCTACAGTCCTCTGTTTTGTGTTGCTCACCACACCTCACACATCTAGGAATGTGATGACAATACCGTTTCGTATGGCCATAAGCCTGGCAGTTATGGCATTGAACGATGTCGCGCTTGCTGTAGGGCTTTTCTACAACAACGCTTGTATAATAAAGGCGTGTGACCTTGTAGATGTTTTCGACATCAGGTGTTCGGTCAAGGTCAACGAAGAATAGTGGAAGAGGTATTTTATTTTTTATTCCAGGCTGTTCTCTATCCTCCTTAAATATGTTCACTATCTGGCGAACATGGAATCCCATACCCGTGAGCTCTTCTTTTATAGCATCTGTTGGCGTAGATGGGTGCAGTCTTCTGATAACGACCCTGAGCGCCCTCTCTTGACGCAGTTGATACGTGTGGTAATCAGCCTTGGTGTCAGATAAATATTTTATGATTTTTCTATAGGTTTCTGGAGTGTCGGGCATTAACTTAGTGTCATTGGTGCGGCTTTGGCATAAATATTTTCCTGAACCTACCAGATTATTCAATTGATTACACATCAATTGAAAATTTTTAATATTTCTAACAAATATTGGTGGGGGTTTGGGTTCTCTGGGGATGGATGCTGCTTCCATTTGTTCGTTGTTTATATTTGAAAGCACTTCAAATGGATTCGAAGTGAAAAACGGCGATTCTTCACCCATAGCTTGAGTTGTCTCATAATTGTTGGGTTGTTGTGAGGAGCCAGGTTGGGGTTCCACTTCTTCTATGGAGCTCCCTGGTGTGGCTGGTGGAGTGTTTCTTTTCGAATGCCTTGTCTTTTTTTTAATGGGAGAACTAATTGTAGTATCCAGGCTCCTGGACCTAGTGTTTTTGCCCTTACTCGACATTAGCATGTGATAATATCGCATTTCATATTTATTTTTAAAAGAAAAATTGATAAAAGTGAAGAGAGGAAAAAAAAAAAATTTTATTGAACACGAAAATATAGACGCGCTCTTGGAGAGCACAGATCTGCCTCCGACGGAGGGATCTAGCCCACTGGTATTAACGACTGTTGCAGCTTATGGCTGGCCGTTATCTAACTAACCTAAGGTCTATTTACACTGTTCACTCTTGTGTTGTAAATAAGTGATTACTCACCTTATTTTTTTTGTCCAGTATAAACGTAATTGTTAATGTAACTGATAACACTAATTGTTCACATTAAACTTGTATACTGCCACTGATAAATGAGATTTTTATAAGAGACGACCTGACGTATGTTTAACTAGGACTAACGCATGCGCAGAACTAAATCGATATTAGGGTCGACTTTTATGTTTTGGGGGTCGCTTTTTATGAAAATGATGTCGAATTTGAGATTGGGTCCCCCGGACCCTGAATTTTTTTAACTTTTTTGATTAAATCGATATCAGGGTCAACTCTTATGTTTTGGGGGGAGCTTTTTATGAAAATAATGTCGAATTTGAGATTGGGCCCCCCGGGCTTCGACGTTATTTAACGTTTTTGATTAAATCAATATCAGGGTCAACTCTTATGTTTTGGGGGTCGCTTTTTATGAAAATGATGTCGAATTTGAGATTGCGCCCCCCGAGATTAGGCCCAATCTCAAATTCGATATCATTTTCATAAAAAGCGCCCCCCAAAACATAGGAGTTGATCCTGATATCGATTTAATCGGAAAAGCTAAAAAAAGTCGAGGCCCGGGAGGCCCAATCTCAAATTCGACATCATTTTCATAAAATGCGCCTCCCAAAACATAACAGTCGACCCTAATATCTATTTAATCCTAAAAGTTAAAAAAAGTCGAGGTCCGGCGGGCCCAATCTCAAATTCAATATCATTTTCACAAAAAGCGCCCTCAAAACATTATTTTTTTAACAAAACATTATAGACTTTACAAAACTATCACCTTCACTCAGTTATTGTTATTATTAATAATTTCAAATATCATCTCCAAATATGTCAAAAATGGGTAATTATTTACAAGTAGTATTCCTCCGGCCATCTTGGTTGAATTGAGGTTATACACCATATTTCTGATAAGGTTTACAAAACACACCATCAGGAAGCGCCACTATTGCGGATGGGTACAGTGGCTTAATAATACAGTGCGGTCATACGGAGGGGACGGCCATATTGGATCGGCGGGAAACTAATATTTGAATAGTCTGTCTTTGTTATTTCAATTTAAAAAGTAATTATTGCAACAAACTATTTACTAGAATGGTTTGGGAGATAGAATTGAAGTTGAACAATCTGTATGAAGCATATGAATCACTTATATCACGCGAAAATAAATAATAAAATCAAAGAACAATATTTGTTTTTTTTTTCTGTTTAATTTCTTTTAAAATATATTCCAATAAACTTCGGCATATTAAGATTTCCATTGTGTTCATCTTACTCTCTCATTGACAAATTTCACAAACAAATTAATTAATTATTAAAACATTAAACAAAAACTGAGTGAAAATTAACTTTCATTGGAAAACCAGAAACTCAATTCTAAGTCAGCAATCATGAAACTATTTTTATTTTTCTTCTTAATATTCACCTTTAGAAAAAAAAAACTTTAAATAAATGTAAATTATTTAATGTAAATTTAATAAAAATAAATTATTTAATGTAAATTTAATAAATATAATTTATTTATATTGTTGCTTATGACTGAATACCACAACTAGTGTTGCCCAAATGCGAGACCATGAGGTGTCTTGGTCTTGTGCAAGTTTCGCAACAGTCTTCCAGTTACCTATCAGCTTCTTATTATAGATATATTACTGTAATTTGTCAGACATGGAAAACCTAAGCCCAAATGAAAAATTGAGAGTTAAATTCCAAAGGATATTGGTTACACCAATTCTTTACATATGGTAACTAAATTTTTCAAGTTTTACTATTACAACTATTTCAAGGTTGACTATTTTAACTTAATTTTTATTCATAAAAAGGATTTTTTTATCAATCTTGGTCTTGGTCTTACAAGTTAGGCAGGCCTTAGTCTTGATTTTGCAAAGTATATCACCAATACTGATTTTGGACAACACTAACTATTATAAATCCACTATAATTAAAATTTTAAATAGTTCAAAATTTGATCCTCGATGTATAGATTCATTTCTGATCATTGATATAAAATATTTTTTTATGAAATGGTTTGCCTCTTACCATAATGTAGATATTTTATATTGCATCTCTTATTTTATTTATTTTTCATTAGTTTTTTGGGAAATTAGAGATTGTTGGCTATAATATATTTTCAATTTTATCACACAGGATATATGAAGTAAAAATAACTAATAGTGAAACATAAAACTGTAAGGATAAAATACAATAAATTATCAATTGATTGAAGAACTATCCAATTTAACTTGAAAAAGAAAACATTTTTAATCAACAAAGGAATATATATATAAAAAAAAAAAAGATGAAACAGAATATTTATTTACAAAGAAATTTAAATTTATAAATGCTGCACATATACATTTACATATTTACTGCTCAAAACAGACATATGAGGGAAATTCTTTTTACTTATTGAATTTATCCTAAGTCTAAATACAATAAACCTCTTAAGAATACTATATTTAATATTGTTACAATTAAATACGTGTTCTTCATCAACAGAACTCATTTTTCTCTATGAAAAATCCTCTTAAATCATCTCTGAGTTGATTTGGCTCATATAGGTTTCGAAATTGACTTAATCCTTTAATTTGTTACTTTATTTTATTAATTTTCCTTTGTAATTCAGTGGTTATGAGAGAAAAAGATTGAAATTAAGTTTAAAACTTGATTATAGAAGATATTTTTATAGTTTGGGGCTATTAGCTGATACAATTTGTATTTTGAATTCAGTGGTTTCAAGTATAAAATTGAAATTTGGTTTTCATTTATAGTTATTGTTACTTTCAATATTAAAAATACTAGTGTAGTTGATGATCCTTAAATCATAGTTTAATTGAGTATAGTTGATGATCCTTAAAATCTTGACCTTAAATGATACTCATATTTTAATGATGAAAGTAACAATAACTATAAAGGAAAACAAAATTTCAATTTTATACTGGAAACTAATAACTTCAAGATGAAAATTGTGTTAGCTAATAGCCTCCAACTATAGACACTGTCTTCATATAACCAAGTTTCAAACTTGATTTCCATCTTTTTCTTTCATTACCACTGAATTAAAAAAGAAAATCAATAAAATAAAGTAAAAAATTAAAGTATACACACAATTTTAAGTCTACGAAGAACAAACCAAACTTGTCACTTTAACTTTAAACACTGATATATATAGCTATTAATTAAAAAATACCTATTAATAAACTAAATATATTACTAAAACAAAACAATTAAACTTTCAAACAAAATATCACTAATAAAATATGAGTCTGTGGAGATGAAATCTATCACTGAACATGAATAGGTTAACTATCACTTTAAACACTAAGACGTACAACTATTCAATAAAAACTACCTATTAGTAAACTAAATTTATTACTTAAACAACACAATTAAACTTTTAAATAAAATATCACTAATAAAATAAGTCTGTAAAGATGAAACCTATCACTGAACAAGAAACCAAAACAATCATTGAAAACACTAAAACGTATAACTATTCAATAAAAGCTACCTATTAATAAACTAAACCTATCACTTAAACAACAAAATTAAGCTTCTGATCTAAAATACTGCTAATAAAATATGAAAAATTAACAGTTTTGAGGTGCCTAAAGAGCAAGCAGATAGCAAGGGACGATCCAAGATGGCCAACCAATCAGAAATCGAATCCATATGACCGCACTGTATTATTAAGTCACTGTAGGATGGGTTGTCTTGTCCGCTCTTATCCCCTCCACCTTACGTTCATTACAAATAATTACCAAATATAACCTTTACAGTATATATTAACAGCATTTTTTTTTAACTTGTCGATTTTTTGTATCTTCAGAATATCGATTAAGCAAAATTTATATTTTAGATGTTATTTATAGACACATATTACCTCGATCAATTTTTTTTTTCATTATATATTTCTAATATTATTTATGATTATTGCGTTTATATATTGCCGGTTTTTATTTTTAACTTCGAGATTTATCATTATTAATGCTTTTCGGTTTCCTTATCCTAAATTAAAGAAGTTGATTAACTTAAGTTTTGTTTTAATTGTGATACTTCTATAATTGTACATTACCTATGTCCAATATTAATACAATTAAGGAAGAATTAAACAATTTAAAATTTTCTATTAGGCTTTTAAAGCTGGCTAAGGGTTATCTTTTTCAATTATATGTTACTTAAATCTTCTTCTATCGATCAAACACATTTTCAATCTACTGAGGTACATACTGGCATTATCAGATTCTAAGGAAAATGTTTCAGGATCATGTAGGAGAGCTCTAGTGGTCCATTAATAATCAAAGAACAAAACACTACTGACATTCCTTTAAATTTGAACTTGTCAGCAGCATTACTAGTTAATTCTTAGCGATTGGTCCCTTGAAGTTCCCCCTTGGAATCGCACATTTTCCACATAATTAACTATGCCAGGATTCAGAAAAATTAATCAGACAATACAATGTAAGTAGATAGCAATGGAAATGGCTAGGAATAACTGGTCAGATAATTTAAATTGGTTTGGAGATTAAGACAATTTAGGGATTTGCAATAACCAGATATGAATAATTGAGATGCATAGGTAAAAATATATTTAAATCATCTGTTATAAATCTTGCAGGCTCAAGTTGACACATAATTTAGATAACATTTGAAAAAAATAACTCCTTAATTAAATACCTCTTGAATCATTTTTTTTTTATATCTTTACATACAGGCTGCTAAGATACTTGTCTATCAAACAGATATGATGATTGGCATAGTTAATTATGAAGAATATGTGTGGTTCCAAGGGGGAACTTCAAGGGACCAATCGCTAAGAACTCGTAATGCTGCTGACAAGTTCAGATTGAAAGGAATGTCAGTAGTGTTTTGTTCTTTGATTATTATTCAATCGCTAGATCTCTCCTACATGATCCTGAAACATTTTCTTTAAAATCTGGTAATGCCAGTATGTACCTCAGTAGACTGAAAATGTGTTTGATTGATAGAAGAAGATTTAAGTAACATATAATTGAAAAGAAAACCCTTAGCCTGCATAAAACCCTTATAGAAAATTGCAGTGTTTAATCTATATAATGTAAAATGTACAATGGTCAACCATGAAGTATTTAAAAATTTACTATATACAATCTAAATATATAAAATATACAATGGTCAACTATCAAGTATTTAAAAATTTAGATAAAGTGTCACAATTAAAACAAAATTTAAGTTAATGAAGTTCTTTCATTGAAACAGATTGTTTGTGACAGTATGTAGCCCATTAGAGTGAAAATCTACTTGATTGACAGAATATATATAAAAACTATAAGCAGAAATAATATTATGTTGATAAGATGGAAATTGAATGTGTGTTCAATCGATAATTATTTTGTATGAAGCGAAAATGTTGAAGAAAGAATGCTAACTCTAAAAAAGAATGGGTAATATGTAACCTAAACGATATGATTTCTATATTTACTTAAAAAGGAGGTGAGGTGGAGGGGACAAGACAACCCCTCCTACAGTGGCTTAATAATTATTAAGTCACTGTACCCCTCCGCAATAGTGGCGCTTTCTGGTGCTATATTTTGTAAACCTTATCTGAAACAGTGAGTATAACCTCGATTCAACCAAGATAGCGGGAGGAGTACTACTTGTAAATAATTACCCAAAAATGTTCTATAATACACCCTAAATCATGACCCTTATCCAGTGGAATTGCAACGGTATTAAAATTCACTTTAACTATTTGAAACTAATAATGGAAGATTTTTTTTTACAATGAATTATTTGTTTATTGATAACAAAGTTACAATATTAAAAACAATATTACAATCTGTCTCAATGAAGGACATTTATAATATAGTTCTGAGAGCACATTCACACCATATTTACAAATTAAAAAAAAATAAATAAATAAATAAGCTTATTTCAAATAATATAAAAGAACAAAATAAAATATCATAGCGAAGGAAGAAAATAAAAATAATAGTAATAATAGAATAAAAATAAATGAATAAAATAGAATTAAAATTATCATTTAAAAAAAAAGTAATGAAAATAAACATCTTAGATGCAGGTATACCTATTTACACTATTTACAGTCGGCTATGGGAACTCTGAACCATACTTATCCCCCCACATGTGGAGGGAAACCGAGACTTCAGGAAATCCCTGCGCTTCTTCCTCAACCACTTCACTGGTATTAAAAGCCAGCGGAGATTGAGTAAGGGCGCTACAACCACAAAATAATGGATGATTAAGATCCATTTTGTATATGCCTCCAAGAAACACATCTAAAGCTTTCAGACCAATTCATTCTTAAAGGCTCCAATATCTATAGGACAGATTGAGGTCCAGATTATGAGCGAGCGTGTAGAGGCGTAGCTATAGCCGTATAAGAAACAGTTGATTCGCTCCTAGTAGCAATAGACTTCCCACGTCAAGTTATAGCAGTTAAAGTTCATTTAAACATCACTTTTACAGTTTGCAACATCTATGTATAACTATAACTATATCTTAAGGCCAAAATCCTTCTACAGTCTCCTTATCATGATTTTCCTCACATAGAATACATGTTCGTTGAAATCTCCTCGATTTCCTCTCCTCTGTTGTATGCCGTAGTTTACCGCCCTCCTCGTGTTCCATTCGACAACCTCTTTGAATCTTCCCTCATTAACCTGGTCTCCAACTACACCAATATTATTATTACCGGTGATTTTAACGTGAACATGCTTTCACAATCTCCCGAAAAATATTTTCTTACCGACCTGTTGTTTTCCCTTAATCTTCATCTTGTTCGTTATTCTCCTACCCACCACACACAATTTTCCGATACTTGGTTAGATCTTTATATCTCTGACTCTCCCATCAAAATCCTTTCTTCTTCTCAACGCCCACTTCCAGTTCATTCATCACATGACCTGATCATGAAATAACATACGACCTACCCGTAAAATCCTTCACTCTCAAAATAGTTTAATCCGCAATTTAAACCTTCTTTCCTATGGACCCCTTCAACCAGACCTTAATTCTCTCCAATGAGACACCTATATTCCTACAACTCTATTGATCCTATGGTATCCACCCTGACCTCAAACCTACAATCTATATTAGAAATCCACGCTCCTCTGAAAACCAAAACCTTACGCCGTCCCACTGCGCCTTGGCTGACCCGCGAGATAAAGGAAATGATGAGGGGAAGAGATGCAGCAAGGGGCAAATACCGTCGAACCCGTCTAGCTGTGGATTATGCATCTTTCAAGGCGCTTCGCAATGGAACCCAATCCGCAGTCCGTCTTACTAAAACCACCTACTTCTATAATGCCCAGTCCAATGCTCCCGACTCCAAATCTAAATGGAAAATACTCCGCAACCTATCCCTACCAGAGTCCATTAATCGTAGTTCCTTCTATCTTTCTCCAGATGATCTCAATAACCATTCCTTATCCTTTACTCACTCTTTATCTCATACTTTCGACATTAAACATCAAAAATTCAATCCTGAAGACTTCTTTTTCTCCCACGTGACCTATGATGAATTACTTTCCACCATCCTAAAATCCCACACCAATGATTATGGTCCCGACAATATTCCTGTAAAACTAATAAAATCCACCCTTCCTGACCTTATTCCTGTTCTTTATCATATCTACAATTTTTCACTGCAGAACTCCATATTCGGAAAACCGCTCTAGTCCGACCTTTGAATAAAATTGCCAATCCTACCTCACTGCACGACTTCCGTCCTATTTCTCTCCTATCCAACCTCTCAAAGCCGCTAGAACGCCTTGTCCAAAATCAGCTCTCAAACTTCCTAGAGGAACGTTCCTTTATCAACCCATGCCAACATGGCTTCCCCACAATAACCCATGACCTACAAAACTCCATTGAACACCAAAACCTTACTATCCTCATCCTTCTAGATTTTTCCAAAGCGTTTGATACAGTTGACCATAACATCCTTCTTACCAAATTGCAAAATCTTCCTCTATCCAACAGTGTCCTGCGTTGGTTCAAATCCTTCCTTTCCAATCGATCCCAGTATGTAGTAGTCCCTGAATAACCTCCTTCAAACACACTTCCCCTCTCCTGTGGTGTCCCTCAGAGTTCCTCTCTCTCTCCTACTCTGTTTGCTATTTACATCAATGATCTTCCCCTCCAGATCCGTCACTGTTCTTAACTTTCCAACTCTGTTCCTACATAATAACCCCATCAAATTTCACCCCACCATCAAAAATCTTGGAATAACCATTGGTCAAACGCTTTCTTGGAAAAATCATATATCCAATATTTCCCGCCGTACCATTTCCATCCTAAAACGTCTTAACTACTCCCGTCACCTATTTCCTTTTGAAACCCGTAGGCTCCTAGTCACTTCCTTAATTTTTCCCCACTTTGACTATTGCTGTACGGTATATGGGGGCCTCTCTGGGGATCTCGAGGCGAAACTAAAACGTTTGATAAATTGCTTTGTACGATTGATCTTCGGGATCCCAAGGGACGCCTCTGTTTCCCATTTTTACGCGTAGTTAAAGTGGCTTTATCCTTCCTACCGTCGTAAGTATTTCCTGGCATCCTTCCTCTTTCAAGTCATCCAATCCCACCATCCCTCATACATCTCCGAGCTCCTTCAATTCAAATCCTGTGTTCGTTCCCGGAATACTCGTTCCCGGTCTTCTGATTTATACATAAGGGCCCACCGAACCCCACAGTCCCTATAAAATCGTAAATAGATACTACTGAAAATATGTACATAAATTATTAGTTCGTTCTTCATTATTTGTACTCCAATTTTTGTTTATCTATTTTTTTTTCTCTTTTATTATCAACTGATCAAAATTGGAAAGCAACTTATATGTATATGTGTATATATATATATATATATATATTATATATTATATATATATTATTTTTTTTTAACCAAGACTGTTCAATTACTCTGTATTTTTATTTATGTATCTCTGAGGCTCCTTAGCCCTCATTTCTGTCTTCCTGTATTATTCTAAAGGGAGTCGTCCCAGAATAAATAAAGTATTATTATTATTTCCATTCTTTATTCTCGCTTTGCGGGGTAAGTTTCTGAGGTGGGAGACCAGAAGTCCAGCCCTGTTATTATTATTTCCATTCTTTATTCTCGCTTTGCGGGGTAAGTTTCTGAGGTGGGAGACCAGAAGTCCAGCCACTTCAGATTAATATCTATTACTTTTTAGATATTTAAAAACTTTCGAACAATACGTGCCGTATCCAAGAGAACCGAGTGTTGAGCCTCTTTCAGCACTTCAAGAGGTAATTTTAATCCCATCGTGCCTGCCACTGTTGTCTTTGGTATCAATCCATTGGAGGATATTATAATTGGAGTGGTGGTGAGGTTCCCCAAATGATATAATTCCTTCAGTTCGATTGCCAGTTCCTGGTATTTTCTCAGTTTTTCTCCAACAGTGAAGCTTATATTATTATCATTGGGGATCCCGACATCAATAAACTCTGCCCTTTTCTCTCTCATGTCTATCAGAAGGATGTCTGGTTTATTGTGACGCACAGTATGGTCAGGTATTATCGATTCATCCCAGTAGAGCTTGAGACTACCTTTTTGGAGGAGTTTAGTTGGGTGGTACTTATAATATGGAGTTTTGTCATCTAACAAGTTGAACTTCACCGCCAGAGGCTGATGAAAAATTCTAGCCACATTGTTATGCCTCTGGAGATACTCGGTGCCAGCCAACACTCCACACCCACCTGTGACATGTTGGATTGATTCCAGCGTCGCTGAGCATAATCGACATTTATCCGTAGTTGTTGCGTCTTTAAGAACATGCCTTCTATATGATCTAGTAGCAATAACTTGGTCTTGGATGGCGAGCAGAAATCCTTCTGTCTCGGAGAATATCTTTCCAGCTTTCAGCCATTCAATGGATATTTCCTTGTCAATCGAGCTATCATTTAATTTGCTGTAGAATCTTCCATGCAGAGATTTATTTTTCCATTCTGTCAAGCGTTCGTTTTCTGACACGATTGTAGAGACCTCACGATTGCTCAGGTTAAGTGCGGTTAGACCATAATCCAATCTTGAGATTGCGAGGTAAACCTCAGTTGTTTTTGTAAGAAAGTATCGGAGTAGGGCCGCTTCCTGCTTGCGGCAAGCTTCTTCGATATTTAGCAAACCACGTCCTCCTTCTTTCCTAGGCAAATACAGACGAGCTTTGGATGATATTGGATGGTAGGCCCGTTCTTGTGTGAGAGTTGTTCGCACAAGGCGGTCGATCTCCTGTAGGCTGGTGTTTGACCAGTGCAATATGCCGAAACTATAACCGAGAGCAGGTATTGCCCAGGTGTTAATAGCCTTGATTTTTTGTTTCCCGGTTAGCTGGGTTTTGAGCACTTTCCGCAATCTAGTTTTGAACATTGTCAGAAGGTCTTGTTGCATATCTTTTCTTGCAATTTTAACATGCCTATATCACTACTAAAAGATGAAACGGCTTCAACCATACTTTGTAATTGGTCTTTGTTTTTCGCATATAGTTTAAGGTCATCCATGTACCAGCTGTGGCTGACTGTGGTAGCTTCGTCGTTGATGATTAATTTGTATCCCATCTTGTTCTTTCGAAGAATCCTGCTTAGTGGGAACAAAGCCATACAGAACCAGAAGGGGCTTAGACAATCTCCTTGGTATATTCCTCTCAATATTTTAATTTGATTCCCTGTGCAGATAGTTCCAACTTTCAGCGTAGTTTTCCAACCTGTCATTAAGTTTGAAAGGAGCCTGCTTACTTTAGATTCAACCTTGTATATATCTAGTAGTTTAAGTAGCCAGCTTTGGGGAACCAAGTCAAAGGCCTTTTTATAATCGATCCATGCCATAGAGAGATTTCGCTGTTTTTTCGCAACTTGTGCTGCAATGAACGAATCTATTACTAGGAGTGCTTTACAACCCCTAGCACCTTTTTTGCACCCTAGCTGTTCTATGGGTATCATATTCTCACTTTCGAGGTGCTCATATATCTTAGTTGCCAAGATGGAAGTTAGAATTTTTTACAGACCATTTAAACACGTTATCGGCCGAAAATCTTCAGGACGCATGTTTAAGTCATTCTTTTTCGGAAGCATATACGTGATGCCATCAGAGAAACCATCTGGGGGGCTCTGTTTGTCTTCAAGTATTTCCTGGTAACCTTTGGCTAGCAATTCATGGAAGCAATGAAATCTTTTAATCCAGTAATTTTGGATTCCGTCAGGTCTTGGTGCCCTCCAATTTTTCATGTTTCTGAACGCTTCCGAAACATCTTCCACAGTTATGGTCACTTCCATTATTCCATTGACATTCTGAAGACTTTGCAGTTCTTCTTGTATCCAAGAACTCTCGAGATGATTCCCCGATTTTTCCCATAAATTTCTCCAATGGATTTCAATGTCATCAGGGTATTTGATCGATATTTTTTCTTCTTTTACAAGGTTTCTATAAAACTGACGTTCATTCTGCTTGAACAGCTGATTTTGTTTCCTGCGTAAAGCTGCCTCACTATATCTGCGAAATCTGCTGGCGTAAACTGCCAGCTTTTGTTTCAGAATATCTAGATATCGAGTCACACTATCAATTAACTCACATTCCATTACGGTTCCCAAATTCTGTACCATAATCTCATCTATCTTCCTTTTTGTCTTAGGTCTTGCAGCTTGAGGGTTACGAATATAGTTTAAGATGACGCCAATTTTTCCACGTAAGGTATCAATTTTCCTTTGAAGTCTTCTCTTCCACTGTGGTATTCCACTATATCCAGTTGGAAGTTTATTTTTACTTTTATCTTCCATTTTTATGCCCAGTTCTAATGTAACTATCTTGGCAGCAATATATAGCCAATGACGGATATCTTGAAGGCCCTTAATTAGGGCTATATTATCCTTCAGAACATTATTCATTATCTTGGTTATTTTAATTGTGGCCTTATTATACGGTACTCGTGGCAACGATGGTCGCTCCTGAAGCGGTATTCCCTCAAGTATAATATGCTCGGTCAAAAGTGATTGACTCAATCTATTTTCTAAATCCGCATCATCCAATTGTTCCGCTGAATCTTTATTACCGACTGAGGCATTGATTACACCAGCGTCTGAATCTATTCTTGTATTTAGCGCCCCATCAGAGAGCTCGACATCATTTTCAGTGGCTATTAACATACGAACTTCGTTTTTAAGTTGTTGGAGGTCATTAGAAGTAAGAAAATTTCTCGTAAGTATTACTCTTACCTGATCACTCAGTCTCTGCGTGCTTATATTAATATCTGGGAAGGACTCACGCCAGTATCTCTGTATACGGTTCAGATATCCTGTTTTCTCTGTTTCAAGTTTTGTTGCCAAGTAGTATGCTTGGATGACAGCCATATTCATTTCTGGCGTCCATTTCATCCTCTTTGCACCTTTTGGTCTCTGTTGCCGAACTTGCGCGGGTGGAGAATGTCTCTCCTCCAAGCTCGAACTCGAACTGTTGGCCGGTAAACGTTACAGCCTTGCGGTCCGTGACGACAGGGTAGTGCCGCTCGTTCCACTAGTCCCTGAAGGAAGCTGTCCACTGTTCCCGCCCGATGCAGCTTCAGTATCGGGCTCGTCCGAGGCTAATCTTCTATTTCGTAGCTCCATTTTTAATGGGTAGGTGCATTTTATACCTCCCTGCCAGGTGATTTAAACAGCCGCTCCTGACATGGAGAACAGACGCTGACCAGATTACCGCCCAATATGGGAACCGTCGCACCTGGATTTTGCTAGTTTTGGTCCACCCCGGGTATTTTATTTCCCCGGTACCCACCATATCTGGTGAGATTTCCCCTATCCGCCACCTGGGGAGGCGCCCGGTGGGAGACTAGCAACTCCTCACGGGTTATTATTATTATTATTATTTTATTTGTCAACACTTTTACAAAAGGTTTTTTTTTGTTTACTTGAGAGGGGCAGAATCAACTCCAACCACCTGAGGTATGTTCAATTTTAATTTCTATTGAATGTTGAGAAAGCTTCTTACAATTCTGGCAGTATTCAGCAGCATTTCTGAGCTTCTTTTATTACATGAGTTGGGAGCCCATTCAGCCTGTTCCCAGCCTGTCAGTAGCTTCCACAGTAGACACCGGTGCCAGGCCATTACTGGAGATCACAATGCCCCTAACGGTTACTTTATTAAGTTTATACAAAATTTTTAACTCTACTAGACCTTGATATTTCCAATTTTTTTCTGAGTTAATGTTTCCATCATTTGGCACAGCAATATCTATAATTTCAGCCACCTTAATGTTGCCGTCAATTAACACAATATCAGGTCTGTTGTGGATCACGAGTTGGTCTGTTATAAACGATTGATTCCAATATAATTTTAAGCCATCTTTCTGGCAAATACTTTTAGGGCAATATTTATAGTAGGGCATCGAGTCGTTTAATAATTTAATTTTTAGACCAATCGCCTGGTGACTTTGGCAACATCGTCATGTCTTTTTAGGTATTCTGTACCTGCAAGAGCTCCGCAGCCTCCAGTTATGTGTTGAATGGATTCATATGTGCTTGCACAGAGCCTACATTTGTCCGATACATTCTGTTTCTTCAAAACGTGTCGCCAGTAGGATCTGGTAGCTATAACCTGGTCCTGGATTGCAGTTAAAAAACCTTCAGTCTCGGGGAACAGACTTCCTCCTACCAGCCAGCTAACAGACAAAGATTTATCTATTTCAGTCTGCTGAAGCTGGTGAAAAAACCTTCCATGTAATGCTTTTAACTTCCATTCTTCCAGGCGGTCTTTGTCGGTAATAAAGATTGGCGCAGTTTCATGAGAGGCTAATTGTAGAGCAGTGTGCCCGCGATCGAGATTTTAGATTATCTTATGGCACGGCACTGCGCTTTGTTTAAAGTACTCCCTTAGGTTCTTTTCTTGACTTCTACAAGACTCTTCAATATTTGTAAGACCTCTCCCTCCTTCCTTTCTTGGCAGGTAAAGCCTTGCCATAGATGCAGTCGGGTGACGCATTCTGGAACCCGTCATACTTGTTCTTATTAACCTATCCAATTCCTGAGGTGACGTTGTGGACCATTTTAGAATTCCAAAGCTGTAAGATAAGGAAGGAATAACCCACGTATTTATAGCTTTTATCATTAAACCTGAAGAAAGATGTGTTCTAAGGATGATCTTTAGTCTTTTTTTAAATGAAGCTAGCAATTTACATTTTACATCCTTTCTAGCTATTTTTAAATGCTGTTCTATCCCTAGATATTTATACATATCTTCTTTCTGAAGGCTCTTAATATGATATTCTTCATTAAACAAGTTTTCGGAATTATTATACATAATATTATTATTATTATTATCTACCTCAACTAATCCGCACGTTTGCAGAGATTTTTATTTCTTCTGAAGAGGCCTACGATCTCAGCTACCTTCAGAGGGCATTGCTTAGCACCGTCGCCATTCATAATATGTACAACTTTTTTTCTTCGATTATAATAATTATATTGAGCTACCTCGTATTGGTAAGGTTAATATTTGCTGTACCGAATGGTAAACGTCAGAGGGGTAGACCGAAGCGAAGATGGAAATATTGCATTAAAGCTGATCTGAAGGGACTGGGATGGGATGGCGAACGGTGGAGGAAGGTGTGTAATAAACGATTGGTGATGTCGGCATCGAACCTTCGGGTGCGCTAAGCCTTCTATTATTATTACTAGCTGATTTACCCGTCGTTGACAGGTGTATAGTTAAAATTTGAGAATCTTTTTTTGAGCTGGATTTTGTATTATGGGAGGGAGGTCTAAATTCGATTTCTTAAAATTGGGTCGGGAGAAGGGTTGTTTTGAATATGGCGGAATGGGAATAAAAATATGGCGGGGCTTATGGAAGTCAAGGTTTCTCTATAGTTGTAATAAAAACATTGTTATCCGCACCTTACCATCCATCCGTTTCAGTTATTTGCTATCCAATTATTTTATTATCCATCAGTTATTTATTAATCAACTTAATTTAAGGTTTAATAACTAAGTAAAATATTGATTTAAAATTGAAAATCTATATTTGAAACAAATTTTTACTTCCATGACTGACAATGATGCTCAATACTTTGTTATTCGGCTATTTGTTTAGGCGCCACACAACTAAACCGGAAAACACCGAACCATTAACATTTTTTAAGTATTTAATTTTTATTTATGATCAAGGGAGGATATTCTGGAGTCGATTGAAATAATCAAAAAGAGTTGTAGTCTCTCCACTTCTTTAAACTCTGCTGAGTTTATCGCTGGCAAAATAACCAAAATAACATTGGACCTTGAGTCACCTACATCCGTCTAAAATTAGAACTTGGTCTGAATATTGTGGCGGGCGGTGCAATCCCAAGTTTCCAATTTCCTCGAAAAGTCCAACCAACTTGATCCTCTCCAATCTGGTTTCCGTCCCGGCTACTCCACACAATCCGCCTTAATCAAAATTACCAATGATGTTCAGACTGCAATAGATAATAAACAATTAACTGTCCTTATACTTCTTGACTTCTCTAAAGCCTTCGATTCCATTAACCATCCCATCCTTTTCAACAAACTAAAATCACTCTCCTTCTCCAATAGCTCCATCTCTTGGTTCTAATCTTTCTCTCACAACGCACCCAAGCAGTCTCCATTCCTAATCAACCACCATTTGAGTACCTGTCTTTATCCTCTGGAGTTGCCCAAGGATCTAGCATATCTCCTCTCCTTTTTAGTTCCTATATTAATGACCTCCATGACTCAATTCTCTATTGTTCCCACCACCTTTATGCAGACGATTCTCAAATATGCCTATCCTTTTCTCCCCCTGAGCTATTGGTAGCATTTACTAAGATCCAAGCAGACCTAGATCGAATCTGTGCCTGGGCAAACTTAAACGGATTAAGGTTAAATGCTTCAAAAACTCAGGCCATTGTCATTGGTTCCAAGCCCCTCCTTAGACCCCATACTGACTTTTCCATACTAAACTTTGGTGACCAGCTAATCTCCTTCTACTCCTCTGTCAAAAATTTAGGACTATTTATTGATCTAACCCTCTCCTGGAATCACCATATTTCTCACATCTCCCGACGAACAATTTCTACCCTCGAACTATTCCATCGCTTTCGCCATCTCCTACTTCAACATACCCGTAGACTCCTAGTTTCCTCTCTCATCTTCCCCCACTTTGACTACAGCTGTGTGGTGTATGATGGAATCTTGGTGGAGCTCCGTGATAGACTGAAAAGATTAATGAACACTTGCGTGAGATTTGTAATTGGTGCCCCGAGATACTACCATGTCTCTCACCACTACACTGAGTTAGAGTGGCTCTTCCCCTCCATTCGAAGACAATATTTCCTAGGTACATTCCTCTATCATATCATCAACAATCATCGTCCTTCCTACGCCTATAACTTTCTCCAATTCAAGTCCTCGGTCCACTCCCTCTCCACAAGATCTCGACCTTCCGACCTTTACTTTCCTTCTCACAGATCTGCCTCGTTCCAAAACTCCTATATTGCTCGCTCTATTAATTTTTGGAATTCCCTTCCTATCAAAATTCGACATTCTTCATCCCTATCTACATTGAAAACCCTCCTTTTCCAATTCCTGTCCCAAAAACAGTCAGATACCAGCTAACCTTTTATGTAAAATTACATATTATTTATAATAATATATTCACATATATCTCCTAACTTAAATACTTATTATAGATTCGACTTTCTTTTTTTTTTCAACAGAAACACAGAATTTACTGTTAAGAAGAATTTACATTTATTTTTTCTGTATTTTTTTTTTCTAAAAGGGTTTATTTATATTTTACCATTGTACATAGTTTTAAGTATCTTGGTATGGTTTCAAGAGTTTTATATATAGATTTTTTAATTTTATTTTGTATATAGTATGTATAACTAATATTTTTTTTTTACTGATTTATCTTTATCTTTACTTTTTACGTTTGTTTTTATTTGGCCAGATATAGCATTTTAATTTCTGTACTTTTTTGTTATTCTGAAGGGACTTCGTCCCAGCGTAAAATTATTTTCTATTCTATTCTATTCTAACCGGGATCTTTAGACAAATTACTAAAGAATTCATAACTTTGATTCTACTCAATATTTTGTTTTCATTTAAAGTCTATATTTCAAGTCAAGCAACCCTAATATAATATCAAAATTTCAAAAGTCTACCATTAGCCATTGCCGAGCTTACTCCTGACAAACGTTTGTTGAACAATGTGGACATCCAGACAAACAAAAAATATTTGAAATGTGGATTTGGTGTCTGTGATGTATAAGACGGAAAGATATCATGAACCGCGTTGATTCTATTCAATGTACAGACAAAATCTTTATTTTATTTGTACAGATTATTATTATTACCTCGTATTGGTATTGCTCCTGCCGACGACTCCTATCTGCCTTGTTGACCCTTTGCGGATTCGACACTTTCCCCGCACCCTTGCCAGCCATATCATTTTTATTTTTTTTCCCCAACTTATAAAATTTAACGGCTGGGTGCAGTGGGCAAGCAATTCACCGTTGATGTTTTTTTAAAAAATCTGCCCTCTGTTAAGTCGAATTCAATGTTATTATATATATTATATTTATTATATATCAATTCCATGACCAATATCATTTTGCCGAAGAAAATCCTGAAAGGTAGCGGATCATGAGGTTATTTCCCTTTTTACTTCCCCATCTTCTCTATTTCTATCATTTAATCCATTATTGATTGATCCTCTCAGTATATCGAGCGTTCATTGATTAGATAGAAAAAATAAAAAAATCATTAAGAAGTCAAGGTTTTAAAGAAATCACGTAAATGCTTTGAATTTCTGCATGTTATTATTGATAATTTTTATTTCTATGTAATTTTATTTATCTTATTGTATATTGAATAGGTTTTAAGGGAGAGGGGTGGCCGAATGAGCTAACGAGTGTGCTCAGCACCGCCTATGCCCGGCAACCTGACAATTGATACCTGGATAAAAATTGTCACGAGTTCGCGTCCAGGTGCCAGGGGTGTCTTTTAAATTCCCGCCCTCACCTCCTGGCCCGGGAAAATCCCATATAGCCTTAAAGACGAGGATACAAACTTCTAAAAATGGTTTTTAAATTTGAAACATATGGTGCTTGCCAATCATAAAAGTTAAAATTGTTTTCGTTTAAAAACTTTTTGGAAATAACTGTGAGATTAAGAGTTATTTTTACCTAAATAACCAGGCGAACTAAAACATTAAAGCTTAGGATCGGAGAAGTACCTATGAGTGAGGCGGAATCAGCCGCTGTTATGAAGGAGGCCGAGACAACCCAAGCTACGGCTCGAATGGACTGCTATGACAATCCTCCGTGCAGGCAACGAAAGAGGAGCATGGGAACTGGTAACAAGGAGAAAATGGAAAATAACTGAAAACAGGGACCCGAGAAAACAGAAAAAACAGGAATTAGTGGTAACTACTAGCAATAGTTTCCAGGTCCTATCTAATAATAACGACCAATGCCAAACATCTTCTACTAATCCACTATCTAATACTACCAAGAATCCACCTCCAATCTACAACACCGTTGTTGAAAACTATGCGGCTCTTGTGTCGTATTTACAATCCAATTCAGGACCAGATTCCTTTTTACCACGGTGCGTCAGATGTGGACAAGGTCATGACAGCTCCACTTGTAGAAAAACAAGAGAAACCCCAGCCAAATGCGCCAATTGTCAAGGCGAACATCCGGCCAATTACAGTGGGTGTCAAACCCTTAGAGATCTAAGGGTACAAAGGACCAAGAGGAATCAAGCTCACCAGAGGGAATCACCTCCTCCTGTAAATCTTCAAAATTTCCCGGATCTTCCACAACCTTCGCAAAGCCCATATCAAGAGCAGAAGCCTCCTCAACAGCAGCCAACACAGAAGCCTTCATCATCAGTACCTCAAAACATTCAACCTTCAGCAGCCATGAGGGGGAAAAGTACCCAGCCACCTTCAGACGAAAACTGCATGTCTCCACAACTATTCCAGTTACTGAATGGTCTGAACACTTTCATTCAGCCCCTTTTTAGTCTCCTCCAACAGCTCGCACAGATAATACAAGGCATGTATCTTTCTAATGGCCATTAATCAGCTAACTGTAGGCTCCCTATCCATCCTTCTGTGGAATGCAAACGGACTAATGCAACATAGGACAGAATTGGACTTATATTTACACGAAAAACGTATCGACATCGTAATGATAACAGAAACACACTTTACACCACGAACTAAATTTCATATTTCTGGTCACAATACCTACAGAACAGACCATCCGGACAACACAGCTCATGGTGGTACGGCAATACTAATAGAAGACATCATTATCACATAATCTCTTAAACTTACCTACTACACCTGACATTCAAACCACAGGCTTAACACTACATACCAAACATCACACAATAACAATAGCTTCAGTATATTGTCCTCCGAGGTACGTATTAACACCTTCGATGTTTTGCAATTATTTTCGAAGCCTTGGGCGTTGTTTTATAGTAGGCGGTGACTTTAACGCAAAGCACCAATTTTGGGGTCACGGCTGTGCACCCCAAGAGGAAGAAATCTGAAGGTTGCTATCCATGAGCTTTCATTAGACACTATATCACCTGATACACCGACATATTGGCCGACTTCACTACGTAAATCTCCAGACCTACTAGGTTTTTTTATAACCAAAGGACTGCGCACCATACCTTACAACGTAAATACTAGCTCTGATCTTTGCTCTGACCATTCCCTTATACATTTGGTTATCCTTGATGAGCCCATCAATCTCCCACGAACACCTAAGCTCCTTAATGGTAAAATGGATTGTGATGCTAACAGGGCAATTCTGTGTTCACAACTTTCAATCCCTGGCTCCATTAGAACAGCAGATCAACTAGAAGAGGCAGTAGACAAATTTACAAAAAGTGTCCAAAAATCAGCTTGTCTTCATCTCTACTAACGTCATCAAGAGCAGAACACTTGCCAAGATATCCTCAATATATAAGGGGCTTGATCACGGCAAAGAGGAGAGCACGTAAGGTATGGCAGACTAACAGACTTCCTTCAGATAGACGGACATTTAACAGACTGAATAACGAACTTAAACGACTAATACAAAAATTCAATAGAATCCATTATGATGCTCATTTCAGCAGTTTATCAACTGACGATGGAAGTTTGTGGAAGCATACCAAAAATTTGTTAAAACATCGAGAGGTGTCAGTACTCCTGCGAAACGAAGACGGTTCATGGGCTTTGTCGGATAGAGAAAAATCTGAACTATTTGCAGACCATCTTTCATCAGTATTCACACCATTTACTGACTTCACGAACACAAAACATGAAACCTTAGTATTTGATACTCTAGACATACCATTACAGATGACACTTCCCCCTCTTTCGTTCACTTCGTCACAAGTCGCTCAACAAATCAGATATCTCTGAAGAAAGCTCTTAAAAGAAAAGCTCCAGGTTATGACTTAATAACTGCCGAGGGGCTCCAGCAAATGCCTAGGAAAGCTCTAGTGTTCCTTACGACAATATACAACTGTATTCTGAGGACAACTAACTTCCCATTACAATGAAAATATTCACATATCAAGATGATACACAAAAGGGACGAAAATATTTTCAATCCCTCATCCTACCGACCTATCAGTCTCCTTCCGATATGTTCCAAAGTTTTCGAAAAATTAATATAAAAAAGACTGGTTGACATACTGACAGACCAACAAATAATACCTGACCATCAATTCGGTTTTCGTACATTTCATTCAACTACACACCAATTACACAGAGTTACTGACTACATTGCTGGAGCGCTAGAGCAAAAACAATATACTACCGGCGTATTTCTGGTTGTTGCCCAGGTATTTGATAAAGTCTGGCACCAGGGACTTCTCTTTAAACTCAAATCTATCCTGCCTAATACATACTATCTCATTCTTCAGTCTTTCCTTTTCGATAGATTCTTCTCTGTCCGACAGGGTTTAGAAATTTCAATTCGACCAATATCAGCAGGGGTGCCTCAAGGATCAATATTGGCACCTTTACTCTACATTGTCTATACGCATGGCATGCCTACCACCTCTGAAACATTGACTGCTACTTACGCTGACGATACAACAATTTTAACGAAACACCACGACCCCAGACTAGCCTCATTAAATTTACAAAATCACTTACTAAATTTACAAAATTGGTATTCACTTTGGAAAGTTAGATTAAATCACAACAAATAACATTTACGCTTCGACGAGACACATGCCCACCAGTTTATATCAGCAACAATCCAATTCCGTAGACGGACACTATACGCTACCTCGGACTAATATTCGACAGAAGGATGACCTGGGGCCAACACGTTAAAATGAAAAGAAAGACTTTGATCAAGAGACTGAAAATACTATACTCCCTGTTTTCTAAATCAAAATTGAAAATTAGACAAAAACTAAATACATACACTTACCTGCTCAAACCCATTTGGACATACGCATCACAGATTTACGGTTCACCAAAAAAGACTCACTTACAAAAACTACAATCCTTTCAATCTAAAATTTTAAGACTAATAACTACAGCTCCCTGGTACGTCAACAACAAGACTTTACATACCGACCTAAGACGACCAACCACTGACCAGCACATACGTACTCTCTACTTCCGATTTCATTTTAAGCTACACGGACATCACAATGGACTTATCAACGACAGGGCCACTGCTGAAATGCTCATCAGTAGGCGACTGAAAAGGATCTGGATGAGAGATCTCCTTTCCTGATTTTAGGATGTAAACAGACCAGGGAAGAGGTACTGCTGGGTTCCATTCTTCGTCATACCTATCATGCCATTTTCTACCTGACCACAAATCTGCTAATTGTCACTACCATGACAGGTGCAGATGAAAAATTGAAGACAAAAAAAAATTTAAATATTTCTCATACACCCCTTGAAAACTCTTATAGTTAGCAGCCGGAGGGCCAACTCATGCGACAGTAGCAAGAGGTCACAGTCAGAAAATAACTCCTTTCAACAATTTTTTTTTATTAGTTTATAGTATATGGCATTTTTTTCCCGTACTTTCCCTTAATTACGTCTCTTACTTTTTAAATTGGAGCTATACAAAAAAGTAAGGACAGAACATTTTTGTTTTTATTCTATATAGAAAATTATTGAACCCGTATCTCGGCGTTCATTCCAATGGGCCTTAGGAGCTGAGGAAGAATTACTTAATGAAATTTCAAACATTTTTATATTATTATTTTTTGCTATTGCTCTGCACTTTTATTGATTAAAGATGATTTTTTTGTGTGTAAAATAAGAAAAACTATTTTGTTGTCATATTGTTTAGGTTTGGTGTCATTTTGAATGGTTTTTTGAAAAGAATTAGGCCAAAAATAAACAATAACAAACGATTTCACATTAATTATTTATTATTCAACTTTTCGGCCTCTCGAGCCATTTTCAAGATTCTACAAAAAAAAAATGAATAATTTAATTATTTTTCCTTAAAATATATCGTTAAAATATATTC
Source organism: Nezara viridula (assembly GCA_928085145.1). Taxonomy (NCBI): domain Eukaryota; kingdom Metazoa; phylum Arthropoda; class Insecta; order Hemiptera; family Pentatomidae; genus Nezara; species Nezara viridula. The sequence goes on along the minus strand of OV725077.1, from coordinate 88,255,692 downwards.
TTTAAAATACAGAAAAATTGTACAGTAACACTAAGGATATTTTTCCAAAAATTGACTAATGATATATATATAATACAAAGCGGAGATTCTGAAAATAAACCATACTACGGACAAACCTCACAATGATTCGAACGTAGAATACAGGAACATAAACAAAATTGCAGGTACAAAACTACAAAGTTTTACTAAAACTACAGGTCTAGACGAAATATGCAATTAAACTATAAAATACCTAAATTAGAGTAAAAATGAAACAGACAAAACAACTAATCTTTAACTCCTCAACCCCACTCCTAAATAAAATAAATCCAGTCTTAAATGAATGCGCTATGGTTGGAACATCAGACTTAATATCTCCAAGAAAAGAGGTACATATTTTAAGAATAAATTATATAGTTTTTTGTTTCCTTTTCTTGAAAAAATAACATTATATTTAATTATAACTTTTAGAATCAAAACGACATTCTATGAAATAACGGAATGATCAACTAGCAAATTATTTAATAATGATATTTTTATGAAACGGTGCATGCTAGATAGATAATTTTTGCATTCATTTTAAACCAAAATATTCAAAAATTGTTACGTTATAGAAATTGTTGCTATATATGTAAGAGACTGCTTATAATGATATATTTTAAGGAAAAATAGCTCAATTATAAAAAAAAAATTGTGGAATCTTGAAAATGGCTTGATAGGCCGAAACGTTGAATAATAAATAAATAACGTGAAAACTATTGTTATTGGCGACCTTTGGCCTAATACTTTTTAAAATTTTGAACCAGGAAAACATATTGTCGATGGCATCAAATAAGTTCAAATTTAAATGAAATTAGAAAAACCTAAAGACGCATCCACTGAAGTAGCCCAAACAAATTTTCGTCTTGAAAAAAAAAATTCGTTTTCAGCGCGTTTATACGATTATAAAACCCTAAATACGAATTTTTATAGAAATTAATAATATAATTTAAAAAAATAAATTAAATTTAAAAAACTTAATTGGATTTTAGTGGAAAAGATTTGTTTTCCGTTAAAAAATGCTTTTATAACTCCTCAGAATTTTCTTCAAATGTATCGCTGCTGCAACTGTTGGATGGTGAATTTCTTCTTTTCCAGGCAATATGAAAGCTTCTAGATTTTATGTCTTAATGTGGTAGAAATTAAGTAAAAGTTCTCAAATGTTTTTATTTTACTTCTTCAATTCCAATTAATAGAAGTAATTATTAATCAGTCTGGTCTGTGCCATTTTGTATAGTGTGCAGGGTTCTAAATCTTTAAAAATGTTAATTTGGTTCAGTTGAGTCAGTCATCTTGGAGTTATTACAATTTTTGTGATCTCCAAAAAAAAAATAAAAATAAAATAAAGCCAAAAATTTTGAGCAAAAGATTTTCATTTTTTGGTTACCATGAAGAAGGGTTTTTAAGGCACTGAAAACGAAAATCAACTCAGTTTCTTCCTATATATAATCACTCCTACTTTGCTAGATCAGTGGGTTGAATATTAGCAGATATTATGCACGTAAGGGACCTCCTGATTGTATTAAATATTTATTTTGGAAGATTCACAGAAAATATTCGTTTTTTGTACTTCGAAAAACTTTGAAATACAAATTTATATAACAATTGAGCAAATCATTAAGCAATAAAGCAAATAATTAAGAAAATTAAAAATAAAAGAAATCTATTTATTACATCGTCGGTAGGCAATAAAAATCTAATTACTCCATCTGCTTTTCACAACTTCAGTCTCAGAGCCTTTCAGTTGGCAGAATGACTAACTACAATTTCAATGTTTTTGAGTAATGTTATTTTAATGGTATTTCAAATTGGAAAAGTTGTATCTATATAGACAGTGAGTAAGTTGATTTCAGAGCAGGTGATTGCAGTGTTGAAATATAGAGCTGTGAATAAAGGTATAAATTTGGCCACTAGAACCATCACTAAAATTAATAATAAAGAATGTTGAAACTGTAGTTAGTCATTCTGACAACCGAAAGACCTTCCGAAATGTGATTTAAAGATACATCTGAATATTTAACCTACAAATTAGTATCAATTGTCGGACTATTAGTTATTGAACTGTTATTTACCATTGTAAAGTTTACTAAAATGATAAGAGATTTTCATTGCCTGCCATGGTTAGGTCAAAAATTGGCACACTAATTGTAAGTGGATAATGTTGCAATTACACAAAGGAAAAATACATCAAATTATTAACTAATCTAATTTTCTAAAAGGTTACTTGATTATTTTTGGAATAAACGGCCAATAGATACCTGATTATTTAAATATAATATCATCTCTGAAGTTATTAAACTACAGTAAATATATTTAAGGTTATACATATATCCATGAAATATTTTTATATTTCACTTACATATGATTAATATTTTTTCATCATTCCCCGTTACCTTCTACAATATTATTTATTTGATATTATTTTTTCTAAATTTTTCTGCTTTCCAACGATATATTATACGTACACCTTCTGAATGTTATTTCCGGAGATTCATTTTCAACCTGGATAATCATTTTTCTTTTTTTCTCCAGTTTCCAATTACCTTTTCTTTCAAACTTCATATTTAGCCATTTTTTATAGTTGCTCTCAATAAAAGAGAGTTATTTTTTATTTAAATAATCCATATTAAAGGTACTTTAGAGGAAGACGTATATGAACATTGGGCATTTAAGCTCTATAAAGTGACATAAATGGGGATAAGACCTGTAGGGTATTAAGTATCACTTAATTATACAATGATACACCGAGTTTAATCAAAATTGTTTTGAGAAAATTATAAAAATGAGTTGAACCGTTGATATAAACTGGCCCTTTCGGTTAATCTATTTTAACGAAAGGTTGCTTACACATTAGAACTATATAAAAACCTTAAATACACAGTTTAAGTTTCGTACGACTTTTCGTTTTTGAGCTAGGCTGCTCACATACACACAGACTACTTTTCGGGACTTGGTTATTTGGACTCAGGGGACCTCAAAACGTGCATTTCCGTCGAAAACTCAGATTCAAAAATTTTCACGATCTCAATACTTTTCTTTAATATATATTACATATATAAGTTAGTGTTGCCCAAAATTGGTCTTGGTCCTGGCATTTTGCAAGACCAAGACTAAGGCCACCTAGCTATTGTAAGACCAAGACCAGGACTGGTAGAAAAAAATCGATTTTTTGAATAAAAATTAAGACAAAATAGTTACTAATACTTGACAACCTTAGTTACTATTTGCAAATAATTGGTCAAACCAATATACTTTTGCATTTAACTCCTCTATTTTTTCATTCGGGCTTAGTTAGGTTTCTACTATTTAAAAATTGACCGTAATATCTCTATAGTAATAAGCTAATAAGTAACTGCAAGACTGTTGCGAGACTCTTGCGCAAGACCAAGACCATCACCAAAACTGAGTTTGCAAGACCAAGACTAGTCTCGGTCTCGCATTTGGGCAACACTAATATAAGTAAGTGAAAGTAAAAACAACACAAAGCTTATCCTTGAGAATAACCAACCAATATGTTTTAAAAGACTGATTTATTTAAAGTTATGTTTTGACAACATCCTTCGCTGTCAAGTTTATTGAATCGGATTTAGAGGAATCAAAAACCCATTGGTGTCATTTCTAAAGAAGTGAAAAAACTGAAGCTTACTCTTGTGAATCGGATCATGGCAGGGGTGGTTTTCTGAATGATGTGACCCTCAGAGGGTGAATGCATGGGAGGTACCATTGATGGCTGAGGATCTGGGTCAGTAGGACACGCACGTGCCTTGTAGACGTCATACCATTGAGGGGGAACCGCCCCCTTGAGGAATCTGGGGCCAATAGCGTTCTCTCCCTGAGAATTAGCAGTTTCTGAAGGGGGAGAGGATTCGCTTCAAATTGTCCTGTTCCGGCGGAATTTTGATGAGTAAAGAACGGGGTACGGCAGTAGAAACATCAGTAACAGGGGTTGAAGAGTATTAACAGGTAAGATAACATTCTGTTAACAATAAGCAATATTTTACTTGTTGGGCAGGAACAGATCACAGCGATGTTGGAGGAGGACTTGGACAGTGCGGGATAGGGAGCCCTTTCATTATTACTGACAAAGGACTACATTCATGGCGTCCGACCGATTCACTCAAGATCCATTCATTACAGAAACGCCCATTCATACAAATATCGTTTGTTGTTCCTTCCTCATTCCTTCATTTACAGAGCACTTAATTAAGCATCATCTGTTTAGATTTTACGATTAGAAATAATAAAAACTGCGGATTTCATTATTCTCTATAAAATTTTTATATTATAAAATATAGCAGTAAAATATTTTTGACTGTTCCTGGGTCCTATATTTGTTCGGTGAACACGTATCCGACTTAAATGACTATATCTTGAACATGTTTATAGTGCAATGACTCGTCTACTATAGGAAAAATCTCTTTTGAACTTAAAAACAAAAATTATTATTCAATTCATTATTAAAAAACATTGTATGTAGAGGAACCTAAAACTTGATGCTTAAATCGGCGAAAAGTTGAACTGTTAATTATTGCACATATTGATGAAATGTTTTAGTATTAACTTTAAACTGTATTTAGTATAAAACTTTATATATTTTATATAAAAATTTTCAACTCTGTAATTGTAAGTGTGAGTGAAACAATAAATTAAAAAGATTATTCTGAATTGAAACATTTTTTTATTATATTTATTTAGCACTATTCTTATATATTTTTGTTTAGAGTATATACAATTTTTCATCGAGTCATTATTTCTATCAGACTTATGAATATCAAACAAATAAAATTAAATAAATAATACTATACTTTTAGAAATTAATATAGGAATGAGTGTGACTAATTAATTAACTAATGTTACTAATTAACTAAGTATTTTTTTTTCTTTTTATTATCCTTTTAATGTTTTTTTTTTCTTTTTACAAGTATCTTATATTTTATTGTATATATTTTTTACTTAGATGTTTTATTCTTTCTGAATTTGTATATATTAGTATGATTGTACACGTAGAGCTTTAATGCCCACTGCCCTTGATTGTGGCCGATTGTATTATTATTATTATTATTCTAATAAAAAGATTATAAATGAAAAAAATAATAATAGTAAAGATTTTTTTTTCCGAGTCATTTTTTTTTTTTTTTTTTCCGAGTGGATCAGCTGATGCGAAGGTTATCTCCTCAACTCCTCTCTCAGTTTTTACCAATTTTATAGCGGAATCTCTCTGATTATTCACGTGATACAGTTAAAGTGTATATCAGAGCAGTTGATATTTACTGTTGGCATCTTTTTTTTTGTTATTTTAAGAAAAAAAAGAAAGAAAAAAAATTTTTTTTTTTATTTTTTTTTTTTTTTTCTCTTATGATATGCGGTATGATCAGCAAGTGATGGCCAGTAAGGTGCCCAAGAGGTCTCGGTCAGACGGAGTTAGCTCACCAGCCAAACAAAGGACTCGTCGCTGCCTACGAGAAATACCTCCAGTGACCAAAATGAACACTTCAGAACCAGAACCTCAGCCCCAACCAGGTACGTCTGCACAAGAAACGATTGAAGAATCACCTTTCTTTACTCCAAACCCCTACCAAGTGCTTCAAAATGACAGAGAAGTAATGGAGTCTGCAGCAATACCCAGAGAACCAAAGCCTCCTCCGATATTTGTGAAAAATATAAAAAATTTCCAGATGTTCTGCACCCAACTAAATAAAATCTGCTCTGGCAGTTATTCATGCCTTAACAGGACCAATGACACCAAAATAACACCTGATTCTGCAGAAGCCTACCGAAAAATAGTGAAGTACTTATCAGAAACAAATGCGAATTTTCACACTTACCAGCTGAGGCAGGAAAGAGCTTTACGAGTAGTGATAAGAAATTTACACTCCTCAACCCCCACTGAAGTTATTAAAGAAGAACTAACGACGCTTGGTTTCAATGTACGCCAGGTAACAAACGTTTTGAAGGAGGACAGGGAGCAGCCAGGATTACGAAATAGGATCCCACTACCATTGTTTTTCGTGGACTTGGAGCCATCACCAGGTATCGAAAAAATATATGATATCACAAGAATATACTACACAATGGTGAAAGTTGAGAAGCCATACCCCAAGAGAGACATCGTGCAGTGCCATAATTGTCAGACCTATGGCCACACGAAGACATATTGCCACCATCTGCCGCGTTGCGTGAAGTGCGGTGAACAGCACAAATCTGTAGAGTGCACCAAACCTATACAAGATCCAGCAGTATGTGCCCTATGCTTGGAGGGACACCCGGCCAACTACAAAGGCTGCCAAATTTACAAGAATCTCAAAACCAGACACCAGAAAAACCGGATTCAAGATGAAGCACTAAGAACAAGAAGAGAGAGAGAGCCTTCCAGAATTGTAAACAATGATGTATTATTCTCCCAACTACTTAGAGGTAAGACTTTAACCGATAAATGTCAAGCCCTGCCACAACAACAACCTCAACCCCAACCTCAAAATCCTCTTCATCCTAATATACCTAACCACCAACAACAAATTCCTCATATTCCTCCTCCTTCAAATGCAACAGATCTCACAAGTTTGTTAGCATCTTTCCTCACCGATTTCAAATCCCTGGTTACTCCACTCATATCACTCCTCACGAATCTCGTATCTCACCTCATCCCTCCTTTAAAAAATCCTTAAATGACTCACATCCCTAAACCCATATCCATTCTCCTTTGGAATGCGAATGGTCTTAGAAATCATACAGACGAACTATCTACTTTACTACTCGACAAGAACATTGATGTGGCACTAATTACTGAAACTCGACTAACCACTAAACAGCACTTCAATATACCACAATACCTGACATATCGTACTGACCACCCTGACGGAAAAGCACATGCCGGTACTGCTGTAATTGTACACCAATCCCTCTCCCATCACGTACTCCCATTACCAATACATGATTTCCTACAGTCCACCGCTATCGTGATAAAAACCTTCTCCTTTCCGGTTACTCTTGCATCAGCGTATTGCCCTCCTAACCGATCCATTTCCAATGCCCAATTCAGTTCTCTCCTCGACTCCTTAGGACATCACTTCATCTTGGGTGCAGACCTAAATGCCAAGCACCAACAATGGGGTTCCAGAACCACGAATTCTCGTGGCCGAACCCTGCTGTCTGCCCTCAATTCCCAACGTTTTCACCTCCTTTCCCCCAACTCTCCTACCTACTGGCCCACAGATCCCAACCGTAATCCTGATCTTCTTGATTTCTTTATCCACAGCGGCTTAAGTCCCCTCCATTGTTCCATTACACGTCTAAATGAACTTTCCTCTGACCATAGTCCTCTAATCCTTAATGTTTCACTTGAACCCGTTCCCAAACCTTCTCCACCGTCATTCATTAGGGGCCCAGTAAACTGGGACCTTTTCCGCCAAATAATCTCCGATAATATTGATCTCAACATATCCCTCAAAACTCCCGATGACCTTGATAGTGCCGTAAATTCCTTTACCACCACAATCCAACAAGCCGCCTGGACTGCCTCCTTCCCAAAAGACTCCTCCAGAATTCCTATAAAGAACATTCTACCCCAACACCTCCTTAACCTAATCCGCACCAAACGCCGTGCCAGATTATTATGGCAACGTACCCGACATCCTACCGACCGCTGCTCCTATAATTACTACTGCAAACAATTAAAACTGGAATTAGCCACCTTCAGATCACAATCCTTCAACTCCTTCCTATCCTCCCTCTCTTCTCGCGACAATTCCCTTTGGAAAACCACAACAAAAATCCTAAATCCTCACCGCATTTCCCATCCTCTCCGACGAGGTGATGCCTCCTGGGCAGCATCTGACGAAGATAAAGCTGCGGAGTTCGCCATTCACCTATCCAATACATTTATTTCACATCCGGAATCCCATCCTGCCCACACCGTAACAGTAGAAGAACTCCTTACATCACCAATCCCACTTTCCTTGCCCCCAAAAGCTATTCATCCTTCCGAAGTAAAATTTCAATTAAAAAAACTAATCCCCCGTAAAGCTCCTGGACATGATCTCCTTACACCTCAAATCCTTCGACAACTTCCATCCAAAGCAGTCATATTCCTTACATATATCTACAATTGTATCCTACGCACCACCCACTTCCCTCTGTTATGGAAACACTCCACTATTATCCTTTTCCCAAAACCAGGAAAACCTCTCAATAGCTCAACATCCTATAGACCAATCAGCCTACTCCCAATCCTTTCAAAAATTTTTGAAAAGATCCTTTTGAAACGAATCCTACCCTTTATAGAATCCCAAAATATCCCTTCCCATCAGTTTGGTTTTCGCTCTCAACATTCTACTGTTCAACAAGGACTCCGAGTTGTTGATCATATTTCCTCAGCCCTAGAAAACAAGGAATACTGTTCGGGTGCCTTTCTGGACATTTCACAGGCATTTGACCGGGTATGGCACTCCGGACTGCTCTCCAAGCTTAAAATCCATTTACCTCAGTCCTTGTACCTAGTCCTCCGATCCTACCTCTCTGACCGCTCCTTTCGAGTTCGCTGTGGAACAGAATTTTCCAATATCTACTCCGTTAAAGCCGGTGTTCCCCAAGGCAGCGTCTTGGGTCCCGTGCTTTACATCCTCTTTACTGCTGACATCCCTGTTCATCCCGATACTTTTCTTGCAACATTCGCTGACGACACCGCAATCTTATCATCCAACTCTGATCCCGAAATAGCATCCTTAAATCTCCAAAGTCACCTCACCTTGATTGAGCACTGGTGTAATAACTGGCGCATTAAAGTTAATGAATCTAAATGCCAACATATTACCTTTACACTCCGACGCAATTCCTGTCCACCAGTACTCTTTAATTCCATCCAGCTTCCTTACTCAGACACAGTCCGGTATCTTGGCTTTCATTTAGACCGAAGACTAACTTGGAACCCGCATACTAGACTCAAAAGACAAGAACTCAACCGACGATACGGCCAACTATACCGACTACTAAGCAGAAAATCTAAACTTTCCATTGAAAACAAGCTACTGATCTACAAGACAATACTGAAACCTATTTGGACTTACGGACTAGAACTGTGGGGATCAGCAAAATTTTCTAACATCAAGCGCATCCAATCCTTCCAGTCTAAAGTCCTTCGAACAATAGTCGATGCTCCTTTCTATGTATCCAACAAAACCCTACATCATGACCTTAACATCCCATTTGTCCTAGACCTTATCCCAGAAAAATTCTCCAAATTTCACCAGAACCTTACTTACCACCCAAATCCTCTTGCACAATCCCTATCAAGCATCTCCCATCCCTATAATCCTCCAAGAAGGTTGAAACGGCAGTGGCCTCGCGACCTTTTGATTGTATAAATTGGAGTTCTGGCAATGGCCAGATTCTTCACTCAAGACATGTGTGTATGTGGCTAAAGTGCTCTCGACCAATCTCCGCTGGCTTTAGTACCAGTGACGCGGTTGGGAGAGTAGCGCAGGGTTCTCCTGGAGTTCCCTCGCCTGATTGTATATAGGTATGCATGTGTTTTTTTTTTTTTTCTTAGTTTTAATTTTCTTATTTTTTAGGTTATTTTATTTTATTGTCTATTGTATATACTTTTGATTATTATTTTGTTCTATTTATTTTATTTTTTTTGTACATATGGTGTGAATGTCATCTTACCTCACTATAACCAATGTCCAACAGACAGATTGTTATAATACTCAATAAAGAAATTAAAAAAAAAAAAAATAATAGTAAAAAATAACAATCATTCTAGGAAATTTTAAGGTACTGAATCAGTCAGAAAAAGTCATTGCCATTTCATTGATTTGGACATAATTCAACTTTTATACATAATTGATAAAGGTTTATTTATTAACCTCAGGAAATTGCGAAAAAACATACGTACATAGTAAATGGAGAATAAGTTTTAAGGAACAACATAGAAAGAGCTTAGGAAATTATACTTGCAACACTTTATGACCATTTTGATCTTCTTGATTAATAAAATCGTATGAAGAATAATTTATTAGATCATATTCAAGAGAAACAGTATGACTCTATTTGTTTTCCTATTATGTAATTTTGAAGCATTATGAAATTTTGAAGTAGATGAATTGAATAGCGAGTATTATTCAGGAGAAGAGCTGGAAAGTAATCACACAATCCTTTTCCGGTTTATGTAAACAAAACCTCTCTCGCTTGTTTCGGCGAACGTCAATTTAAAATCGCACATCGAAGTTCTCGATGATTGACGAAAGGATTTGCTGCGGAGTCGACGAAAACTTTATTCCTATTAAATAACCCATCCTCCTCCTGCAATAACACGAGCATTGCTCCATTTACCTCAGAGCAGTCAGGTGTGTTTTTTCTTCTCTTATTTCTTATTTCAACCTTCTCAGTTTCTTTCCTCCTTCCTTTCATTCATTTTCTCTGTTTTAACTCTTTATTATATCATACTTTGTCTGTACATATTGATAGACTTTACAACATCTCAATTTTCTATCTAACTATTCTATTCACAATATCTTAATTTTACTATTTATTTCCATTTCTTATCTAACTTCATATTTTTCTGTTTTACATTTTATTCTAAGATTCCCTTTACAATACTTACGTCACCTTGTTGACTATATTTACTTCATCATTCCACACTTTGTATCAGTTATTATTATTTATCTCTTGTTCTTACTATTGTCATTATTCAAACAACTGCATTTTATTGTAATTTTTATGTTTCTCATACCTTGTTATCTGGTTCTTTTCTTAGCCCTGATGATGGCCTGAACTTCAGGTCGAAACGTCGGCAAATGACAAAATAAATATTATTGTTTATTTTTGCCTTCTTATTTGAATGATCACCCCAACTATTCTTCTTCTCACTATAAAACAATAGATTGCTCTAAATATATTTACGCTATTACAAGTCAGTTTTATGGCAAACTATCTATTAAAGATTAAGTTATGTGATTTTGTTTAATTTTTTAATTACTAATAAATTTCAAAATAATATAGGCCATTCTTAATTTCTTTCATGTAAAAATTTAGAAAAACAATCGTTCTATTCTTTTCCTTGATAAGAAACTAAACTATAATTCAAGTAGTTTTAAAAAATGGATGAACAACAAAAATTGCATCGGAAGTGTTCAATTTATCTATTTATGGAATTTTCGTTCTGTTTTATTTCCCGATAGACCCTATCAAGCATTCACCCTGTGTGGCATGTGAACATTGATAAAAGTCTCGGACGGCAGCCAAGCACTCAATAAAGCCAGCATTTTAACCAATCCATAAATGAATGAAATTTTTATTTATTTTTCTTTTAATAACCATGCGTTTAGGCAACTTTCAAACTTTTAATTAAAGTTCACTGTATTTAAAATACAGTTCTCTGCATAAAAGTACAATTTTTTTTTTTTTTTTAGCTTTAATGTTTTATTCACACCTGTCATAATGCTAATGACAACCAGTGAATGTGAGATCGATTGATTAATAGAATTTTCATGAAAGGCATGAGGAGGATCAGTGTCCAGCGGCACCTCACTCGGCGTGATATCTACATTAGGCGAGGAGGTCCCTCATCCAGCTCCTCTTCAGTCTTCTACAGACATTACCTGGCATATTCGTAGTGGCCATGTCATTTATAAGTGTATTAATATGTCCTTGTAAGTTGTCATGGAATCGTTTGTAATGAATACGTATGTGTTCGTTAACAGTCGGCATATGGAGGTCAGTATGTAAGGTTATGTTGCTAACGTACCAAGGTGCTTTTGTAATTGTTCTGAATGTTTTTGCTTGAAAGATTTGAAGTTTGTTTAAGTGAGTCTTTTTAGCAGTTCCAAATATCTGTGATGCGTAAGTCCAAATAGGTTTTAGTAAGTAATTGTATGTGTTCAATTTATGTCTAAGTTTTAGTTTTGAATTTTTTTAAAGAAGTGAACTCAGAATTCTTAATCTTTGATTTAAAGTTTTTCGTTTTTTGTTTATATGTGGGCCCCACGTCATTTTTCTGTCAAATGTCAGACCAAGGTAGTGAACGGTGTCTGTCTGTGGAATCTGTGTATCGTCAAGGAAAACTGGAGGGCATGTTTCATGTCGAAGCGTAAATGTGATGTGTTGTGATTTGTCTTGATTTAGTCGGATTTTCCAAATTTTGAACCAGTCATGTAATCTTGTTAAATACTGTTGTAGGGTCTGTGAGGCATATGTTGGATTTTTGTGTCTTGCTAAAATTGCTGTGTCGTCTGCATATGTCGCTGTTAAAATGTTGGGACTACAAGGTATGTCATGGGTGTATGTGATATAGAGTAGTGGAGCGAGTACTGAACCTTGAGGTACTCCTGCTGAGATAGACCTGATGGAAGATAGTTCTGACCCGTGTCGGACAGAGAAAAATCTATCGGAAAGGAAGGATTGTAGAATTAGATAATATGTAGGTGGGAGTATTGTCCTGAGTTTAAAGAGAAGACCCTGGTGCCAAACTCTGTCAAACGCTTGAGCAACATCCAGAAATACGCCAGTTGCATATACTTTCTGCTCTAGTGCTGTAGATATGTAGTCCGTTACTCTATGTAGTTGGTGTACAGTTAAGTGATGTGCCCTAAATCCAAATTGATGGTCAGGTATTATTTGGATGTTTGTTAGTATATCATTAAGTCTTTTGTTCAGTAAGCTTTCAAAAATTTTGGAACAGATAGGTAGTAAGCTGATTGGTCGGTATGAGGAAGGTGAGTTTTTGTCCTTTTTAGGCTTGTGAATCATAATTATATGTGAGTATTTCCACTGTAGGAGAAATTTAGTTGTCCTCAGTATTGCATTATAAATAGTTGTCAAAAGCACTAGAGCTTTTCTAGACATTTGTTGGAGAACTTCAGCGTTAATCAAGTCATGTCCAGGAGCTTTTCTTTTAGGCAACTTTTTGATTTGTTCAGCAATCTGTGAAGGTGTGAATGAAATAGGAGGTGAAGTTAGTTGTAAGGGCATGTCTAAAGTGTTTAGTACGTTGTTATCGTGCACAGTATTAGTGAAGTCTGTGTGTGGTACAAAAACAGAAGAAAGATATTCGGCAAAGAGTTCTGATTTTTCTCCGTCCGTCACGGCACAGGAATTATCTTGTCTTCGAAGGGGTGCTGACACTTCACGATGCTTAATAAGGTTTTTGGTATGTCTCCACAAGCTTCCATCGTCGGTTGAGAGATTTCTGATGTAGTTGTCATAGGTTGTTTAGGGTTGATCACCCTAAATTGGTGTTACTCCCCCCCCTTATTGGGGTACATAAAAGACCAGTGAAGTTGGTAACATTGCAGCGACGGTGGCGCTGTATGCACCAAAAACTAGTGGTAGGAGAAAAAATGGGCTACTGAAACCACACGAGAATAAGACGACTTCTCTTCCCTCTTCAAGACTACCATTCATACGCTGTTCTACCATGGGAAGAGGCATGCAGTAGAACACCGAGACCCACCGGACAAATGGAGGTGAGAAGTGTAGCAGCCGACCGACCACCGATACCGACCACTGTACCTCAGCATCCAGCCACATCAAGTAAACGATTGTAACCATTTATAAGCCAAACCCCCATCTTTATATACTGTTTAAATATAATTATACTTCATTAAATACAGTCCACTTGTTCTTTCAAACACCCAATAAACATATGTACCTTATCATATTAAAAATGACGGTACATCCCATTTCATGGCCCCGACCGGGCCGGATACCAAGTTCATAGTCCACCGGACCGAGTTATTTATGATTAGTTATTTAGTCCTAATCAATTTTATTATATAAAACACATCACCTGAGCCATCAATAAGCCTTTAGCAGACAATTAACTTGTAATTTTCATTCAGTTTAAATATCACGGATGAAAGATGTACTTCTAATTATATTTTTAATATTTCATTTTTAATTGTCTAAGTAGAATCAGTAATTTAATAATGTATAGTATCATTATTTTCTATCTATATACAAATATCTTGCATAGCATGATATTTAGTTAAAAGGCTCTAACTCTATTTACTGATTATATTATTACTACTAATCATTCCACATAACCTTCATTTGATATTGAAGTAATTTTTGTTATTTTCTTTCAATTACTACCAATTTACTAATACTGTTAATTTCTAACTATTTCAATTGTATTAATTTATTTCATAAAGTGTTTTTTTGAATTTAAAATAGGCTTTTTAATTACTAGAAAAGGTTATTGTAAGGTGAGCTTCAACTTTTATGTCTCAAAAGGCTATAAGTATTAAATGATATAATATTTGATTCTTGATTTGATTAATTTAAATTGTTTAAATTTACCATTGAGTTAAATGATAAATATTTTCATACTATCAAGGCTGATCATTAGAATGGGTAATAGTCATTCTACATAACCTTCATCTGATACTGAGATAACTTTTTTCTTTCTTTAAATTTTAGCTGTTCAATATAAATCTGTCACAGCATTTGCTAATTAAATATTATTTTGTGATGGGGTTTAATAAAATCAACTAGAGAACTTACTTATTTCTTTATTGAGTGAATATGTATAATCAAACAGAGCAAATATTTACATTCATTATTTCACAATGTTCATCAATATATGCTCAAACTATTTCATTTCACTAACAATCTATCACAAGTTATCACTGGTTTCTTCAAAATTATGTTGAACAATTGATTTATTCTAACCTCTTGACTATATGTTTATCTCAACTGGGAACCTTCTCTATGTTGATCTCCCGCCTCGCGGTTCCCCAAAGAGGTAGTAGGCCTCTCCAGTATTCTCAGTCAAGAGCTACCAAACCTGTGACGTCACCGTGTACTATTTCTTGTGACCACAGATTTTCCTTGTTCGTTTCAACATAATTTTTTGTGATAATCTGTTTGTTTATTTTCATTCTTTAGTTGTTTGAGCATGTTTAAATTTGTTTCTTCTTGTGATTTGTTTATTCTAATTCTTATTCACCTTTTTAATTGGTTTCTTCAAAATTATGTCGAACAATTGTTTTCATTCTAGCCTCTTGACTCTATGTTTATCTACACTGGAAACCTTCTCTATGTTATTCTTTCACCTCGCGGTTTCCCAGAGAGGTAGTATGCCTCTCTAGTATTCTCAGTCAAGAGCTACCAAACCTGTGACGTCACCGTGTACTATTTCTTGTGACTCACAGCCTTTCTTTGTTCGTTTCAACATAATTTTTTGTGATAATCTTTTTGTTTATTTTTATTCTCTAGCTGTTTGAGCGTGTTTCAATTGTATCATCTTGTGATTTGTTTATTTTCTAATTCTTATTCACCTTTTTGATTGGTTTCTTCAAAATTATGTTGAACAATTGATTCATTTTAGCCTCTTGACTCTTATGTTTATCTCAACTGGGAACCTTCTCCACGTCAGTATCCCGCCTCGCGGTATCCCAAAGAGGTAGTAGACCTCTCTAGTATTCTCAGTCAAGAGCTATCACACCTGTGATGTCACCGTGTACTATTTCTTGTGACTTCACAGCTTTTCTTTGTTCGTTTCCAAAATAATTTTTGTGATAGTCTTGTGTTTAATTCGTCGTGTGTATGAGCATGTTCCAATTTATTCTTCGTGTTTTATTTTTTTTTCTATTTCTTACTAGCCTTTTTGATGTGGTTGTGCTATTGGTGAGTCATCAATTTGTAATTTTCTCTCTTCTTTTGTGTCGACTGGCCTTTGTGGTCTCGCCTTCTGTCCGGTAGGTTGCTTATTCTTTCATATTGTCATATTGATTGAGTTTGCTTATCTTTTTACTTTTTTTCTTGATTCTCATCATGCCTAAACAACTTGAAAATAAGAATTCTCCTGGAGACGGTGAATCTTCAGAACCTATCTCAGCTATTAGGAAGGAACACGCCTTGAAGGCTGTCACCCTTGAGCGCATGCTCACTGAATTTGAACTTGGCATCCAAGGGATTTCTAAAGTCAACGAAGCAAATCTTGTTGGTCGAGCCTTCTTCGTTTTCAAGGCCAAATTAGTTGTCGCCGAATCCTATTGGTTAAGATTCCAGGTCACGTGGTATGAGAGAACTGAGTTGCAAGTGCTGATAGGAGAATCGGACGATTTCCCATCGAGATCATGGATAGATCGCTACACTGCTTTGGAGAATGAGATAATTGAAGCAAGCGCCACTCTTCTCTGGGTCCAACAAACAAAGGCAGCACAACAAATACAAGCAACAGTCTCTCATCCTGGTTCACTTCGTTCAACTGTGACCACTTCATCTTTTACATGCCCTACATCTAAGGCGATCAACTCACACTGCCAATTCAGTTCATCTGCAAGTGCCTCAGAGGCAAACAATTCAGGACGCAATTTTGTTGCTGAGCACCCAGCTGCGCCAGAAAGGCATATAACCAGCGACACTTTGTTGGAAAACCACTGTGTCCGAGATAACTCAAATCTGCAGAAAACCTCCAAGAGGTTAACAGCGCTCCATGAGCCACTTTATACAGGTTCTGAATGCCCTGCCGCTTCAGATCCTGATGAACCCAGCGACATTTTGCTGCCTCCAGCTGAGCGTCGACTACATCGTGCCTCCACGAGGTCACTAGTCGACCAGTCTTTACAAGCCGGGCTCCATGAGTCCCATTCCAAGAAATCTAATCGACCAGCTGCGTCAGATTTCAACAAAACCAACGATGTTCTGTTGGAAATTACAGTTCCTACAGTAGCATCAAATGCTTACACATTTAGTGACATTTCACTTGAGTCATCTTCTTTCATTGAAGATAAACAACGTCGTCACTCTTCCAAGATGTTGTTAGTACGACATAAATATTTTTCTCCAAGGCTCCATGAGCTCCACTTGAAAACACATGATCGCACAGCCGCGTCAAATCCTAAGACTGTGAATTGCATTTCTTCAAGGTACTCACATAGGCGGAATAATGCAGAATCACAATCCATCTTCAAGAAATATTTACTGGAATACAGTTTACCTCCAGCTAGATACATTACTCTGCAGCAAGCTCTACAGCTTCTTAGGGAGATTATATATTTACTTCGGGTGGGAGATACTGATGTTATCTTGTTTCCTTCATGTATCCGCCCAGAACTCTTGTGTTATAACCAAGATGGCGGATACATGATCCTCGGATTGCGGCAGTTCTACAATATAAGTTCTACACCTCCTTCAGTAGAACCTGCCTAAGAAAATGGATAACTCATTAAATTGTTAAAAACTTCTAATCTAGTTAGAACCAATTGTTTCCAAAAGAATCAAATTGTTGGAAATCTTCATTTATGCCTATCATACTTTCAGAGCGTTCATTGTAGTTTACAATCAGAGCACTTTACTCTTAAATTTCATGCAATGTGAAATATTTAGTTTTGGAACCAACAATTTAGTCTCAGGTCTCTTCTACCACATTTACAATTTCATTTTGTGTGCTACTTTTTCCTTACAAACACTTAGGAAGTTCAGATTACCTCTATTCCACATACCTTTTTTGTTCCCATGGTCTTTGCAGGGTGGGCGGTATGTGCAAACTTTGTTTAGCTATTTTAATTAGTAACTCATGTGCTACAGTTTCTTTGTTTGTCATTTTATATATGACTCCAAACAGCAAACCTTAATATACCAAGATACAAGTAATCAAATACCCACCTCAACTCCTTAATAAGTTGTTATGGATTAATCATTATGTTGTATAGTTTTTTCCAAACTTCAGCAAAACCTAAGATTTGGATAATGAACAGTACTGAATCATCTAAATTTATTTGCTGAGGAGTTGTAATATGCAAACCGTTTGCTAAAAACAAAGGGTAAATTCAGTGATAGGAAGTACAACATACTATTTCCAATAAGTCCCTATGGAAAGGGTTATTAATATCCCAGAAACATTCTGAAAACAGAGTTCTGAACAAACTTTAATCTTTTTTTTACCTCTGAGATGGAAGATCACTCAGAAGATTGTAAACTCCCTTAATCTTTTCTAGTTTGTTTTTCGCTTGGTTAAGAAGTCGTGTTTTATTCATTTATATTTTTCTATCTTTTATTCTTTCTTTATGTTCAATGCCTTGTATCTATTCAATTTATCAATTTATTTTAGCAAATATGCATTAATTTTCTTCAATTAACATTTGTTTCTGTTTTCTCTTAATTGAAGCTCACCAAGGTACCTTACAGATGTATTTTTCTTTATTTTTTAAATTATTAAGTATAATTTAGGTGGGCGGTTTGTTTAGGGTTGATCACCCTAAATTGGTGTTACTCCCCCCCCCCCTTATTGGGGTACATAAAAGACCAGTGAAGTTGGTAACATTGCAGCGACGGTGGCGCTGTATGCACCAAAAACTAGTGGTAGGAAAAAAAATGGGCTACTGAAACCACACGAGAATAAGACGACTTCTCTTCCCTCTTCAAGACTATCATTCATACGCTGTTCTACCATGGGAAGAGGCATGCAGTAGAACACCGAGACCCACCGGACTCTTCGTTCTGATCAAGTCCCTTATGTATTGTGGGTATATTGGTAGGAACTCATATTTTTGAGGTTTTGCTACTGATGAAGACCATGCTGCTTCTTGGATATTTCGTGTGAAGTATTCAACGGCATCCTCAAGTTCTTCTTCGTTTTTAATGGATAGAGGAACAGAGAGAGCAGTGTCCAATTGGTTCCTGTACCTGTCCCAATCCATTATGCCATTGATCAGGGACAGTTTTTTTGTAGCTTCACAAGGCTCTTCAAACAATACCAAATGCAAAAGGGAATGATCAGAGCAAAGATCTGAACTCGTTGTTATAATGTGAGGTGTTGTTCGGAGTCCTTTAGTTATGAAAAAATCGAGTAAGTCTGGTGTTTTCCGTCTAGAAGTTGGCCAGTACGTGGGTGAATTAGGTGATATTGTGTCTAATGAAAGCTCATAAAGAACATACCTAAGTTTCCTTCCTCTTGGAGTAGATAGTCTGGATCCCCAGAACTGATCTTTGGCGTTGTAGTCGCCTCCTGCAACAAAGCATCTACCAAAACGTTTAAAGAAATTACTAAACATCATGGGTGTCAGAACATACATCGGAGGGCAATAAACCGCAGCAAGAGTAATGTTTCGTTGTTGTGTTGATAGTGTAATGGCTGTAGCATGAATCTCTGGTGTTATGTTTTAGAGTTGTTTTGATAATTATGGCAGTGCCTCCATGTGAAGTTCCATCTGGGTAGTCAGTTCTGTAGATTTTGTAACCACGGATGTAAAATTTAGAATGTGGTGTCAGATGTGTTTCTGTTATTAGTGCAATGCCAATGCGTTTCTCGTGTAAGTATATGTCTAGTTCGGTTCTATGTTGATTCAGCCCGTTTGCGTTCCATAGTATAATAGACATGGAGTCCACAGTCGTCTGATTACGGGGCATATTTTTGGGTAAGAGCGAGAGTAGCCTGAGATAGCTGTTGTAGAAGACTGAAGAGGGGCTGTATGAGGTTATTGAGACCGCTAATCAAATGTATGATATCACCTGAGGCGGTTTCAATAGTAGGGAGCGTTTGGGCAATGCCCCTACTCATACCTTTAGGCCTTTGTTCTTGGTTTGTTGCCGGTGCTGGTTTTCGTTGCTGTCTCTGCTGCTGTTGTTCTGGTCCTGAGGGAATCGGATGAGGGTATTGAGGCTGATGCAGTGGTGGGAACTCGTGTAGTTCTGGTGGTGGGGGTTGAACTCTAGGAGGCCTTTGCAGAGTATGGTTTCTTGTGCGGGTCTTCCTAAGCTCTTTCAGAGTTTCGCAACCTCTGTAGTTAGCAGGATGTGGTCCTTGGGAGTTGGCACATTTTGCGACTGTTTCTCGATTCTTTGTACAGGAAGTGCTTTCGTGACCCATACCACACCTGACACACCTCGGCTGGTGGTTGCAGTACGTCTTGGTATGGCCATACTGCTGACAACGTACGCACTGCGGAATGATCCTTTTTTTCCTTAGCTCTTCGATCTTCACGTGTGTGTAATACAGGAATTCAATGTCGAAAATTTTATCATTGAACGTTGCTTTGGACACATCAACGAAAAACATTGGCAACGGTGTTTTGAATCTTGATATAACATTTACGATGTTGGTTGCCTCGTAACCATATAGTTGGCAAGTTCCTGTTTTATGGTCGCTGGAGGTGTGGCGTGGGGTAAATTTTTAATAACTATTCGAGGCGTTTTATCTTTCGGGAGTTGATATGTGTGAAAATCAGCTCCACCCCTTCTAAGGCTGGTCACTAACCTACGGTATATTTCTGCGTTATCAGGATACACGCTGACTTCTCTCATAGACGTTTTCAACCTGAAACTGTTAGGGCCACCTTCATTGTGAAGATAGGTTACTAATGGCGTGTAGTCTTTCACATCGTTTATGTGAATAGGTGGAGGTCTAATAATAATGGGATTAGTATTTGCTGGCTGTCTATCTTCCGGAGTATTTGATAAAACTTTGAATCGATTGTTAGTAGTAATAGTATCACTAACCTTTATTTGTTTATGACGTGGATCTCTATCTGAAGCTACATGTCGTTTTCGTCCAGACACAACTTCCCAGGACATAGCTTCTGGTGCATTATCGTGGTTGACTTCAGTTGGTGAACCGTTTGAAGCCGAAGTTTCCGTCATTTTTAGCGGAAGAATCCGCTGCACCAGTAATTTTACTTCAATTGATTGGACTTATTTAACTCACGAATATGGAAGAGATAAAGGAAATCAACATGCAGTTAATTGACTTAAACTTGTGATAATTCAATAGAATTTGGAGAGAGAAATAAATTACGTTTGTAACCTTCAATCAATCACCTGTTTCTCAAAAGTAGAATGTTGTCCAATAAAATTTGAATGTTGCCTATTTAGAACTCATGAGAGCAACATTCAAATTTTATTGGACAACATTCTACTTTTATGCAGTGAACTGTCTTTAAATGGATTGGTAAGTTATATTTGTACAAAAATAAGTTAGCATACTTATGTCGGCTCAAAACATCTCTTTTTTACCTTGAAGGCGTCCTCGGAGCATCTGCCGTGACTGACTGTCTGTGCTGGTCTGGGGGCCGAGAAACCGGCAGCTCGTGCGGATTAAGTATTATCTTTTAGATTTTTGTAAGAGTTTGTAAAGAGGATTTAAATATCTAATAGGACAAAAAAAGGAAAAACAAATTTTTAGCTATTTTCCGAATTATCAAATCTAGAGTAATTAAACTACAGTAAATATATTTAAGGTTATCAACGTATCTATGAAATGTTTATATATTTCACTTCTTCTTTCACAGAAGTACAAGGAAATAGTTTTTTCATAGTTAAGGCAAAAATACTTCCAATTTTCATCAAATCCCTTTAATCATATTTATTATCTGTAACGTTTCAGGACAATTTTCCCATCATCAGAGCAATCCTTATATTCACTAAAACTATATACACTTTAAACAAACTATTTTTACATTACCAATCTACTTCATCTATTGTACAATTATTTACCTTGCTTTTTTGAGGTGGCACCATTTGTCAAAAATTCAAATATTTGTCACATTCATTTTATATTTTTTTGGTGTTGCCCATCCCTTCTTTTTCATTTTTACACCAACTAACATCTCGCTATATACAGTTTCATTACTGTACTTTGTACATGTCCTCTTATTTCTTTTTATGGCTGTTTGTTGTGTTTTTTTGTCTATTGCTGTTTTTTGAATTTCAATATTGGATAAAACAGATAACAAACACTTAGGTCACACTATTCACATTAGAAATGTAAAATGTAGCGGTGGAATCGTACTTACAGACAAGGAAAAGATCCACGGCAGATGGAAGCAATATTTCCAGGAACAATTCTCCGAAAACCCAGATCATTTCCAAGAACAAGAGCCCAATATTCAAGAAAGCCTGGAGATTATAGAAGAAGAGGAAAAAGAAAATTTATTTAAAATTTAGTGGTCAAGAACTTCTTAAAGCACTTCAATCGCTGTTCCAAGAAGTATATGACAGAAAGAAAATTCCCATGGATCGGGAATATTGTATAATCCTTCAAAAATTTGTATTTCCTTTTTTTGTCCTATTAGATATTTAAATCCTCTTTACAAACTCTTACAAAAATCTAAAAGATAATACTTAATCCGCACGAGCTGCCGGTTTCTCGGCCCCCAGACCAGCACAGACAGTAAGTCACGGCAGATGCTCCGAGGACGCCTTCAAGGTAAAAAAGTGATGTTTTGAGCCGACATAAGTATGCTAACTTATTTTTGCACAAATATAACTTACCAATCCATTTAAAGACAGTTCACTGCATAAAAGTAGAATGTTGTCCAATAAAATTTGAATGTTGCTCTCATGAGTTCTAAATAGGCAACATTCAAATTTTATTGGACAACATTCTACTTTTGAGAAACAGGTGATTGATTGAAGGTTACAAACGTAATTTATTTCTCTCTCCAAATTCAATTGAATTATCACAAGTTTAAGTCAATTACCTGCATGTTGATTTCCTTTATCTCTTCCATATTCGTGAGTTAAATAAGTCCAATCAATTGAATAAAATTACTGGTGCAGCGGATTCTTCCGCTAAAAATGACGGAAACTTCGGCTTCAAACGGTTCACCAACTGAAGTCAACCACGATAATGCACCAGAAGCTATGTCCTGGGAAGTTGTGTCTGGACGAAAACGACATGTAGCTTCAGACAGAGATCCACGTCATACCCTCATATCAACTAAATCTGAAAAGTTATAAAAAGTCGGCGGGGGAGGGGAGAGTAGACGCTATTTCAAATCCGACAGTATTTTCATAAAAAGGGCCCCCGATAACATATTAGTCGACCCTCATATCAATTATATCTGAAAAAATACAAAAAGTCGGTTCGGGGGGGAGGCGCTATCTCATATCCTACAATATTTTCATAAAGAGGGTCCCCCAAACCTTATTACTCGACCCTCATATCAACTAAATCTAAACAGTTATAAAAAGTTGGCGGGGAGGGCTATCTCATATCCGACAGTATTTTCATAAAAAGGGCCCCCCAAAACATATTAGTCGACCCTCATATCAATTAAATCTGATAAGTTACAAAGGCAGTTCGAAGGGAGGGGGGGAGGCGCTATCTCAAATCCGACAGCATTTTCATAAAAAGGGTCCCCCAAAACATAATAGTCGACCTTCATATCAATTAAATCGGAAAAGTTACAAAAAGTTGGTTCGAAGGGTGGGGAGGAGGGCGCTATCTCAAAACCGACAGCATTTTCATCAAAAGGGACCTCCAAAACATAATAGTCGACCCTCATATCAATTAAATCCGAAAAGATACAAATATTCGGTATGGGGAGGAGGGGAGCGCTATCTCAAATCTGACAGTTTTTTTCTTAAAAAATTTGTAAATAACAAATAATCATCCGTCCAAAGATCGTCGAATAAGAAATAACGAATAAAAATTTATTAGTCGGTTCAGGGGGAGGGCGCTATCTTAAATCCGACAGAATTTTCATAAAAATCACCTCCAAGAGCCTGATAAGGAAGAAATCCTAAAAACTCAAAAAAGTCGCAATGCAGTGGTGTAATCTTAAAATGGAGATAATTTTCAAAAACGATGGATCTGAAAATATACACATTGGCCCGTATATAGAAGAAAAATAAAATTAGCGTCAAATTATTCGAAATTTATTTGAAAAAAGTCGAATAACAAATAAAAAGATAACAGATAACTTGAATTTATTTATTATCTAGATAAAAGATAAACACAATTATTCGTTATTTGTAGTTGAAAAGTTCGAATAAATTATTCGTTATCTATTATCTTTTATTTAAGATAAATTTTGCCCAACACTGGTATATACCTTAGATGAGACAGCAACTTTTTCCTTAAAATTGGCTAACCGGAAGTGCTACCTTATATCAACGCCAAGTGTCATGGCCGCAAGTGCAGTATAACTTTCATGTCGCTCTGTATTTGTTGCTTTGTAATGTGCTCAATATTCAAAGTTGTGGTGTAATACTTAATCAACAGTGAGTTAATAAACAGTTTTACAATTTTACGTTTACGTACATGCAGGTGAGGTACTATTTATTAACAATAAATAATTGATAAATTGGTGCTCATTTGGTTAGATCGAGAGGCCGTTAATTCCCTTACGTGCCTTATCATACTCCGATAAGCTCACGGCCAGGGGCTCTGTTTACTAACTTCCTTCAGTCACCAGGTCTTCAGTTCAAACCCAAGACATTATATATACGTTTCCTTTTTTTTTTTTTTTCTTTCTTTTTTTTCTTTTCTTTTCCAGAGACTGTTTTATTTTTATTTAAATATTTATTCTAAGAAATGTTTTATTTTATTTCTGATTATAGTTATGTATATAGTTTATTTTTTTAATAGTTTATTTCGTAATCTTCAATCTTTTTAATTATCATATTTAGGAGTAAATATATATATTTTTTTCTCTCTTTTATCATAATATGGAAGATATGAATTTAGATAAGAGTTCGTCCGGTGAAGATTCGGAGGACGAAACGCCGTTTTCTGAGGTTAGCGAAACAAATTCGCAGTATTTAAAAAGACGAACACTTCAAAAACGTCGTCGAAACACTCCTACTGGGTCGGGAGCTAATTCACCCAATAAGAAAAAAAATAAATCAGCTAAACCTAAACAGTTAGCAGAGCAAAATAAATCTAAAAAGTCAACTGAACAAAGTAAATTTACTAAAACTAAACAATCAGCCGAGCAAAATATATCATCACCACCTCAAACCAGAAGCAAATCAATTACCATAACATCAGAGCAAACTGCACCAACCACCACTAACACCAATAATCCTGTTCCCGTTAATAAAATATCAAGCAAGATCCGGAGTCTCAAGAGTTTTCTGAGCCCGAGCCGCCACCTATTTTCATATCAAAAGTCGATAACTTCATTACATTTGGTCATGAAATTGCCGGTCTGATTGGGCAGACCAATTTCCGCTGTTTCTCCAGAGTTAATGATATCAAAATAAACACAAACTCTCGAGAAAATTACAAAGCACTTATAAATTACTTTACGTCCAAAAACTATGATTTTCATTGTTATCAATTAAGACAAGAAAAGCCATACCGAGTGGTGTTAAGAGGACTACACTCAAGCACCCCAATATCTTTAATCAAAAGTGGCCTAGAAGAAATAGGTCATAATGTTAGGCACATATCATGCGTACTTCACCCAACGGAAAAATATCCTTTACCACTATTTTTCGTCGATTTAGAGCCTGCCAGCAATAACATCGAAATTTTCCAAGTGAAGAAGCTTATATATTCCACCATTAAATTTGAAGAGCCTAGACAAAAGCCTATAATAGTGCAATGCACTAAGTGCCAAGACTTGGGGCATACAAAGACTTATTGCCATCACCAGGCCAGGTGCGTGAAATGTGCCGGCCCCCACGCATCTGACACTTGTCAGAGACCTCGAGACCTGCCTGCGAAATGTGCCCTTTGTGGTGAAGAACATCCAGCAAACTACAGAGGATGCAAAGTTTACAAACATTTTTATAAGCAGAGAGCTCAGAACATTGCCTCGAAAAGCGTAAAACTGAACCAAGAAAGTGTCACCCATCTACCTGAAATTGATAATCTGTCAAATTTTCCTGAATTGCCAAAAACGTCTACTCAAAATACACAGCTAGCGTCTACTTCAAAAGAAATTGATCAACCTCAGCAGGACTTTAGAAAAACACCAATCACCATAAAGAAGCAGCAGCCTCAAATTCAGGCGCCTCAAATCTCCCAATGCAAACCTCAATCTCACAATCCCCAATCTCATCATCCACGTATGCAAATTCTCCCTCATCATATACCCTTACGAGTCAAATTACCACCGCAGCATCCTCAACAGTCCCATCCTAATGCCCAGAAAAAAAGTGCATCACAAGTACCTTCCAATCTAGACCCACCTCGTGCACAACGACGGATCCCGCCCTCAGCTAACACTCCTAATCCACCACAAGAACCTATCCTGAATCCAATTCACAATCAACATCCATCCGACCTAACCTCCATTCTATCATCCTTCCTATTGGACCTGCAAAATACTATAAAACCACTTATCACTCTTCTCACCAGAATCCTGACCGAAATTCCGTTCAATTTCCAACGATGAGCACAAAGCCCCTAACTATCCTTTTATGGAATGCTAACGGACTAAGTAACCACCGTGACGAACTTGACTTATTTCTTCATAATAATCACATTGACATTGCTCTATTGACTGAAACTCACTTCACTAAACGAATACATTTCTACATTTTTTTTTTTTTTTTTTTTTTTGTTCTTCCCTACCTCGCCTTTTAGGCTATACGGGATTTTCCCGGACCGGGGGGTGAGGGCGGGGAATTTAAAATTCCCTCCGGCACCGGGACGCGAACTCGTACTTTTTATATCATCTCAAATCTCTGTTATCCGGTTGCCAGGCAACTAGCGGTGCTGTGCACACGCTTTAGCCTATTCGGCCACCCCGCCCCCGATTACATTTCTACATACGTGACTACTTTACTTATAGAACTGATCACCCAGACAACAACTCCCATTCCGCTTCTTGCATCCTTATACATAAATCATTACCCCATTCCCTTATTCATTCCACTCCAACTGATGCCATTCAATCAACTTCCGTAGTCATTTCAACTCGCCCTTTCCATCT
Organism: Nezara viridula; assembly: GCA_928085145.1. Lineage (NCBI taxonomy): Eukaryota > Metazoa > Arthropoda > Insecta > Hemiptera > Pentatomidae > Nezara > Nezara viridula. Next base: position 88,229,068 of record OV725077.1, on the reverse strand, counting down.
CACATTCTCAGCTGTATACTGTCCTCCTGGTAATTCCCTCTCCTATAACCTCCTTGATCCCTTATTCAAATCCCTCGGATCGCGCTTCATTGCTGGAGGACACTACAATGCTAAACACCAACGATGGGGTTGTCGCACATCCAACCCCCGCGGTAATATCCTATCACGTGTTTCATCTTCCAACAATTATTCAATCCTTTCGCCCATGAGTCCTACTTATTGGCCAACATCCCTCAAAAAACGTCCCGATACCCTAGATATATTTATAACTTCCCAGATCTCCTCCTCACAAACCATAATCAAATCACTCGATGACATTTCTTCAGACCATAGTCCAGTGCTGCTTTCACTACATTCAAGCTATGCTCCTAAACCATCATCTCCTAAATTGATTACAGGACGAGTAAACTGGGACAAATTTCGTCATGACTTGGAAAACAAACTAGACTTGAAAATTCTGCTAAAGACCAAAAAAGACATTAATGGTGCCATAGAAAAACTTACAACATCAATAACAGACAGTATAAACAGTAACACCTTTAACAGTAAGATTAACAATTTACAAAAGACTAACTCGCCACAGCATATTCGTATCTTATTAAAGAAAAATAAGATACTAACCATCTTATATGCTCCTAAACCATCACCTCCTAAATTGATATCTCTGTGAAATTGGCCCCCCATCCTCAACTTTTTTTAAAAATTTTGAGAGTTCTTATAGCCCCCCCAAGAGTTCTAGAGTTCCCTATACTTTTTAGAAATAGTTCTATTGTTTAAACCACCGAAAATACCATCCAAAGTTGCAAAAAACGGAAATCCCGTTTTGTGCAACTTACAAGTCTTATAACACTTTGGATACCTGGTCCTATGCCACTTCGATCTTGCTCTGCGTTTTTCCTTCAATAAGATACGAATATGCTGTGGCAAGTCAGTCTTTTGTGAATTGTTGAACTTATTGATAAAAGTGTTATTATTTATACTGTCTGTTATTAATGCTGTCAGTTTTTCAATGGCACCATTAATGTCCTCTTTTGTCTTTAGCGGAATTTTTAAGTCTAGTTTGTTTTCCAAAGCATCACGAAATTGGTCCCAGTTCACTCGTCCTGTGATCAATTTAACCTCTGTGAAGTTGGCCCCCATCCTCAACTTTTTAAAAAATATTTGAGAGTTCTTATAGCCCCCCCAAGAGTTCTCTGGTATTAAAAAAAAATTTATATTGTTTAAACAACCGAAAATAACACGCAAAATTACGAAAAATGAAATCCCGTTTTGTGTTATAACTCTTTAATTATTAATTTTAGAACTAAAGTTCATTATATTAATTTTTATAACTCTTAGGGGTGCCATAGGAAAACTCATCAGAACTCCTGAAATCCAAAAACAAATTTCGACCAAAATTTTTATCTTACTCTTACCAAGTCAAAAGGGTGAAAATTTATCTCGGAAAAAAATTATTCTGATTGGTGTTCTAATAGCTCCTTGACGAGCACAACCAATAATTACTGGTGTGTTTTAATCTAGGATGCGAAACGAAAAAGTTTTGGAGCATCGAAATATCAAAAAAAAAGTTTTGAAAATTGCGAGGCTTATATCTTTTGTTTGGTCAACTTTAGGGCAAAGGTTCATTATATTAATTTTTATAACTCTTAGGGCGGCCAAGGAAAACTCATCAGAACTCCTGAAATCCAAAAACAAATTTCGACCAAAATTTTTATCTTACTCTTACTAAGTCCAAGGGGTGAAAATTTATCTCGGAAAAAAATTATTCTGATTGGTGTTCTAATAGCTCCTTGACGGGCACAACCGATAATTACTGGTGTGTTTTAATCTAGGATGCGAAACGAAAAAGTTTTGGAGCATCGAAATATCGAAAATATTTTTTTGAAAATTGCGAGGCTTATATCTTTTGTTTAATCAATTTTATTGCAAAGGTTCATTATATTAATCCGACGGAGGCAATGTTTTTCTGATTGGAATTTATCTTCTTACGGGTGATTGGCCCAGTATGAAGGACCCCGTCATCCTGAAATCAATGTCCTGGCAGAAAGTCGCCAGGAACACATCCTAGAAATATTACTCCTTCCAGGGCCCCTTTTCTCTCGTTTGATCACCGACCCAGTCCTCCGCAGGGATTGGTTACCACCACCTTAGGCTGGGTTACTCGGTTTTCGCAGGCCTACCACGAGCAGGTGAGAGCAGGGTTTTTTTAACGTGCCGGAGGTGATTTTAAATTTCCCCGCCCTCACCCCCCGGCCCGGGAAAATCCCGTATAGCCTAAAAGGCGAGGTAGGGAAGAACAAAAAAAAAAAAAAAAGGACGAGTGAACTGGGACCAATTTCGTGATGATTTGGAAAACAAACTAGACTTAAAAATTCCGCTGAAGACAAAAGAGGACATTAATGGTGCCATTGAAAAACTGACAGCATCAATAACAGACAGTATAAATAATAACACTTTTATCAATAAGTTCAACAATTCACAAAAGACTGACTTGCCACAGCATATTCGTATCTTATTGAAGGAAAAACGCAGAGCAAGATCGAAGTGGCATAGGACCAGGTATCCAACAGATAAAACTCACTATACCCAACTGACTAACAAACTAAAATCTGAAATTAGAAAATACAAAATTCAAAATTTACTAAACTTTACTGAAAAACTTACACCTACCGACAAATCACTATGGACGACCACTAAAAGGCTCCTGAAATTTAAAGACTATAATCATCCACTTCTTACTGAAGTTCAAACCTGGTCCAAATCCGATGAAGAAAAATCACAAATCTTTGCTCATCACCTCTTTAAAACCTTTGATCCACACTCTGATATTCTTAATCCAAATCACCTTGAAAGTATTGAAGCAGAACTGGATATCCCACTCCAAATGTCTCTTCCACCTAAAGCCTTTCATCCTTCAGAAATATCCGACATCATTCAAAGGTTACCTTCCCGAAAAGCTCCTGGACACGACCTAATTACATCCCAGATCCTAAAACTGCTTCCTCGGAAAGCCATCCTATTCCTTACGTATATATATAATGCTGTTCTGCGTACCACATACTTTCCTAACCCTTGGAAATTATCTATTATCAAAATGATACATAAACCCAAAAAGCCACCAGAAAATCAATCCTCTTATCGCCCTATCTCCCTTTTACCTATCCTAGGCAAAATCCTGGAAAAGCTCATCCTAGCACCCCATCCTAGATTCTAATCACATTATCCCAGATCATCAATTTGGATTCCGCAGATCTCATTCCACTATCCAGCAATGCCATCGTGTGGTGGATGTGTCTCCTCTGCATTGGAGCGCGGAATGTACTGCACGGGAGTCTTTCTCGATGTAGAACAGGCTTTTGATCGAGTCTGGCACCCAGGACTGCTTTACAAACTCCGTAAATTCCTACACCCTACATACTTCCTCATTATCCGTTCCTATCTAACTGATAGATCCTTCAAAGTAAATCATAATAATGCCTTTTCATCCCTTTTTTCCCAGACCGCTGGTGTTCCTCAAGGTAGTATCCTAGGTCCTATCCTTTACATAGTTTATACAGCTGATATGCCAACCCATCCTAACAGAGTTATTATCACGTATGCCGATGATACATGTGTCCTATCAATTAATAACGACCCAACAATTGCATCCCAAACCCTTCAATCACACATCACAAACCTTGAAGAATGGTTTCAAAACTGGAGGATCAAAATAAATTCCAATAAATCCCATCAAATCACCTTTACCCTTCGTCGTAAACCTATGTCCTCTTGTCCTACAGTATCCTTTAATAATACCCCACTTATCACTGTTGAACAAATTCGATACCTCAGATACCTCGATACGTCAGACGGACTCAGCATGTTAAACAATTAAAAGCAAGTTACCTCCGCTCTTTGAATCTCTTAAGAATGGGCAGTAACACTAGCTGGGGTGCCGATCGAAAAAGCATGCTAACCCTGTGTAGGACACTAATAAGATTGAAATTGGACAATGGCTGTAATGTTTACAACTCGGCATCGAGTACCATTTTAAAAATTCTAGATCCTGTACAAAACGCTGCCCTCAGAATAGCTACTGGTGCTTTCCGATCAAACCCTGCAAATAGCCTATCTGGCGAGCTTCCGCTTGACATACGGAGACAACAACTTGACCTCATTTACTTTGTTAAGATCCGTTCTGCTTCTAATCATCCACTGACTGATTTATTTTCAAATATGCAATACATAAATCCACAACAAACTGAATCACCAAATAGAATATCATTTACAATAAGAGTTTCAACTTTACTAAATAATATAAATATTGAACTACCTATTTTTCAAGAAACTGCAGTTTCGCCAATTTATCCTTGAGGACTTCCTTCTTCAAAAATTCTTCTTTCTCACCAAATTTATTAAAAACAACACAATGCCTTATATATAGCAACAGGAATTTCTCAAGCTTCAAGACAGACTAGGTGATTCTGACTTTATAACTGTCATCAAACAGAAAATGAAGGCAAAGTGGGAACAGATATGGTCTAAATTAACCGAAAATAAATTTAGGGAGGTTAAGGGTGACGTTTCCTCTTGGACATCGTCAAATAGGAATAACTACAGAGAGGAAGTAATTCTTATGCACCTGCGTATAGGTCATACACGCCTTACTCATGGATACTTGATGGCCCGTGATTCTTCGCCAACATGTCAAACTTGTGGGACTCCTCTGACAGTGAAACACATTTTAACGGAATGCAGAGCTTACGAAACATTTAGACTATCTTGTGACTTGACAAACGATCTACACTCCATTTTACAGGGCAATACGAATGAGATTTTCTTTTCTGAAATGTTCTAAACTTGAGCATAGAATCTAGTTCTCGATGAAAATAAGGAAATAATGACCCTAGTGGTTGAACCCTTAAAAAAAAAAGAAGAAATAAAAAACGTTTTTACGTTTGTAGAACGTATTTAAAATCCACCTAATCAATGCAATGGCATTGTTAAAGAAATTATTTCATTGTACTTGGGTGAAAGAACAAGTAAAATATAAAATCATTTCATGGATATATAAGGCATATGTTCATAACCTTAAATACATTTACTGTAGTTTAGTGATTATAGATCTGAAATTATATTTAAATAATTATTAATAATTTAGTTATCAACATTTATTCCGAAAAATTTTCATGTAACGTTTTAGAAAATAATTTTGTTTATTATAAATAATAACTATTTGTCATTTTTAGGAGTTAGGAAAAAATGGTAAATATAACTTTTATAAGAAATTGATAATTAAATAAAGGAGAAAAAAATAAAAATACTTAGTCAGATCGAAAATGAATCTTCGGAAATATTGGTCAGAAGATATACGTATTATATATGGTTGGAAAGCAGAGAATTTCATAAAACATAATATGTAATATAGAAAGTTGTAGAAGGTAAAGAAGAGTGAAGAAAAAATAATAACATGTTTTCAAGGAAATTAAATGAAATTTTCTTACTTAATGAAAACTTTAATTTTTTTAAAAAGTTTGATAAAGTATTTAAAAGCGATAGATTCAAGGCAATCACATTGTTTATGATCCTATTTCATTGTACTTGTGTGAAAGAAGAAGTGAAATATAAAAATATTTCATGGATATGATTATAACCTTAAATATATTTACTGTAGTTTAATAACTTTAGATCTGACAATATATTTAAATAATGAGGTATCTATCGCCCTTTTATTCCCAAAAATCATTATGTAACCATTTAGAAAATTAAATTAGTAAATAATTTGATAAATTTTCCCTTTATCGATATTCCAACAGAATCCATTTACAATTAGTGTCACAACTTTAGACCGGTCTATGACAGACAATGTAAATTTCTTAATTCTGTTTTAAATTAATTGTAATAAATTAGGGAGTAATTATTAGCCAATTTCATTTCTCCACTGCCCTTCTTCTTCCCTTCACTTATGCCGAGAATTTCTACTTTGTAGGTCCTCATTTCCTCCACCAGCTCGACCTCCTTCCCAGTTAAAGTTTTTATGTTCCACGTTCCCATTCGTATATCCCTTAGAGCGCCAGGTGGTTTCCTTGAAGACAGTCCGCATCCCAGGCTAGTTAATTGCTAGATTAAGTAAAATATGTCCGAATAGTGTGTACCTAAGTGTTTTTTATCTTTTTTATCCAATATTGAAATTCAAAAAACAACAATAGACAAAAAAACACATCAAACAACCATAATAAGAAATAAGAGGACAGGTACAAAGTACAGTAATGAAACTGAATACAGGGAGATCTAACTACAGTTTAATGCTTGCATCGCTCTGTCTTTGTCTCCTTTTCAACTGACTAATTCTGCAAATACTGCTGCTATAATTTGTGAACAGTGAGCTTTTGTACATTTAAACATTTTCACATTAAATAGTGAGGTGAGAGATATTAATTAACAATTAAGTTTAATAGTTAATTGATACTAGTTCGGTAGAGACAGCATAGCTGGTCGGTAAATCCCTTTATGGGTCTTTCGTACGTCTAGCTACGTAAGATTCACGGCCAAGGCTCTATTTACGATCACAACTTCCTTCGAGTGATATCGAGTTCGTATCCAAACTGATAAATATTTTTTTTTCTTTTTTCTTCTCTCTTTATTCTATTTGTTTATTTTACTCTAAGACTTTTACTTTGGTTTAATTATGTATATTGCGATTTTTTCTTATTTTAACTGTAAATAATGTAAATAGCTTAGTTTTAAGAATTTATTTCGTAAATTTTTATTATATATATTTTTTTTAGTGTTATAACAGGAACAGATTTTTTTTTCTCTCATTATGGAACCTACATGGACAATACGTCTGGTGAAGAAGCGGAGGAAGAGACACCATTTTCCGAGGTCAGTGAGACCGATTCACAATATTTAAAAAGAAGGACTCTTCAAAAGCACAATCGAAACTCTGCCCCCGGTTCAGCGGGCAACTCGCCAAACAAGAAAAAAAATAAATCGACCAAATCAAAAAAGACATCTGAAACAAACAAAACTACACCAAACACGCGTAGCAAAATCACTTCAGCCATCAAATCAGAATTAATTTCACCACACACCTCAATCAGTAACTCTGTTACAGCCAACAATACTGAAAACAAGATTCTGAAGCCAAAAGAAACTTGTGATCGTCCTCACCTTCTCAAGTCATCCAGCCTCAACCATCCATCTCCACAGCTACGGACTATCCTCAACAGGGTTCGAGAAATTTACATCTCCAAATCACCATCAAGAACCAGCAGCCTCGACGACAGGCGCCTCAGGCTTCCCAATCCAAGCCTAAAACTGCTAAACCTCAGCCTCAACCTCCTCATCCGCAAATCCCTCTTCACCGTCTACCCTTAAGGGTCAAACTCCCGCCAGAGCATCCACTCCCAGTTCCTTCCGCTCCTAATCCCAATGTAAACATCCCACCACAAGCCCAACAGAATATTGATCCAACTCCTCGCATCTCACGTCGGGCACATCCCCCTTCCAGCAATCCTAGTCACACAAATTACCCATCACATCCTCCTGACCTAAATCCACTCCACAGCCAAAAACCTTCCGACATCAATTCTGTCCTTTCAACATTCCTGATAGATCTTCAAGAGACTATCAAACCGCTCATTACCCTCCTCACCAGACTCCTTTCCGAAATCCCGTTCAACTTCCCCCGATGAATACAAAGCCCCTAGCTATCGTTTTATGGAACGCTAATGGACTACTCTACCACTGAGACGAATTAGACTTATTTCTCCATGACAATCTCTTAACATCCTTCTGACGCCCTCTTGACATCAACCTCTTGACGCCCTTCTGACGGAAACTCACTTCACTCAACGGACACATTTCTACATACATGACTACAACACTTACAGATCTGACCACCCAGATAACACTTCCCACGCTGGTTCCTGCATCCTTATCCATAAATCTTTATCCCACTCCCTTATTCTTTCCACTCCAACTGATGCCATTCAATCAACTTCTGTAGTCCTTTCAATTCACCCTTCCCATCTCACATTCTCAGCTGTATACTGTCCTCCTGGTAATTCCATCTCCTATAACCTCCTTGAATCCTTATTGCAATTCCTCGGATCGCGCTTTATTGCTGGAGGAGACTACAATGCTAAACACCAACGATGGGGTTGTCGCACATCCAACCCCCGCGGTAATATCCTATCACGTGTTTCATCTTCCAACAATTATTCAATCCTTTCGCCCATGAGTCCTACTTATTGGCCAACATCCCTCAAAAAACGTCCCGATATCCTAGATATATTTATAACTTCCTAGATCTCCTCCTCACAAACCATAATCAAATCACTCGATGACATTTCTTCAGACCATAGTCCAGTGCTGCTTTCACTACATTCAAGCTATGCTCCTAAACCATCATCTCCTAAATTGATTACAGGACGAGTAAACTGGGACAAATTTCGTCATGACTTGGAAAACAAACTAGACTTGAAAATACCGCTAAAGACCAAAAAAGACATTAATGGTGCCATAGAAAAACTTACAACATCAATAACAGACAGTATAAACAGTAACACCTTTAACAGTAAGATTGACAATTTACAAAAGACTAACTCGCCACAGCATATTCGTATCTTATTAAAGAAAAACGCAGAGCAAGATCGAAGTGTCATAGAACTAGATATCCAACAGACAAAACTCATTATACCCAACTGACTAACAAACTAAAATCAGAAATTAGAAAATACAAAATTCGAAATTCACTAAATTTTACTGAAAAACTTACACCTACCGACAAATCACTGTGGACGACGACTAAACGGCTCCTGAAATTTAAAGACTTTAATCATCCACTTCTTACTGAAGCTCAAACTTGGTCCAAATCTGATGAAGAAAAAACCCAAATTTTTGCTCGTCACCTCTTCAATACTTTTAATCCACATCCTGATATCCTTAATCCAAATGTATTGAAACAGAACTGGATATTCCACTCCAAATGACTCCTCCTCCTAAAGCATTTCATCCTTCAGAAATATCCAATATTATTCACAGATTACCCTCCCGCAAAGCTCCTGGCCACGACCTAATCAATTCCCATATTCTTAAGCTACTTCCTCGAAAAGCCATTCTATTCCTTACTTACATTTATAACGCCGCACTCCGTTCCACATATTTTCCTGACCCTTGGAAACTATCTGTAGTCAAAATGATACAGAAACCCAAAAAGCCACCAGAATACGCATCCTCTTACCGTCCTATCTCTCTTTTACCCATCACGGGAAAAATCCTGGAGAAGCTCATCTTAAAACGCCTGTATCCCGTCCTAGATACTAACCACATAATCCCTGATCACAAATTTGGATTTCGCATATCCCATTCCACTATCCAGCAATGTCATCGTGTGGTAGAAGTTGTCTCCTCTGCATTTTAGTGCGGAATGTATTGCACTGGAGTTTTTCTCGACGTTGAGCAGGCGTTTGATCGAGTATGGCATCCAGAAATTCTTTACAAACTCCGTGAATTCATTCTCCCTACATATTTTCTTATTATCAGTTCCTATCTTACTGATAGACACTTCAAAGTAAATCACAATAATACCTATTCATCCCTCATTTCTCAATCTGCCGGAGTTCCTCAAGGTAGTATCCTTGGTCCTATCCTTTACACAGTTTATACAGCTGATATCCCAACCCATCCTAACACTGTCATCACTACGTATGCTGATGACACATGTATCCTGTCAGTTAATAATGATCCAACAATTGCATCCCAAACTCTTCAATCAAACATCACAAACCATGAAGAATGGTGTCAAAACTGGAGGATTAAAATAAATCCCATCAAATCACCTTTACCCTTCGTCGTAAACCAATGACTTGCTGTCCTATAGTATCATTTAATAACACCCCACTTATCCCTGTAGAACAAATCCGATACCTAGGACTCCAGCTGGAGAAACGTCTCAATTTGGAATCCTCATACAAGACTGAAACGACAAGAAACTGCTCGACGTTTTCGCTTAGTCCAACACTTACTGGACAAACGCTCTAAACTTCCAATTTATTACAAACGACTTATATACTTGACTATAATAAGACCTATTTGGACTTACAGAGTTGAGCTATGGGGCTCCACTAAACCATCAAATTCCTCTCGTATCCAATTTTTACGATCCAAAATCCTTCGTAAAATCCTCAATGCTCCTTACTTCGTCACAAATAAAATAATCCATAAAGACCTCAATGTTCCATATGTTTCCGATTTGGCCAAATCCAGATACCTATCCTTCCATAATAAACTTCATAACCATCCGAATCCTATTGTTTCTAACCTTGCTTCTTCTTCGATTCCTGATAACACTCCGAGGCGTCTGAAAAGAAGATGGCCTCGTGATCTCCTCATGTAGACAAATTATTAGAGTACTACCAATGGGTAGTTTCTCAACAAGCGTGTTTCATGTGATTATATTCCTCTGTACACATTTACTTGATGTATTCATACTAATACAGTTGTAAATATCATAATAAAAGTTTTTAAAAATAATAATAATAATTGTACAATAGATGAAGTAGATTGGTAATGTAAAAAATAGTTTATTTAAAATGTGAATAGTTTCAGTGAATATAAGGATTGCTCTGATTTATTATTATATTTATTAAACTGTACTTGTGTATGAGAAGAAGTGGAATATAAAAATATTTCATAGATATGTTTATAACCTTAAAAATATTTACTGTAGTTTAACAACTCTAGATCTGATATTATATTTAAATATTTAGGTATCTATCATCCTTTTATCCCGAAAATTAATCATGTAACCTTTTAGAAAATTAAATTAATGAATAGTGCAATTAAACTTACACGTCGCTCTATCCTTGATACGATTTAATGTGCTTATTATTTAAAATACTGCTCTAAGACTTTTTCAACAGTGACTATATTAATTGTTTTACATTTTAATATTCACATATGATCAGGTGAGTGACTATTTATTAACAATGAAACAGTTATAAATTAGTGCTCGTTTGGTTAGCCCATGTGGCTAGTAATTCCCTTGCGGGTTTTACCTTATCTCCGATAAGTTCAAGCCAAGGCTCGGCACTGTGTACAATAACATTCTTCAGTGTTATTCTCAGTTCGAATCCAAGACATTTAACTTCATTTTTTTTTCTTTATATTTTCTTTTTTTTTTTTCTTTCCAGAGACTCTTTTATTTAATTTTTTTTCTTTGATTATTTATTTTTTGGAAATGAATTATTTTATATTTTATTTTATATCTGTATATATTTATGTAAATAATTTTGTAAATAGCTTAGTTTTTAAGAAGTTATCTCATAAATTTTAATTTTAATATTTAGGTTTATATATATATACATTTTTTTTTTTTTTTTCTCTCTAACACTTATCATGATGGATCTGGATAAGAACACATCATGTGAAGACACGGAAGATGAGACACCCTTTTCGGAAATTAGCGAGACCGACTCGCAATATTTGAAAAGGCGTACACTCCAAAAGCGTCTCCGAAACTCAGTTCCCGGATCGGGACAAAACTCACCTAATAAAAAAAAAAAGAAAAATAAATCAAATAAGCAACCAGAACAAGATAAATCTCCACCGAGAACTAGGAGCAAATCTAATGCCACTCAATCAGAGCCAACTGCACCAAAAACATCAGAAAGCAAAAACTCAATTCAAGAAAAAAACTTATCTCACAAGACTCCGCAGCTTCAAGATTTTTCTGATCCTGAGCCGCCGCCAATATTTGTTTCAAAAATTAAGAACTTTATGTCGTTTGGTCAACAAATTGCAGATTTGATCGGACAGCCAAATTTTCGATGTTACTCGAGAGTGAACGACATCAAAATCAATACTAATTCTAGAGACAATTATAAAAAACTGATCAATTTTTTAACATCCAATAACTACGACTTCCACTGTTACCAATTAAAACAAGAAAAGGCGTATCGAGTGGTCCTGAGAGGACTGCATTCAACCACACCCATATCTGCTATCAAATCGGGCCTCGAAGAAATCGGTCATAACGTCAGGCACATAGCACCTGTACTACATCCTAGAGAAAGATATCCGCTCCCATTATTTTTTATAGACTTAGAACCAGCAAAAACCAATATTGAAATATTCCAGGTTCAACGATTGGTTTACTCAATAGTCCGTTTTGAGGAACCGAAACAGAAGCCTCTAATTGTACAATGCACTAAGTGTCAAAACTTGTGCCATACAAAGGCCTATTGTTATCACGAAGTCAGATGCGTTAAATGTGCCGGCCTACACGCTTCAGACACTTGCCAGAAGCAAAGAGATGAGCCTGCGACGTGTGCTCTTTGTGGCGAAGCCCATCCTGCGAGCTACAGAGGATGTGAAGTGTATAAAAATCTTTACAAACAAAGATCACGAAACTCAGCGGTGAAAAATCTTGGATCTGCTCAGAAAACTTACACTGAGGCACCTGAAATTGAAAATCAGGAAATTTTCCCAGCATTGCCGACTTCACCTTCCCTCGTCATCCAACAACAACCATCCATCTCTACAGCTAAGGACTCGCCTCACCAGAATCTCAGAAATTCTCACTCCCAGTCTTCCATCAGTAAGAAGCAGCCTCAACGTCAGGCGCCTCAGGCCTTCCAATCCAAGCCCAAAATCCCTAATCCTCAGCCTCAACCTCGCCAGCAAATCCCTCCTCATCATTTACCCTTAAGAGTCAAACTCCCGCCAGAGCATCCACATCCAGCTCCATTCGTTCCTAATCCCAGGATGAACCCCCCTCCACAAGTCCAACAGAATTTAGATCCTCCTCGTACCCCACGACGGGCCCATCCCCCACCCAACATTCCTAGTCGCATAACCTACTCATCACAACCTCATGATCCAAACCCCCTTCCCAGCCCAACACCATCCGACATCAACACTATTTTATCGTCATTCCTGATAGATCTTCAACAGACTATCAAACCGCTCATAACCCTTCTAACCAGACTCCTTTCCGAAATCCCGCTTAGCTTCCCTCGATGAACACGAAGTCCCTAGCTATTCTCTTATGGAACGCTAATGGACTGCAAAACCACCGTGACGAACTAGACATATTTCTCCATGACAATTATATTGACATTGCTCTCCTGACAGAAACTCACTTCACCCAACGGACACATTTCTACATACGTGACTACATCACCTATAGATCTGACCACCCAGACAACACTGCCCACGCCGGTTCTTGCATCCTTATCCACAAATCTTTACCCCATTCCCTTATTCCTTCTATTCCAACAGATGCCATTCAGTCAACTTCTGTAATCCTCTCAACTCGTCCTTTCCATCTAACACTTTCAGCTGTATACTGTCCTCCTGGCAATTCCCTCTCGTACAGCCTACTTGAATCCTTATTACAATCCCTCGGATCGCGCTTTATTGCTGGAGGAGACTACAATGCTAAACACCAACGATGGGGTTGTCGATCATCCAACTCCCGTGGTAATACCCTTTCACAAGTTTCTTCTTCCAACAATTATTCCATCCTCTCGCCCATGAATCCTACTTATTTTCCAACATCCCTCAAAAAACGTCCCGATATCCTGGACATATTTATCACCTCCCAGATTTCCTCCTCCCAAACTATAATCAAATCCCTGGATGACCTTTCTTCAGACCATAGTCCAGTTCTGCTTTCACTACATTCTGACTTTGCTCCTAAACCATCACTTCCTAAACTGATCACTGGACGAGTAAACTGGGACAAATTTCGTGATGATTTGGAAAACAAACTAGACCTCAAAATCCCGCTAAAGACAAAAGAAGACATTAATTGTGCCATAGAAAAACTGACATCATCAATAACAGACAGTATAAATAATAACACATTTATCAATAAGATTAACTTCCCACAAAATACTAACTTGCCACAGCATATTCGTATCTTATTACAGGAAAAACGCAGAGCAAGATCGAAGTGGCATAGGACTAGATACCCAACAGATAAATCGCATTACACCCAACTGACTAACAAACTGAAATCAGAAATAAGAAAATACAAAATTCAAAATTTACTAAATTTTACTGAAAAACTTACAACCACTGACAAATCATTATGGATGACCACCAAAAAACTTCTTAAGTTTCAAGACTTTAATCACCCACTACTTACTGATTCCCAAACCTGGTCCAAATCCGACGAAGAAAAAGCCCAACTATTTGGTCAACATCTCTTCCAAACTTTTAACCCACATCCCGATATCCTTAATTCAACTCACATCAATTGTATTGAGGCAGAACTGGATATTCCTCTCCAAATGTCTCTGCCACCCAAAGCATTTCATCCCATAGAAATATCCAACATCATTCAAAAATTGCCATCCCGTAAAGCTCCTGGACATGATCTAATTACATCCCAGATCCTAAAACTTCTTCCTCGAAAAGCCATCCTATTCCTTACTTACATATATAATGCTGTACTCCGTTCTACATATTTTCCTGATCCTTGGAAACGATCTATTGTTAAAATGATCCACAAACCCAAAAAACCACCAGAATACCCATCCTCTTACCGTCCTATCTCTCTTTTACCCATCATGGGCAAGATCCTAGAAAAACTCATCTTAAAACGCCTGTACCCTATCCTAAATTCTAAACACATAATCCCAGATCACCAATTTGGTTTCCGAACTTCCCATTCCACTATACAGCAATGTCATCGTGTGGTAGACGTAGTATCCTCTGCATTGGAGCGCGGAATGTACTGTACGGGAGTCTTTCTCGACGTTGAACAGGCGTTTGATAGAGTTTGGCACCCGGGACTGCTGTACAAACTCCGAAAATTCCTACCACCTACATACTTCCTCATTATCCGTTCTTACCTTACTGATAGATACTTTAAAGTAAATCACAATAACGCCTATTCATCCCTTTTTTCCCAGTCCGCTGGTGTTCCTCAAGGTAGTATCCTAGGTCCTATCCTCTATACAGTTTATACAGCTGACATCCCAACCCATCCCAACACTGTCATCACCACATATGCCGATGACACATGTATCCTATCAGTAAACAATGACCCAGCAATTGCATCCCAAATGCTTCAATCACACATCATAAATCTAGAAGAATGGTGTCAAAACTGGAGAATTAAAATAAACTCCAATAAATCCCACCAAATTACCTTTACCCTTCGTCGTAAACCAACGACTTCCTGTCCTACAGTTTCCTTTAACAATACTCCACTTATCCCTGTTGAGCAAATCCGATACCTAGGACTCCACCTGGACAAACGACTAACTTGGAATCCTCATACTAGACTGAAACGACAAGAAACCGCTCGACGTTTCCGATTACTTCAGCACTTACTAGACAAACGCTCTAAACTTCCCATTAATTACAAAAGACTCATATACTTGACTATAATAAGACCTATTTGGACTTACGGAGTTGAGCTATGGGGCTCCACTAAACCATCGAATTCCTCTCGCATCCAATCCTTACAATCCAAAATCCTTCGTAAAATCCTCAATGCTCCTTACTTTGTCACTAATAAAATTATCCATAAAGATCTTAATGTTCCTTATGTTTCAGATCTGGCCCAATCCAGATACCTATCCTTCCATAATAAACTTCAGAATCATCCCAACCCTCTCGTTTCTAACCTTGCTTCCTCTTCAATTCCTGATAACCCTCCGAGGCGTCTGAAAAGAAGATGGCCCCGTGATCTCCTAATGTAGTCATATCATTAGAGTGCTACCATTGGGTAGTTACTCAGCAAGTGTATTCATGTCATTATATCAATTATGTCCAAATTTACTTGATGTATTTATGTAATATAGTTGTAAATGTCATAAAGAAATAAAAAAAAAAAAAAAAAAAAAAAAAATTAATGAATAGTTTGATGAATTTATTTTTTTGTGATATTCCTACGGTATCCACTTACAATTAGTGTGACAACTTTTAACCGTTCTATGATAGACAATGCAAATCTCTCTATTCCGTTTTAGTCAACTTTGCAATGGAAAATAACAGTTTAATAACTAATAGTCGTAAAATCCATAATCAACGGATTGGGTAATCCATAATCAACGGATCGTACTGTAATGAAAAATGAAATACAAAAAAAATTACTTCGTAAAATAATTGTTACTTTTTTTTATGAACTCGAAGAAGGTTAAATATATAATTAAGTATTAGTTAATTAAGTATTTAGTATTAGTTTTAATAATAATAAATTGTTTTATTTTATTATATTATATTATTTTAAAGTCACTGTAACAGAAAACAGCTGATTGGGAGAAAAAACAAAAGACAGTTGAGTCGAGAGAGAGATGGCGGAACCTCTTGAGTGTTGAGGCACGATAAGGATTTTGTGTGTAAAATGCTTTAGTTTTACAGTATACACCGGATTTTCTTTACTATTCATGGACCTGTGATTATCAGCGACGAGTGCCGCTCGATCTTACTAGTTGGCGAATAAACATTGTGACAACTTGAGGAAATAAATTGGGAAGACACTGACGACGCTAGATGGAATAAGATCCCGCCGATACCCCAGATTGGACAATGTGCCAATTGGACAAAGTTCGGCATAGAGATTGTGTAAATATGTATATATAAGTTTTTATTTACTATCTTTTTTTTTTAAATGTTTGTAATTGGTTTATTATATAGTCTAAGTTTATGTTTAGTTCTATAATAATTTTATATTCTTTTTTTTTATAATTAAAGTTAGTTGTATTTTCTTTGTTTTCTTATAAATCTAATTTCTTGTTCATAATTTTCATTTCCTTTAACAGTTATTTAAATTAATAGAAACAAGCAAATTCATCTTTAGTATTAATAATAGCCAGTTTTATTTTTTTTATTTTTGTTCTGTTTGCTTTCACGTTTTATGTATATATTATATTGGTTATTTTTAGGTTTAATAAGGAATTGTAAAACCCTTGAAAAGGTTACTGAAAGTCATTATTAACCAAGTAAGAAGGTTCGATAGATTATAAGGTTAATTAACATATGTTTTTAAACCCATAGGTTCCGAGTTCGTAGCTCACTTCGCGAATTCTTTTGTTTTTAATTAAATTTATTTATTGTATTATTTTATTTTTTATTTTTATGGTTTTCGCTATTTTCCAAATTCAACCAATTAAATAGCGTGGCGCTCGTTAGATAGTTAGTAATGATTAATTGACCCTTGATTTTTTTTTTTTATAGAAGTAGAAGAATAGAAAGTAGAAAAATCATTGTTAATCAATAAATCGGAATGAATAACTGGAGTCAATGAATTAGATTACCACGCTCAGGTGTTCACACTTGAGTGATTCATCACTCAATGAGTGAGCCTAGTCGTTTTTAGTGAACCACGATCACCACCCTACTTTAATCAGTATGTTCCTAAATACCTAAGGTGGTGTAGTAAGCACTGGTCTCCGAAATCATTTCCTGAAGTCCAGTCGCCAGAATATAATTTATTTTCTATTATAACAGCTTTCAACGGAAATAAATGTTTTGGGAGACCAAATAACCAAGTGCAGAAAAATGGTCTGTGTGTGTGTGTGTATGTTAGCAGTCTAGCTCAAAAACGAAAAGTCGTACGAAACTGATATTACATATTTAAGATAGGTATATGCCTTAGACGTGACAGCCATTATTTCATTAAAATCGCCTAACTGGAAGTGGCACATTATATCAATGCTGAAACACATTTTTACAATTTTCTCAAAAATGACTCTAACGATTTTTATTAAACTCGGTGTATCATTGTATAGTTCAATAGTCTTTAATATCATTGAGGTTTTATCACCATTGATGTCACTAAATGCCCAATGTTCATATACGCCTTCCTCTTTAATATGGTTTATTTTAAAAAGCTAATCATCTCACATTATTCAGAGTTTAAAAAAATGCTAAATATAACTTTTGAAAGAATTTGATAATTGAATAAAGGAGAAAAAAATAAAAATGCTTATCTAGATTGTAAATGAAACTCCGAAAATACTAGTCAGAAGGTATACGTATAATATATCGTTAGATTAGAAAAAAAAAAAATCTAATATAGAAAGTTGTAGAAGGTAAATGGAGAGTGGCAAAGAAATTATAAATAATTTTTGAAAACTAATAATATTTAGCATAAATCACATGTTTTCAAGGAAATTAAATGAAATTTACTTACTAAATGTTAACTTTTAAAATATTTTTTAAGTTTGAAAAAGTAATTAAAATCCACCTAAACAAGGCAATAACATTGTTTAAAAACTTATTAAATTGTACTTGTGTAAAAGAAGAAGTAAAATATAAAATCATTTCATGGATGTATAAAGTATATGTTTATAACCTTAAATACTTTTATTATAGTTTAATAGTTCCAGATCTGATATTATATTTAAATAATTAGGTATCAACGTCCGCTTATTTCGAAATATTTTCGTATAACTTTTTTGAAAATTGAATTAGTGAATAATTTCATGAATCTTCCCTTTGTGATATTCCAACAGTATCCATTAATTTTTCATTGTACTTGTGAATATGAAGAAGTGGAATATAAAAATTGATGGGAGAACCCTGCTTGGTGTACGGAACTGGAGAGCTGCAGCAGAAGACAGAGCCAACTGGCGGAGGCTCTTGGAGGAGGCCCAGTCTCGGTAACGGGATGTTGTGCCACACATGATGATGATGATGAATATAAAAATATTTCATAGATATGTTTATAACATTAAATACATTTACTGTAGTTTAATAACTCTAGATCTGATATTATATTTAAATATTTTTATAACCTTATATTATTATTTATTAATATAAAATTGGACATAAAAAATTAAATTTGTGATCTGCAAATTTCTTTGCAATGAGCAAATTTTTTGGCAGCTTCACAGCGTTCCATTACAATCAAGGAAATAGTTCAGTTCATTAGGTCTCTTGGCTACCGCCTACGTAATCGTCGAGGTGGGCTGTACGGATTTCTGGTGCTTTTAAGGTTTTCTGTCAGAGGATTTGTGCTGTAAGTTAGTCTTTGGTGAAAGTTGTTGTAATTTATTTTTGCAATGTCTGAAATTGTTATGATGTTCAAGTCTTTTTGTAATCTGTCGTTTGTGACATAAAATGGTGCGTCAACTATTCTTCGTAAAATTTTGGATTGGAAAGACTGGATTTTTTAATATTAGAAGTTTTAGCAGAACCCCATAGTTCTATGCCATAAGTCTAAATTGGTTTTAGTAAAACTTTATAGAGTTTAGTGAAACTTTATTTAGTTTGTTAGTCAAAGATAATTTTGAAAGTCTGTCAAGTAACCTAGATAAAAGACCGTATCGTCTGTTTAATTCCATACGTTTTTGTCTAATGTGTGTCCTCCAAGTTAGTCTTTTGTCGAGGTAAAAACCCAAATATTTAATTTCCTCGGATGCAGGAATTTCAATGTCATTAAAATATATTTCGGGGGAAGGGGTATGATTAAGAGTGAAAACTACGTACACACTTTTTTTTTCGTTTATTTTAATTTTCCACCTTGTGGCCCAATCAGCAATATCGTTCAAGTGGTTTTGAAGAGTGGTGGATGCTCGAATAGGATTTTTATCTGAACTGAGGATTGCGGTATCGTCAGCAAAAGTAGCCAGTAGGGTGTCACTGTGTTGCGGTAGGTCAGACATATATATATTGAACAATATTGGTCCCAGGACACTACCCTGAGGTCCTCATGCTTTTACAGATTTAATGTCTGAATATTCTGCCCCTACTTTTACTAAAAAATGTCTGTCTGTTAAATATGAGAGTAGTATTGAATAATGAAATGAAATGAAATGAAATGATAATATTTTTTTATTATCCTGGGACTGTTGTCCCTTTAGGACAAATTACAGATACAGATAATAGGTGGGAGGAAGTAAAATTTTAAGTTTGGAAAGCAATCCTTCATGCCATACTTTAACGAAAGCTTGACTGATGTCAAGAAAAACTCCAGGACAATAATTTTTAGATTCTAAACAATTAGAAATGTAATCTACTAACCGATGGCATTGTTGAACTGTAGAATGATGCTTTCTGAAACCGAATTGATGATTTGGAATAAATTTAAAGATATCGAGAGAATCGAGATGACGAAGAATTTTTTTTTTCAAATAATTTAGAAAAGCAAGGAAGAAGGCTGATTGGACGATAGGAATTCGGGGAGTCTAAAGATTTGTTAGCTTCTAATACCATGACAACTTCAGAATATTTCCAAAGGGTTGGGAAATGGGTGATTCTCAGCATAGAATTGTAAATATTTGTTAGAAAAAGGATTGCTTTAAAAGGTAAATTTTTAATGATGAAATTCTTAATTAAGTCAAATTCTGGAGCTTAATTCATAGGCAAGCTCTGAATAAAATTTTGAACTTATTAAGGGTTAATTGAATTTGGTGGTAATGTCATTGGTAACGGTACGTTAAGGTAATTTTGAGCAATTATAGCAGATAGTTTGTCATTAATATCATCATGAGGTTTAAATGTTTCTTCGAGATGGTGAACAAACAAGTGTGCTTTTTGAGCATCTGATTTTGCCCAATAACCATCAGGATGTTTGAGAGGATGAGAGACAGCATGATGCTGGAGAATCCGTTTGGTTATAGTCCAAAGTGGTTTATCACAAGTTGCTAGACCATTCAAAAAGTTGTCAAAATTTTCAGTCTTTGTACGTCTTATGTCTTCATGAAGCAGTCGAGTTAGTTTGTTAAACTTGTGTTTGTCAGATGGGTAACGAGTTCTTTGCCATAACCTACGAGCATTTCGTTTTTGTACGATGAGACGTCTTATCTCCGGTGAAATGTAATTATTGTCATGTTTGTCTGTCTTTTTGTAAGAGATATCAGAGGTCCATGCTGAATTTTGTATGGTTTGTGTTAAGTGATGAACTGCGTCGTCCAAGTCTTCAGGCGTTCTTATGTTAGTGTTAAGTGAAAGTGAATTTTCAATGGATGATCTAAACTTGTTCCAGTCGATTTTTCCAGGCGTTAACGATGGTCGTGGAGTTTTGGTTATAGGTTTTGAGTCTATCGTTAAAAGAAGAGGCGTATGATCTGAAGATAAGTCAGTCAAATTAGTAATGGCGCAATGCTGTACGTTTATTCCCTTGGCAATAAAAAAAAATCCAAAACGCCAGGAATCCTGTTAGCATCCGTGGGCCAATATGTCGGTGAAGAGGGCGACAAGCATTTACAATTCTGAGTAAGAATAGCGTTTTGAAGGGCTCTCCCCCTAGAGTTACTAATTCTGCTGCCCCACACCTGGTTTTTAGCGTTGTAATCTCCACAACATTAAAATCTTTTACTCATTAATGTAACAGCTGGTTAAACATTTGGATCGATAAATTCTTACCAGGAGGGCAATATAGAGCTGCTATAGCAAGGTTAAAATGAAATGCATTAACAACTATTGAAGTGCATTGGAAACTCTCACACGCCTCAGAAGCGTTAAAATGGTGACTGATTGAATTCTTTACTATAATGAGAGTTCCTCCCTTAGCTCTGTTCGAAGAATGGTCTGTCCGATAAATGATATAAGACGGTAAGTGAAACCTCATATTTTTGGTTAGGTGAGTCTCAGTAAGTAAAGCTATGTCTATGTCGTTATGAGTAAGAAAAATTTCGAGTTTATTTTTACGAGATAATACACCATTGGCATTCCAAAGAGTCACATTTAGTCCTTTCATTTGGTAAGCTTTGGAAGAACATGTCGTACCAGTGATGTTAGTAATGATATCAGGGGCGAAACAAGATTTTTTAATTAGTTTGACAGTTGTGTTGTAATGTCTGAGACGTTTGAGATGTTATTTAGTTGAAAATTAGGTATCTGTGTGTCATTTGGTCTCGTCAATTTATATGAGTAAGTTGATTCTGTAGCAATGTTCTGTGGATGTAAATAGTAGGGTAATGGTTGTAACGGTGGCTCAAGATTAAATGATGCATTCTGGACGATTTTCGAGGAGTCTTCTTTTTCTTTCTTAGTTGGCTGACTCGTCCCTTGTTCCTCATAAAATTCAAGATTCCTCATTGCTGGGCGCTGTCTAAGTTTCTTTAATTCTTTGCGTACAGTGCATACTATATAGTTCGCTGGGTGAGCTTCTTCACAAAGTACACATTTTTTTTTTTTTAATTTTATTTCATTGAGATTTACAACTGTATTACATGGAAAATACATTAAGTAAATGTGACATTAGTAACATGACATGTACAACATGAAGAGAAACTACCCATTGGTAGAACTCAAATTAAAGTTCTATATTAGAAGGTCCCGAGGCCATCTTCTTTTCAGACGCCTCGGAGGATTATCAGGGATCGAGGAAGAAGCAAGGTTTGAAACGAGAGGATTCGGATGGTTCTGCAGTTTGTTATGGAAGGATAGATATCTGGATTGGGCCAAATCGGAAACATATGGAACATTAAGGTCTTTATGGATGATTTTATTTGTGACAAAGTAAGGAGCGTTGAGGATTTTACGAAGGATTTTGGATTGTAAGGATTGGATACGAGAGGAATTCGATGGTTTAGTGGAGCCCCAAAGCTCAATTCCGTAAGTCCAAATAGGTCTTATTATTGTCATATATATGAGTCGTTTGTAATTGATTGTGAGCTTAGAGCGTTTGTCTAGTAAGTGCTGCAGTAGTCGAAAACGTCGGGCGGTTTCTAGTCGTTTCAGTCTGGTATGGGGGTTCCAAGTGAGTCGTTTGTCAAGGTGGAGTCCTAAGTATCGGATTTGTTCGACAGGGATAAGAGGGCTATTGTTGAAGGATACTGTAGGACAGGAAGTCATAGGTTTACGGCGAAGAGTGAAGGTAATTTGATGGAATTTATTGGAATTTATTTTAATCCTCCAGTTCTTACACCGTTTTTCAAGACTTGTGATGTGTGATTGAAGCGTTTAAGATGCAATAGATGGATCGTTATTAAATGATAGGATACAGTGTTGGATTGGGTTGGGATGTCAGCTGTATAAACTGTGTAAAGGATAGGACCTAGGATACTACCTTGAGGAACACCGGCAGACTGAGTAAAAAGTGATGAATGAGCATTGTTATGATTGACTTTGAAGTGTCTGTCAGTAAGGTCGGAACGGATAATGAGGAAGTATGTAGGTGGTTGGAATTTACGGAGTTTGTACATCAGTCCCGGATGCCAGACTCTATCAAACGCCTGTTCAACGTCGAGAAAGACTCCCATGCAATACATTCCACGCTCCAATGCAGAGGAGACTACATCTACCACACGATGGCATTGCTGGATAGTGGAGTGGGATATGCGGAATCCAAATTGGTGATCTGGGATAATGTGTTTAGAGTCTAGGATGAGATACAGGCGTTTTAAGATAAGTTTTTCCAGGATTTTGCCCATAATGGGTAAAAGAGAGATAGGACGGTAAGAGGATGGGTGTTCTGGCGGCTTTATGGGTTTAGGTATCATTTTGACAATGGATAGTTTCCAAGAGTCAGGAAAATATGTGGTTCGGAGTACAGCATTATATAAATAGGTTAGGAACAGTATGGCTTTTTTAGGAAGAAATTTTAGGATCTGAGATGTGATTAGGTCATGGCCAGGAGCTTTGCGTGAAGGTAATCTATGAATGATATTGGATATTCTGAAGGATGAAATGCTTTAGGTGGAGGAGTCAATTGGAGTGAGATAACCACTTCTGCTTCAATAAACTCAAGGTGGGTTGGATTAAGGATATCTTGGTGTCGATTGAATGTTTTTGAGAGGTGCTGAGCAAATATTTGCGATTTTTCTTCGTCAGATCTGGACCAGGTTTGGGTTTCAGTAATAAGTGGGTGGTTAAAATCTTTGAATTTAAGGAGCTTTTTAGTGGTCAACCATAGTGATTTATCAGAACTAGTAAGTTTTTCTGTCATGTTAAGTAAATTTTGAACTTTGTATTTTCTAATTTCAGCTTTTAGTTGGTAAGTTAATTTGTTGTAATATGTCTTATCTGGTGGGTATCTAGTCCTGTGCCACTTCGATCTTGTTCTGCGTTTTTCCCTTAATAAGATACGAATATGCTGCGGCAAATTTGTCTGTTGAGAGTTGTCAGTTTTATTGATAGATGTATTATCGTTTATTTTGTCACTTATAGGTGTAGTAAGTAATTCTATGGCTGTGTCAATGTCACGTTTCGTTTTAAGTGGAATATTTAGGTCCAGTTTATTTTCCAGGTCTTTACGAAATTTGTCCCAGTTTACTCGTCCTGTAATCAGTGTAGGAGAGGAGGAGGGCTTAGGAGCGAAGGTTGTGTGTAATGAAAGCAGAACTGGAGAATGATCTGAGGAGAGGTCATCCAAGGAATTTGATTCTGG
Organism: Nezara viridula; assembly: GCA_928085145.1. Classification (NCBI taxonomy): domain Eukaryota; kingdom Metazoa; phylum Arthropoda; class Insecta; order Hemiptera; family Pentatomidae; genus Nezara; species Nezara viridula. Next base: position 88,204,788 of record OV725077.1, on the reverse strand, counting down.
CATGGGAAGAGGAAATTTGGGAGGTGACAAATATGTCCAGGATATCAGGGCGTTTTTTAGGGCCAATTATGTTGGCCAATAGGTAGGATTCATCGGAGAGAGGACAGAGTAACTATTGGAAGTTGAGACAGAAGATAGTATGTTACCACGGGAGTTGGATGATCGACAACCCCATCGTTGGTGTTTAGCATTTTAGTCTCCTCCGGCAATAAAGCGCGATCCGAAGGATTGAAATTAGGATTCAAGCAAGTTGTAGGTAAGAGTATGACCAGGAGGACAGTATACAGCTGAGAATGTTTAATGGAAAGGACGAGTTGAAATAATTACTGATGCTGCTTGAATTGCCTCAGTTGGAGTAGAAGGAATGAGAGAATGGGATAAAGATTTATGGACAAGAATGCAAGAACCGGCATGGGAAGTATTGTCGTTATGGTCTGATCTATAAGTGATATAGTCACGTATGTAGAAATATGAACGTCGAGTGAAGTGAGTTTCTGTCAGTAGAGCAATTTCCATGTGGTTGTCATGAAGAAAAATGTCAAGTTCGTCTCTGTGGTTGTGTAGTCCGTTAGCATTCCATAAAAGAACAACTAAGGGCTTTGTGCTCATCGTGGGAGATTAAAGGAAATTTCGGTAAGGATTCTTGTGAGGAGGGCGATTAGGGGCTTGATAGTTTCTTGAAGATCTTTCAGGAAGGAGGCAAGGGTGGAGTTTATTAAGTCGATCGGGTTTTGTTGCTCAGGTGGGTTTTGATCAGGGATTCGTGAGGGATAGCTGTTATGATAAGGAGTCTCTGATGAAGGTTGTACATGTCGTGATGTACTAGGAGCTGGATTATAAATAGATGGAACTTGGGAAGAAGAGTTAATGTGGGCAGTAGGGTGGGAGTAAACCAGAGTTGGATGTTTAGGAGGTAATTTTACTCGTAGAGGTATCTGATGAAGAGGCATTTGCTGACTTGGAAATTTTGACTGAATGTGGGAGGTGTGAGTCTTGGATTGGGAGTTCTGGATCTTAGGATTGGAAGTTTGAGACTTAGGTTTGGACGACTGAGGCGTCTGACGTCGCGGCTGATTCTTCACCATGGTGCCTGAATATAGTTGCCTGGAGTCCTGATGGAGATGATATGTTGATGTAGAGGGCTGTTGTGAACGACGTGATGCTATCTCGTTCGGGGATTCCGGAAACCTTGCGAAATTTTGAAGTTCAGGTACCTGTGCCTGGGTAGGAATCTTCTGTTCGTGGTTTTTTAGAGATATGTTGTAAGTCCTTTGCTTATAGATCTTCTTATAGACCATGCAACCCCGATAACTAGCAGGATGGTCCTCACCACAGAGGGCACATTTTGCTGGTTCATTCAACGGTTTCTGGCAGGTGTCAGAGGCGTGAGGACCGGCACATTTGACACACCGCGCCGAGTGATGACAGTAGGCCTTTGTATGACCTAAGTTTTGATACTTGGTGCATTGCACGACTATATGCTTCTGTCTTGGTTCTTCAAATTTTACAGTTGAATACAACAGTCTTTTGACTTCAAAGATTTCAGAATTATTCCGGGCTGATTCTAAATCAATGAAAAATAATGTCTTACATTGTGGCCGATATCTTCAAGATCTTTTTTTATAGCGGTTGTAGGAGTGGTTGAGTCGAGACCTCTCAAAACGACTCTATAGGTTTTTTCCTCTTTTAATTGATAGCACTGGAAGTCATAGTTTTGTGCTGTCAAATGATTAATAAGTTTTTTATAATTGTCTTTGGTGTTTGTGTTAATCTTTATGTCATTAACACGAGAAAAACACCTGAAGTTGGTCTGTCCAATCAGGTTAGCTATTTCTTGACCGAACTGCAGGAAGTTCTCAATTTTGCTTACATATATCGGTGGTGGTCAGGTTCGGTGAAAGTCCTTGGTTCAGTGGTGTCCTTATTTTTATTATTGGCTGCAACAGAATTGTTGCTGGATGTGCTAGTAGGTGGTTTAGTTTCAGCTTTCATAGCTGAATTATTATTAGTGCTAGTTTTTAATTGTTTATTTTTGCCTGCTTTGAGTGGCTGCTTATATTTAGCGGATTTTTTTTTTTTTTTATTTGGTGAGTTGCCCGCCGACCCAGGGGCAGAGGTTCTGTGGCGCTTTTGGAGAGTTCGCCTTGTTAAGTACTGAGAATCCGTCTCACTAATTTCGGTGAACGGAGTATCTACATCTGATTCATCAATAGAAATATTCTTATCAGAATCCATACCTCTAAATATAAATAAACAAAGGAGAAGAGTGAGAGAAAAAAAAAGTATCTCTAATAAAAAAATTTACAAAATAAATAATAACTAATCTATTTACAAATATATATACAATTATTAAATAAAACATTTTTAATAAGTAAATAAAATAAAAGAGTCAAGAGTAAACAAAAAAAAAAAGTATATATGATTCTGAGGTACGAACTCAAGATTGACGAGTAATACGAAGCGCCGTGACCTTGAAAGATAAGACCCGCTGAGGGGAATTATCTGTCACGTAAACTATCTCTAGCAAACGAACACCAGTTAATGTTGCTAATTGTTAATAATAAGTCACTCACCTCACTGATTGTAAAGTAAAATTGTTAAACTGTTTATAAACTCACTGTTTACAAAGTGAGAATAGGATTTCAGATAATAACCTGATGACAAAGTAGCAAAGACAGAACGATATGAATATTGAACTGCAGTTGCGGCCATGACACTTTATACTAAGTACACATTTAGGCGGAGAGTTTAGAGGTTTCTTGCAACTCGATGACAGATGTGTTCCGGCACACTTCACACACCGCGGCTTTAAATTGATGATTTGGTGTGTCCGTAGGATTGGCAACGCTTACATTGGACGATTTCATTACGTCTTCTTGGTCCTTTAACTATGATTTTTGTATGGTAGAGAAATTCTAATGAGAAACTTTGGGAACTTTTATCATTTTTGACCAAATCAATGAAGAATATCGGCAAAGGCGTTTTTGTTCTGGGATGGAGGATATTGTGAACAGCTAATACATGGTAACCCAATTCTTCTAGCTCTAGTTTGATTAAATCACAACCTATAGTATGATATTTATAACATTAAATATATTTACTGTAGTTTAATAACTCTAGATCTGATATTATATTTAAATATTTAGGTATCTATCATCCGTTTATTCCGAAAATTCATCATGTAATCTTTTAGAAAATTAAATTAGTGAATAGTTTGATGAATTTCTTTTTGTGACATTCCAACAGTACCCACTTACAATTTTTTTTTTTTATGGAGGAAAAAAATACTCTTTGCCTCAATTAAGGACGTTGAGTATTTAAGATGTATTAAACACAAAAACATACCATATAAACAATAAAAGAAAAACAAGATTATAACAAAAGAAATCTTGGAACAACAGGATAAAGCAAACAGGAGACAACATTAAATAAAAAAATTAACAACATATTCATACTTATTTAAAATATTTACAGTCAGCAGAGAGAGCTCCGAGTCGGGCCCCTTCCCTCTCGTGTGGAGGATAAAGCAAGACTCCAAGAGATCCCAGCGCTTCTCTCTCAGCCGCATCACTAGGATGTGAATCTAGTGGAGACTAAGAGAGGGCACTAAAGCCACGCAATGAGGCAATACGCTCATGACTTGTGTGGAGAAGCTGGTCATTGCCAGGTATCCAGTGACGTATTTACAAAAGATCTCGAGGCCACCGCCGCTTCAACCTTCGAGGAGGATTGTAGGGATGACTGGAACTGGATAAGGATTGTGCTAAGGGGTTAGGATGATGGATTAGGTTCTGATGAAAATTTGAAAATCGGCATGGAATAACGTCAAGGACATACGGAATGTTAAGGTCATGGTGTAAGGTTTTGTTCGTAACGTAATAAGGCGCATTGACTATTATACGGAGGACTTTAGACTAGAAGGATTGGATGTGTAAAAATTTTGTTGTCCACCACAGTTCAAGTCCTTAAGACCAGATGGATTTCAGTATGGTCTTGTATATTAATAGTTTGTTTTCAATTGAGGTTAGATTTTCTATTAAGTATTCTGTATAAAAGGCCACATCGTTGGTTAAGTTCTTGTCTTTTAAGTCTGGTATGTGGGTTCCATGTTAGTCTTTTGTCTGCAAGGAATCCAACAAACTGAAGTGTGTCTGAGATGGGAAGAGATACTGTGTTAAAAAGGATATGTGGACAGGATCTGCGTCGGAGGATAAAGGTGACATGCTTGCATTTGGATTCATTGTACTTGATGCTCCAATTGTTGCACCATTGTTTTAACAATAAGATGTTTCTTTGTAGGTTTAGGGATGCTGTCTGAGGATCTGGATGGGATGATAAGATGGCGGTATCGTCAGCAAATATTGCTAGAAGAGTATTAGGATGGTTGGGATGTCAGCTGTGAAAAGGATGTAGAGAACTGGGCCCAAGACACTGCCTTGTGGAACACCAGCCTCAACTGGATAATAATTGGAGAACTAGTTGCCGCAGCAGACTTGAAAGGAACGATTTGATGACTAGGTATTGGATTGGGGTAAGTGGGTTTTAAGCTTGAAAGCCAAGCCATCGCGGCACACCCAATCGAAAGCTTGTGCTACGTCCAGAAAGGCACTAGTGCAATATTGCTTGTTTTCAAGCGCAGAGGATATATGGTCAACAACGCGGAGGCATTGTTGAACAGTAGAATGTCTTGAGCGGAATCAAAACTGATATTGTGGGTTTCGAGGATGGGTAGGATACATTCGAGAAGGAATTTTTCGAAGATTTTAGAGAGGATCGGAAGTAAGCTTATTGGCCTATAGGATGAGGTATTATTAATAGGTGTACCTGGTTTAGGGAAGAGGATAGTAATGGAGTGTTTCCATATCAGAGGAAAGTGAGTTGTGCGGAGGGTACAGTTATATAGGTATGTGAGGAATACGATTGTTTTTTTGGGAAAGTTTTTTAAGGATCTGGGAAGTAAGGAGATCGTGTCCAGAGGATTTTCGAGGTTTCAAGTTGTTTATAAGGAATTCGACCTCAGAGGGGTTGACAGCTTTAGGAGGCAAGGAGAGAGGAATCGGAGAAGAGAGGAGTTCTTTAAGTTCAACAGTGTGGGTGGGATGGAGTTCGATGTGGGGAGTGAATGTGTTGGATAGGTGTTTGGCAAATTCTTCAGCTCTAATCTCATCTGACGAAGCCCAGGTTCCATCTCGTCGGAGTGGGTGGGAACTAGATTGGTATTTAAGGATTTTTTCGATCACTTTCCAGAGGGAGTTGTCATTGGTAAAGATAGGAATTGTAGGATTCGGATCTAATGGTAGCCAGTTCTTTTTTAACCTGTTTGGAATAGTAATTGTATAATTTCCGATTATCAGGATGCCTGGTTCTTTGCCAGAGGGCCCTAGATTGACGTTTGGATTTAATAAGGTCAGTAAGGTTTTGGCGTAAAGGATTCTTTTTAAGGGATTTTTTGGTGGGGAGTGGTGAGGATGCAGTCCAGACTGCTTGTTGGATCAAGGTGGTGAAGGAACTCACTGCATTATCTAGGTCTTGAGGGGTTTTAGGGATACTCTGAGGTCTATTGAATCTGTTATTGTTTGGCAGAAAAGGTTCTAGTTGACTGGACCTCTGATGAATGAGGGAGGAGATAATTTGGGGATAGGATATGCGGAAAGGGTTAGGTTTAGCGGACTATGGTCTGAGAAAAAAAGGTCATCGTGTCGTGAAATTGAGAAATTTTGCGGCCCTAGACCTTTGTGAATGAAGAAGTCAAGGAGGTCAGGATTACGGTTAGGATCTGTTGGCCAGTGTGTAGGAGTATCAGGAGAAAGCGTATTGCTATTATGGGAATTAAGAGCAGAGAGCAATGTTCGCCCGCAGGAATTCGTTGTTTTGGCTCCCCATTGCTGATGTTTTGCATTAAGATCTGCACCTAAAAGGAAATGGTGTCTCAAAGAATTAAGAAAAGAAATGAAGTTAGGTTCAGATATTGCTAGTGTTTAGGGAACACATCAAACTTAATATTTGAATTAAATGCAAGTATCCCAACCCACCTATATTTAACCTCCGTATAAAATAACATGTAATAAAATATAGCAATCAATTTAAAATATTCACTTTTTTAATCCATTAACTCCTCTAATTTTACAGTCCACAGCAATAAATTATCACCAGCTCTTAAAGCAGAATTATTATGACAATATCCCTGACAGCCTTGGAAGGGATTGGCATAGTAAAGTAAACATTTGGTCCACCGGGCTATGATATTATTAAAATCTTTAATAATAAATCAAACATATGGTCCACCGAGCCCCGATATCATTAAAATCTTTAAAGATTAAATCATACAAAATTTTCTTATGTCATTCAGGTTAAATGTAGTATATTGGCACTCATAATTATATTTGTTCTCATTTTAGTTTTGTAATTACCTTCTTATATTATTTATCACATCAAATTTAGCAATTAATTAATTAATTTCTATTCATTGGCCTATTTCTTTTTCTGGTATTTGAATTAGGTTTTGATGCATAGTGAATCCATATCAGTTATGAATTATCATTTTTGTAGCCCTCTTTAAAACAACCACTACCTTAATTGAGAAACATTTATTTACCAGGCATTTAATAATTTTTTTTGTATTCAAATATTATTGATTTATCTCCTGAACTACATTACTAGTTTGTATATCATCAGAAATTAATTAGCACTTATTGTCTTTAATAAGTATTTTAGTCGTAATCATAATCATTCAATGTTAATATCTAAGGTCCAGCCATGAAGTTAAGCATTCATCAGTGATTCATTCACTAAATAAAGAGGTAGCAGTCTTTTAATTTCTCTTTGTTATAGCAACTTTTATTGGATAAAAACATCACGCACTCATTTGATGTTTACTCTTATATATACACACATATTTTATAACTTAGCATTCTATATCAAATTAAAAGCAATTAATTTGATTATAAATATATGTGTATAGTTTATAATTAGACACCTTATTTTTCATTCTTTCAATTCTTCAAAAATTAGAAGAAAAGAGAAAATGCAAGTATCCCAACCCACCTATATTTAACCTCCGTATAAAATAACATGTAATAAAATATAGCAATCAATTTAAAATATTCACTTTTTTAATCTATTAACTCCTCTAATTTTACAGTCCACAGCAATAAATTATCACCAGCTCTTAAAGCAGAATTATTATGACAATATCCCTGACAGCCTTGGAAGGGATTGGCGTAGTAAAGTAAACAGCTAGTTTAGGTGGAGAGTATGTTGCGACAACTGTAACAGGAAAGAGTGAGGTTTGGATTGTTATTGCTGAGGTTTGTAGGAAATTATGAACTGGTATAGGATACAAGTGATGAGAGAGGGATTGAAGTATAATGAAAGCAGTGCCTGCATGTATTGTTCCATCAGGGTGGTCAATTCGATAAATCTTGTTGCCAGGTATGCTCAACTGTCGTTTGTTAGTTAGTCGGGTCTCAGTAATTAGGGCTATGTCAATGTTATTGTCCTGTAGAAAAAAAGTTAGTGGTTTCCATTCGTATTCCAGAGGAGAATGGAATGGGTTTTTATTGAGGACATTTAATGAATTCTTAGCGGTTGGATAAGATTGGATATGACATTTTTAAGTAATGAGATGAGCGGGGTGTTCTGAATTCTGAGAGAAATGATGTAAGGAGACTGGTGAGGTCATTCAAACTGTTAGAAGGAGGAACATAAGAGATTTGGTGAAGACTGGACTTTCGGGTGTTATTATATTGGGATGGTGGATCATGAAGTTGAAGAGTTAGCGGTAATGCCTGAGGTTGGTTGGTCTGTTCAGTCTCTCCTAGCATTTCAGCAAAAGACACTTCTTTGTTCACACGTCTCGAGGGTTGCCTTGGTGGTCTGGGAGTCCTGGAGGTCTCTTCCTGTCTGAGTGTTGTCGGTGTTCTTGATTTTAAGATTTTATACGTTTGGCATCCCTTGTAGTTTGTTAGGTGGTTTTGGTGGCATAGTGCGCACACAGAGGAGTTTGCCTAGACTTGGTGCAATCCCCAGACTGTGCTGTTGTCCGTACTTCACACATCGAGGTAAGTAGCTTTGGCCATAGGTTTGACAAGTATGGCATTGTAATATCTCCCTTTTATTTATTATTTTTCAACCACTATATTAGTATTGTACAATCGATTAATTCTGTAAATATTTTCGACCACTGGAGAGTAGGAAAAAAGTGGTGATGCTATTTTGTTATTTACCCTAGATAGCTCTTTATTTACTTTATAAACGTTGATGATTTGGCGTACATTGAAGCCTAAAGCCGTCAATTCTTCTTTGATTTCACCAGCTGGAGTTGCAGGGTGGAGACCTCTTATCACTATTCTCAGTGCTGTCTCTTCATATAACTGATAAGTGTGAAATTCAGCTTTTACTTCTGTTAAGTATTTCACAATCTTTCTGTATGTATCCGCAGAATCCGGCATTAGTTTGATGTCATTGATTCTACTATGGCATACGTATTTACCGTTGTCAATTATTTTATTGAGTTGCTGATAGAATAAAGAAAAATGTTTAATATTTCGAACAAATATTGAAGGTGGTTTTGGCTCTCTAGGGGTTAGTGATGCTTCCATTGTATCTTCTGACGATAATAGCTGGAATGCGTTGGTGGTGAAAAACGGAGACTCCTCTGTTATTTGTGTTGAAGAACCAGGTCGTGGATCATTAATGGTTTTAGTAGGTCTGTCAGGTGTTGATGGTGGTGTTTTCCTATTGGAACGACTTGCCGTTTCCTTAACAGGTGAGCTTTGAGAGCTGTTGTTACCTAAACTTCTCGATCTTTTACTTTTGATAGACATTATCATGTGATAATATCGCATTTAAATAACCTGGCTGAAAAAGTAAAATAGTTCGATGTGAAAATAATTACGTAGACCGGTGAAGCGCCGAGTGACGTGACCCAACTCCTCCGGCAGCCGTTCGGCCACTGAGTGATTGGGGAGACTGCTTATAGATAACAATACAATAGTTGACCTCTCCACCTAAGTCTATTGTTGTTACTACTGTTCAATAAACTTGATAAATAAGCGATTACTCACTTTGTTGTGTTCATTTGATGAATGAATTGTTAATTGTTCAACTGACAATGTTTCTAATCACTATAGTTCACTGATTCACCAGTAATTTAATCACTTGTAGGAGACGAAGTAACAGGTGGTTTGTAATAAATTAGCGCATGCGCAGTACTGACTTACAATCAGTGTGACAACTTTTGACCTCTCTATGACAGAAAATACAAATCTCTTAATTCCGTTTTAGTAAACTTTGCAATGGAAAATAACAGTTTAATAACTAACAGTCGTAAAATCTATAATCAACGGATTGTGCAATCCATAATCAACGGATCGTACAATACATAATCAACCGGTGATATAATAGGACTTTTGTTATTTATGATTTGTTAGCTGCAATATGTTAGCTTTAGATCAGTTAAAAATGCATTTCAAAAATTTTATAATAGCCCAACATGGCCAGAAAATAATATCTATTTAAAGTTGAGCGGTAAGTGAAAGTTGTGTATTGCGCGCACCAGATTTTTTTTTGTGTATTCGCTGTAGTCTTCTGAATATTTTAAGTTTTTGCAGTTATAGCTTTTTTTATGGTACATGAAATGTTTCTATGAAAATAGTATTCTATTTTTGTCGTCGATTCCTGTTTTTTAAGAAACCTGTTTCTCCTAAAAACAATTGGACCGATTTCGATTAAATCTAATGTTATGTAGCAGTTTGTTGAAAGTCGTAAGAACATATTAGCTTATTGAAAAATATCTTATTTATAGAATACATTTTTAGTTAAGGTTAGAAAGACATCTACATCGATCTAATTTTGGAATATTATTATCTTGCCTACATCTATATGATCTTCCATTCCTGCAAATGTCTGAATTGGCAAAATGTTAATGGATTAATTATTGACTGGTATTTAAAAGGCTTGTGGTGTTATTTTGGTATCTTTCAATAAAAATCAAACATAGTTTAGCTTCTTATTAGGGATTTTCTTTTTCGCTCTCATTAATTAATATATCAATTAAATCCTCAATAAACATGATTTTTACAATATGTATTAATATAAACACAATGAGTCAGAATTCATTGTCCTACTAAATGGTATAGCAGTTGGTCTATCCATAGTATTTCTCTTGAAGACGGGAACACTAGCTCTGACAGCGATACTCCAGAACCGGGAGGGTGTTCTAGCCTTACGGTATCTATTACTGAAGTGGAAGGCTGAAATGGAAAACCAGGCCTGGTGTTGGTTTCGACCTCCTCTGGCTTCAGAAGCCCTACCCTCCTCATAAGCACATTGTCTCAATCAATAATATACCACTCTTTTATATCTGCAATCGATCCTATTGGTGAAAATGCAAAGGAATTGTGGAGGCGCTATGGGTTCCCCTTAGATCTGCAAAAAAGAAAATCTATGGTCAATCGGCCCCACATCTTCTGCGAATACAGAATGATTCACGACTGCAGTACTAATATTGCATTAATAAAGTTGTTCTGGAACGCTTTCATCGACAATTGCATGAGAATCTTACCATTATGCTAAAAAGAAAATGAATACATAAAATAAAGATTGGTATAAAGTTTAGTTGGGGAATCTGCTGCCTCTTGCCATGCAGCCTCCAAATCTTTTTTGCGCGATATTTATTGGTTTAGCGCTAGAAGTAATTAATATTTAATTATTTAGGCTACAAACATTGAAAAATCAATAAAATTAATTTGAACATACGTATATGGGTATGTGTATTTAGAGATAAATAAGAATAGCAACAGTAAAATATAAAAAATTATTCCGGCACCCATTAGCATTTCTTAAACTTATTGCGGACTCTAAGGATAAAAAGACTGTTCAGCTAAGATATAAAGTATGAATTTAAAAAATACTTCCAGAGTTAAACTATCGTATACCTTTTTTTTTTTTTTTTAATCTAATTTACAACTGTATTACATGAGAAATACAAGTAAATGTGACATTGGTAACATGACATGTACAATATGATGAGAAACTACCCTTTGGTAGAACTCAAATTTTTTTCTTAAATACCATTTTCAAAGTTTTTGTGGGCCGAACAAAAATATTACAGATCGTACTATATTGTTTGATTGTGAATAGTAATCAATCTTTATGTTTGGTACTACAATAAATATATTCAAATAATATAGTAAGAAATATACAAATCAAATTCAGCAAAATTGGACATACAATAGTTTCATTCTGACGGACAGTGGAGAATATGATCGATTCAGCTGGGCAGAAGTCAAATATTTATCGAAGGCCAATATTTTGAAATTAAGATGAACATGATCGTTATTAACAAGTTCAAAGGATTAGTTAATGGATTTAATTAATTTTGACTTCAGAATGAGTAAAGAGGAAAACTAGGAAGTCAATATACGCTGTACAATAATTTGAAAAATTAAAATAATACTAATAAGAAATAATCTGAATGAATGAATAGAAAATTAAACTAAAATCAATTATTAAAATAGAAAAAGCTTGTAGAAAAAGCTGATCAGCTGGCTGGGCCTAGAAGTAGGTGCGTACCACATCCTACAAAGTTCCTCTTATTTAAATTTACATTTATATTTAATGATAATAATATAAAGACATGTAGTAAACAATCAAACCATTATTGTGTATAACAGATCTTTTAAAATTTTATTGTGTATTTTTTTTCATTCTGCAGCTAATTCTGTGACTGTTGTGACTTAATTAGATTTTTTACTGTTATTAATTTTCATTTTAAAGATAACCAACCTTATCCTTACCTCCTCCGTAATGTACTACCTCGTAGAAATCGTCCCCTAAATTCTTCATGTGTCCATTTTGCCCTTCCCTAGTTCCAGTATTCCTTCGGGGCCAATGAGAATTAGTTTATACCTTTGTATGGGCAACGGCAGCTTCCTTACATCAGGGATCCATATAACTTCTCCAATTTCTACTATTCGATCTTATTCCTGATTCATTCCTCATAAAATAATTTAGCTGGAAAAGTTGTGAAAACAAGTCATAATCCCCTGTTTCTATTGAATTTAATAGAATGAGAATAAGAAACATTATATCTGAAATGTGTGAAATAGAGAAGGTAAATGCTAAGGAGATATTGGAGAATTCCAAAAAATAGCCACGATTATGTGAAAATATTTTCAACGAAAACGGTGAAATAAGCCTAGGGGTCTAGATCTAGTGCTTATAAAGCTCAGGATGGGACAAAAAAAGATCGTGAATATCCTAAGTAAAGCGCTTTCGGTTCACATCATAAGCCCAGACTTCGGGAAGCAAGGGGGGCGACCCCCCTCCCATAAAAATAGAGAGGAGGCGAGAATATCGTTTCCTCCTCCCGCAATATTTTGCAGACCAAAAATAAAATCAGTTAATCTACATGAATGAATAATATATGTAACCTAAAATGAATTTAAAAAATAGGAAAAGTCAATAAAATGGCTTAAGTAAAAAGCTAGAAGTGGATATAAGTATTTTAGCACACTCTATTATTCATTATTAAAGTTTTAGTTTATATTGAAAGATCATTATATGTAGCAACATATTCTAGTTTTTTTTATTCATTCGAGTGCACCCTTTCATTTTTACGTAGAGATTTTCCCGCGAAAAATTTAAAGCATCGGAGAATTTAGAGTTCATCTCATTGTCTTTAACCTTTAAATACAAATAAAAATATATAACATATTAAATTGATTTATTAACATGATTTCATACAACCACAGCGCAAAAAAACTAATGAATAAACATACATATAATTTTTGTTAAAATATATAGTATTATATTGTTCGTCATACAATAATTATATTGATTATGCTAATTGTCACTCATAAATTTTATACATAATATAGACTTCCGGGATTATTTTTTATGGGGTGGGTCCATGGCCATCCTAACCAAAATCAAAAATTCTATGGTTAACATGGATTGGTCTAGGGACATTAGTTTTTCTCATTTTAGTTTTAGTTTTTCTCAAGTTTTTAAAAGGAAATAATGCCGATAAAACGATTGAAGCAAGCTTAATTAGATATACTCAGATGGAATGCGGTGAAAATTCATTTTGCACTAGCAACTGTAAGCCAAATAAGGTGAACTGGGTCACCGCGGCGCTTATTAAAAAGAATAGAGTCTACTATTTGAGATTCTCCTTTGAGTGTTAAAAAAAAAAAGAAAGAAAAAAAACATTTCTTCAACTGAGAACTGGAAATACGAGATCTAAAAATTTTGACCAGAGAGTATCAGTATCTAACACCAGTAGTGTATAAAAGAATAATCAAGTAGAGATAGTTCATAGCAGTGCCGGCCTTAAAAATTTGGCGCCCTCAGGCAATGATATCTCCACCAAAATAATAGGATGTATAAAAAAAAGAAATAAAAGGACCGTTTTTCAACCAAATATTTGTATTATTATTTCTTTGTTATAAGATACAATTAACACTCAAAGTATATTCCATTGTTATTTATCATCAATAGCCATCTATTAGCCAATTGCTCGATCCCACGCTGATGCCATTCTTTGGAATGGCTTTCAAAACACTCTTGGACAGCAATTTCAACGTCCGCAAAATTACCAAATTTGACCCTTGAATGAAATGGACCATGGACCTAAATAAGTAGTAATCCGATGGTGCGAGGTCTGGACTATATGGCGGATGAGGCAGGAATCTCATATTAGAAGGGTTCTTCAATAAATTTTTAACCTCTTAGCTGATTGCTGAGGATTAAGTTCATAAGGGACCAGTCTACCGCTCTTTTTCACCTTTCCCATGGAGAGTAGATGGCGACTAACAGAATCTTTGGACACAACACACTCCCAGGTAAGTTCGTGAGTACTCGTGGGCAGATTTGACTCAACACCTTCCTGCAGAACCTCATCAATATCCATTAATGGTCGTCCGGAGCCCTTCTTCTTTTCCAACGTTGTATATCCACTGCTAAATTTTTCAAACCAACGCCGGGCAGTGCGTTGGTCAAGGAAACCTCCCTCTTCATATTTAATCATTTTAGGAGTTTCTTCAGCGTTTGATTACTTCTTTTTCCCAGTAATGCCTTAAAATTACGAGAATTTCGTGGAACACTGTCATGTTTCTTCTTTGAAACAAACATCTAAACTGAGGCTTGTTTTGAAGAAGTCGAATGGGATTACACAAGCTTAGAGAACACTCTAAAGGGATTATTAAGTATTGGTGTGTATTGAATAGGATTAAAATATTTACAGTCCATTGAAATCTTGAATTTAATAAAGCGACCATTTTTTGTATACATCCTATTATTTAATTTATTTCTTAAATTGTTTCATATTATGTATTATTTGAATTTTATTTTTTTAATTCTTAACGATTGGAGGACGTCCCCTTCCTGGCCTACTGGTTCAGAGCCTCGAAATTGTAGGAGGGCCTTTAAAAAACAGAAAATGGACGACAATATATTAATATCAAGTGATTATGAAATAAGTTTTACTGACGTTCAATTCATCGATTATTATCGTTTAGTATCTATCTTATTTATATAATTGGCTAGAAAAACAGCAATAGTTATCACCGAAGAATTTTTTTTTCTATAATTGGTCTAAACAAGGTAATTCAGTACAGTAGAAGTATAATATTCTTTCTATAACAAAAAAAAAATTCCAATATTATTGCCACATTACATAAAGATAAATGCAAGTTCCCAAGAAGAGACAACTGAATTTACTTACCTACTAAATTTAACTTAACTAAACATACGATAAACTAAACATAAGAAACGATCAATTATCGCAGGAAATGAAATCAGTTCTCGATGTATCTTTTGTACTCAACCAAATAAAAACCAGCCTAGCCTTAATCAATGTCTGCAGTGGCCTGCTGCATAGCGCATTGCAGCTGGTTACTACAAACATCTGGCTTCTGTTGTATTTTTTATGTTAAAAATAACAGTTTAAGTTACTAAAAGCAATAACAGAACAATACTGAATCATTTTTGTGTTAAGAACAAAGTTAAGGACAAACTAAAGAATGAAATGGGATATTGGAATTCCATTAATTACTTATTTTTTTCAACTTCTTTTTCTACAATCAAAAACATAATTTATTTAAAGAAATTAAAATTACTTTATTTTTGTTAAGATAGAAGACCTACCTGGTTTTTCGGATTTATGTATTTTAGAGAGATTCACATGTTTCAGGGTAGTAAATTTTGTAAGAGAACTATATTTTTGTGGGGTTTCAATTTGGGTTAACTCGATTAAGAAATTTAAATAATGGAACGGACCAGAGTAAATTCAATTGTAAATAAACTACAATTTTAATAAAAATTCTTGCATGTGTACTGTTTGTATTTGACTTTCCATTTTGGTTGGGGGACGATGGATTCCTCCCATACCTCCAAAAAAAATCTCAGAAGTTTATATTATGTAGAAAAACTATGAGTGATAATTAGTATGGTCACCATAACAGTAGTGAAACGAACAATATAGCACTGCATATAAAAACAAATTTGTATATGTTTTTTGGGGGGGTATGGGTATATTTGAAAACATATTAGCAAAGCAATTGAATATAATATTATTTAATTTTTTTTTTATTTAATGGTTTGAGCCAGTGAAAAGAACTCTTAATTCTTCGATCCTTCTAATTTACCGTGGAAAATCTGATAAATCTTTATGTAAAAATGGAAGGGTGCACATCAATGAATCATAAAATTCTAGGATATGTTACTACATATTATTATCTTTGGATATTAACTAAAATTTCAATTATAGGAAAATAGAGCGTGGTAAAATACTTGCGTACCAACTTCTAGGTTTTAGCTTAGCCAGCTGACCGACTCTTCCTATTTTCTTAATTGTTATTTCTTAATATTTTATTTATTCGTGTAGATTAATTGTTATTGGATTTTATTTTATTTTTATTCTTCAAAATATTGAGGGAGAGTAGACGAAACGATATTCTCGTCCCCTCTTCATTTTTATTGGGGAGGAAGGGGGGGAGGGATTGCTAACCTCGCCGCTCTCCCTCGAAGTCTGCTCCTCTGACTGTTGGGATGATGAGAGCAAATAAAATTCCTGAAAGGAGGAGGGTAAATCAGAAATGTTTCATCGCTTCTTTTTATTACGGATAATTTGATAGCAATCTTACAAGTTTATTAATTATCTGTGATAGAGAATTTCAGTTTCAGTTTTGTACTTATTAAATAATTACATGAATATGTAGAGGTAGTTCTTGACTAACATTTTATGAAAATTTATATTAATATGGCTGTTTAACACTAGGTTATGTATAAAAAAATGTTTTTAATTTTTCATGAAAAAATATTTTTTTTAATAATTCTTATAAAAAGTTTAATAAAAACAAAAAACATTGTTAGTGAATATTACAATATTTTTATAATGTATATTCTTATACAAATTTACAACTGGCCAAACGGAATTATGATTATATTAAGAAGGGAATACGCTAGAAGATGAAAAGTGTTTTCATGTAGTAAGGATGATTATTGTACCCTTGGGTTCCTGAATCTTTTATTATTATTATAATTTTTTTTTTAGTATTTTTATGATTATTAGTAGTTGGGCCTTGCGAATGATTTGAGCGATATATTGCTCTGTCACCGAATGGTAATATAATGTGGAAATGCATAGATAAATAAATACAAGTATTTATTGAAATAAAGAATTTTATTTTGAAAAGTAGAAGTTAATATCAATCTCTCATTTCTCATTGTAATGGGGAAAGAGAAGATTATGCCATGTCATGTGTTACGAGTAGGACAAATCTTGTTTTTAAATTTCTCATTGTTATGAATAAAGTAAGTGTACTTCAAGAAGTGTGTTTATTACAAACATAACAGTTATTTTGTAAAACCATTAAAAAAAATTATGGATTTTGCATTATCCAGTTAATCATCCTACATATAGTCGGCACCATGTTAAAGTAACGTATGTGAACCTTACCAACGTTACACCTTTGTTATTCTATATGGTGCCGCAGATATCTTAAAAATTAAAATCTCAAATTTTGAGTTGGGGGAGGGGTTATTTTATTTTTCTCTTCTTTTTGGTACCGACGAAGTGTTAAGAGTCATATGGCGTACAAATAAAAAGCAAACAACATTTTAGGAATAGTTTGTTTGGAATAAATCCTTTCGCTCATCAAAAATGAAGCCCAAGAACTTTGCAAAACGTCAGTATTATTTTGTACTTAGCTGGTTTTCGAATTAAACGCTTTAACTAGTTATATTCTCCGGGTTAATATCCGAGGTATACTCTTTACTGTAGGATTTAGTATTATGAAGTTATTTCTTTATTTATTTTTTTATACATTAATTAATATGTAAACTTTTTTCCGGACAATGTCGTTGTTTATACCTCTAACAGTTTCCTCCTAATGTAGTTTACAAGGTAAATAATGTCTTATATTACTAATTGTTTTTTGATTTCGAACAGATAACGTTGGGCGATTTCGAACAGATATCGGCTTCTGTCGATTGTAGATGAGTAATCTACATCTCCGATATTAATATTCCTGATTTAGAACCTCCTTGGTATGAATTATCGACCCTCTTGTAATGTCGTATTAATGATTAACAAAGAATAGCAATAGTTAACAAACTATAAGGGTAGCTAACAGGATGCCGCTAAGCCCGTTAGCGGAAGCCCCGCGTGTGCCCCCTATATATCGTCCTTCTCTGGCCTCAACTTCCTTTAGTTTGCTACCGGTCCCTCTTCGGTAAGAGTCTTCTTCTAGCAGTGGACATATTGAGTCATGTTTAGTTTCATTTCAGTTAAATTACACCTGATTATATATGGAAACTAACATACTACTCGAACAAACATTTTTCCAACTAATTATGCAAAAATAAAATACGACAGTATGCATTTCGAAGAATTTATGTTATCAGTATATTCAGCAGTTACCAATATATCCGTCAACTGACTTAAGGTGGGTCAACTATAAATTATTTATAGTTTATATTCATTAAGAGAGGTTAGCTTTGTAGTGTCCAATTAATACCAGTTAAATAAATTTATTTAGTGGCAAAGAAACCCAAATATAAAAAAGTCTTTAACACTGTTAAAAGTTGATTATATTTATATTAATTACTTTAACAGACTAGAGCCAAAGCATACAACAAAATGAAAATAAGTCTTTAAAAAATTCCAAACTTAATCTTGATGTAGACATGACGATAATAGGCGAATTTCGAATACAGTATTTATAAGAAATAAAAAGTTGTAATAAAATTTTTCAAAACATTATGAATTATCATTTTCTATTTAATTACGGTTGTCAGTCATACATGAACATGTTTACTAAATGAAATAAAAAATAATACCCACAACTTCGTGATGAATGAATGAGGCCTTGGTGAATAAATGACACCGATGAATTTTTATGTGTATATATATATATATATATATATATATATATATATATATATATATATATATATATATATATATATATATATAATTTTTCGTACTCCTAAGCATAAGTTCAACCGCGGTGTTTGCATTATCAATCGGCATTTTTTTAAAAGTAATCCGTCGTTTAAATAATTATTGTTTCTTAATTTATGCAAGGGTTTTTGATTACTAAGAAATCCATGTTGTAAACCAAATTATAGTCTATAAAAACTTGTAATTCATTCAAAGCTTTGAAAACTTGAATTAATAAGTTTTTTTCATACATTTTTTATTAATGAAAATTTCAGTTTTACAGCGAATAGCATGCAAATAGTTTCAGTTACAATGACTGTCTTTAAACATTAAAATATACACTAATTTAGCATTATAATTTAACTAAAACGATTGTCATATTTGTATTTTAAAAAGTTAAAATCACCTTTACCTGGTCTGTATAAAAACATATGATCCTATTCCATATTTTTTTTCGGTCAAAATAACTCTAGCCGTTCATTTAAAGATGTTTTTTATTTTTTCGCCATCAATATTCTTAGAAAGTCTTCTAACAAAGTGACCATCTTCTTTAATCGGCTAGTTTCAGCTAACTAAATTATTTGAAAATAACAAGATAGTTGTTTTTATTATTACCAATCATGACCTGGGAACTTAAGAGAATTATTGGGAAAGCAAGGGAATAAAAGTAAGATTGACAAGGTAAGAAATAACGAAAATCCTGCTACAGGGTGAAAGAAGAGAGGTTATCTATTAGGTTTTCAATAGCCAAGCACATGCAACTTTATTGTAATTGATGAAAACACTTAGGTTCGCTTAAGCAAAAAATAAATAATTAACGGACCTTGTGAGGGCTATTAAATAGCGAACAATCGTTGTACACTTAAATTAAATCATGGATACAAAAAAAGTTATGATGGCCTAATCAATTCAATGTATCATATATTAATACACATACAAGCTATAATTTATTTTTTATAGAAATTTTTAATTTTAATATTTATCGAATGTTAGGGTTTTTCTGAAAATCACTAGAATAACATGCAGGTATTGTGAACTTGAAAATACAAATAAGTAATTTATTTGTTCAGGCAGTGTACCGTTTGGAATATCTAAATAAATGTAATTATTTATCTTAACTATTTTTTTTACTGGTCACCCCACCATTTTTCTCTTCTAATATATTTATCATTCAACAAAAAGAAAATTATTTTTCCAATAATTAAAAAAAAATCTGGTGGGCGCAACACACAACACACAACTTTCACTTACCGCTCTGCTTTGAATAGAAATTATTTTCTGGCCATGTTGGGCTATTATAAAATTTTTTAATTGAATTTTTAACTGAGCTAAAGCTAAAAAATCTGGTGCGCGCAACACACAACTTTCACTTACCGATCTACTTTGAATAGAAATTATTTTCTGGCAATGCTGGGCTATTATAACATTTTTTGAAGTGCATTTTAAACGGAACTTATAGATAACAAGTCATTAAGACCATTATAATTACAAAATGTCTATTTAATATATCGACGACAGGCAATAAAAATCTATTCACTCTATCTGCTTTAATAAACAACACAACTTTCTTTGCTTTTATAAATCACAGAATGACTAACTCTAATTTCAACATTTTTGAGTGATGTCATTTTAGTGATATTTTTAGTTGAAAAAGTTATCTATGCAGACAATGAGTAAATTAATTTCAGAGGTGGTGATTGCCGTGTGGAAATATAGAACTGAGAATAAAAGTATAAATTTAGGTACTACTTTCTTATGAAAGATGTTCTTAGGAAAGACATTTTATTAAATATCTGTAGAAAAAAGGTTATTTTAGTCTCAACAATTAAAAAAATATATTTTAAATTTATCCAAATTTTCACCTCTTTAGGGAAAAAAACTAGAGACCATATCTTTCCTCCTAATTGTCCAATTTTAACGATTTTTTTTTTTTTGTTTTTTTAGGAAATTAAATAAAATTTTTAAAAAACATATACAATATTTACAAAAAAGCGTATATGTTTTGAGTTATTCGGAATTTAATTTTAACATCCCTCATAGTTTTTTTTCCAGCATCTTTTCGTTGAAGTATGTTATATAGATAAATTTAAAAGGTATCGAGAAAATGACTTTAGCGACTTCTTTGAAATCGGTACATTCGTTTAGGCGCTACAGTCTGTAGGAACGCAGGTTTTTCTGTATTTTTATTTTTTTTCTCCTTTATTAATTAAATCAAATTCTTTCAAAAGTTATATGTAGCATTTTTTCGTAACTCTGAATAATGCGAAATGATCAACTTTTTAAAATAAACCATATTAAAGGTACTTTAGAGGAAGTCATATATGAACATTGGGCATTTAAGCCCTGTAAAGTGATATCAACGGAGATGAAACCTAAATGATATTAAAGACCACTTAATTATACAATGATACACCGAGTCTGATCAAAATCGTAAGAGTCGTTTTTGAGAAAATTGTAAAAATGTGTTTCAGCGTTCATATAAAGTGGCACTTCCTGTTAGCCGATTTTAACGAAAACGTTGCTGTCACATCCGGGCTATATACAAATCTTAAATACTTAATGTCAGTTTCGTACTACTTTTCGTTTATGAGCTAGACTGTTAACACACACACACCCAGACCATTTTGCGACACTTGGTTATTTGAATTCAGGATACCTCAAAACATGTATTTCCGTTGAAAACTGAGATTCGAAAATTTTCACGATCGCAATACTTACCCTTACTATATATTACATATATATGTAAGTGAAAGTAAAAAATACAGTTAACAAATCATAAATACCATTAAAATAACAAAAGTCCTATTTATTATATCACCGGTTGCATTCCGTTGATTATGGATTGTATGACTATTAAACTGTTATTTTCCATTGTAAAGTTTACTCAAACGGTTACGAGATTTTCATTGGCTGCCATGGACAGGTGTAAGTGAATAATGTTGGGATTTCACAAAGGGAACATTCATCAAAATATTCGCTAATTTAATTTTATAAAAGGTTACTTGATTAGTTTTTTAGCTTGATACCTTATTATTTAAATATAATATCTTATCTAGAGTTAATACTGTATAGTAAATATATTTGAGGTTGTAAACATATTGATGATATATTTTTATATTTCACTTCTTCTTTCACACAAGTACAATGAAATAATATTTTAAACAATGGCATTGGCTTGATTCGGTGGATTTTAAGTACTTTTTTTTCAATATTATAAAAACACTTAAAAGTTTCCATATAGTAAGAAAATTTCATTTAATTTCCTTGGAAACATGTGATTTACGTTAAATAATGTTAGTTTTCTTAAATTATTAGTTATGATTTTTTTTGCCATTCTCCGTTATCTTCTACAGTTTTATATATTAAATATTGTTTTTTTTTTTTGTTTTTTTAATTTTCCGCTTTCCAACGATATTATTATAAGTATACCTTCTGACTATTATTTCCGGATATTCATTTTCGGCCTGGATAAGTATTTTTCTCCTTTATTCAATTATAAAATCCTTTCGTTATATTAAGCATTTTTTCATAACTTATTTATTTATAATAAACCAAATTAAAGGAACTTTAGAGAAAGACATGATAATGTTGGGATTTCGTAAAGAGAAAATTCATTAAATTATTCACTAATTTACTATTCTAAAAAGTTATTAAACACACAGACCATTGTTCGGGACTTGATTATTTGGACTTAAGGTACCTCAAAATGTTTATTTCTGTTGAAAACTCAGATTTGAAAATTTTCGTTACCTTCTAACTCCCCGTTACCTTCTACAACTTTCTATATTAGATATCAAAAATTATATTTAGCATTTTTCCGTAACTTTTTTTTTCTTTTTTTTTATTGAATATTACAACAATCTGTCTCTTGGACAGCGTAACTTTTAATAATGTGAGCTGATTAATTATTTGAAATAAACCATATTAAAGGTACTTTAGAGGAAGACGTAAATGAACATTGGGCATTTAAGCCCTGTAAAGTGATATCAATGGGGATAAGACCTGATTGATATTAAATACCACTTAATTATACAATGATACACCGAGTTTGAGATCGTGTGAGCCGTTTTTGAGAAAATTGTAAAAATGTGTTTCAGCGTCGATATAAAATTGCACTTCCGTTTAGCCGATTTTAAGGGAAAAGATGCTGTCACATCTAAGGCATATAATAATAATAATAATAATAATAATAATAAGGCTTAGCGAACCCGAAGGTTCGATGCCGACACCACCAATCGCTTGTTACACACCTCCCTCCACCGTTCGCCGTCCAAACCCAGTCCCTTCAGATCGGCTTTAATGCAATCTTCCCATCTTCGCTTCGGTCTACCCCTCGGACGCTTACCATTCGGCACAGCAAATACCAACCTTTTAGGAACTCTCTCGTTACTAAGCCCAACAACTTTACAAGCCCATTTGATTCGCCGCGATGAAATTACCTCAATTATATTACCCGGATACATCTCACGCAATTCGGCGTTGTGTAACCGTCTGAACTCTCCGGTTAACTCATCCTTTTTCGGTCCGAATATTCTACGCAATACTTTATTTTCAAAAACCTTAAGACGCTGCTCATCCCTTAATGTAAGCGGCCAAGTCTCGCATCCATAAAGAACTGTAGGTAAGATAATTGTTTTATAGATTCTAATTTTTAAGTTTCGGGACAAGAGGCGCGAACTAAGTAGTTTTGTCACAGAAAAATAACAAGCATTCCCCGCCTTCAGTCTAACCTTAATCTCTTCTTCAATTTCGTTTTTTCTAGTTATCGTAGAACCTAGATACCTAAATTTATCTACCTGTTCAAACATATTACCATCTATATCGATATCACCAGTAGTATCGCCATTTTTGCAGCTAACCATATATTTTGTTTTATCCACGTTTATTTCGAGTCCTAGTTCTTTCCCGGCTTTCATTAACGTTGTCGTATTTAGTTTTATAGTTTCAACGTCTTCGCTTAACAGTACCAGATCATCAGCATAGCCCAGCACGGATGTTGTCCCGCCCAGATCCAACCCTTTCTCGGTTCGCATTACCTCCCTAATGGCATGTTCTAATGCCAAATTGAACAGGACAGGCGAAAGAGAATCCCCCTGTTTTAAGCCCGAACGAACCTCAAATTTTTCGGACAAATTATTACCGATTCTAACTTTATTGAGTGTCTCCGTCAAGCACATCCTGACTAGATTTACTAGTTTTTTTGGAATCCCCTGCTCGATTAGAATATTATACAGTTTCTGGCGGTCAATAGAATCGTAAGCCTTTTTAAAATCTATATACAGCTGGTGAACAATACCGTTATACTCCAATTTTTTCTCTAATATTTGCCGTAAAGAAAATATTTGATCAATAGTCGAACGATTCCGTCTAAATCCGCATTGGTAGTCTCCGATAATTTCCTCGGCGTATTCCGTGATTCGACTGGTTAAGATTAAAGTGAATATTTTATAACATACCGGAAGCAGTGAAATTCCTCGATAGTTATTACAATCCGTCCTCGGACCCTTTTTGTGAATCGGAATAAGAATAGATTCTTTCCATTCTTCAGGTAATTTCTCGTTCACCCAGATCTTTTTAACCAACCGATGTATTTTAGAAACTCCAGCTTCTCCGCATGCCTTAATTAGTTCAGTAGGAATATTATCGATTCCCGCTGCTTTATATGATTTTAATTTTCCGATAGCTACTTCAACTTCCTCTTTACTTGGTCCTTCTATTAACGGTTCAGCACTCTGGTACTCAGAAGGAGGACACAGATCATAATTTCCCGTATTTAAAATATTGTCAAAGTGGTCCTTAAACTTATTCAATATGTCAGCCGGATCGGTCAGAATATTGTTATTATCATCCCTAATTCCAGACGTTACGGGCCCTACATATTTACGTGATCTGTTTATACCTTTGTACATGTCTCTTACGTTATTTTCGATTCTATTAGTTTCTATTTCAATTATTTTATTTTTAAGATACTCCCTTTTTTTATTTTTGAGCAATTTTGTCGTTTCGTTCTTTGAGATTCGGAAGTATTCCAGATTGTCTTCGCTAGGATTATTTAGAGCTTTTAATTTAGCGGCTTTTCTTTTTTCACACATGTTTAAGCAATCTTCATCAAACCACGGTTTGTTATTCTTATTTTCCTTTTTTCCTAGACACGAGTTACCGACCGCTTTAATATTATCTCTGATCTCTATCCATAACTTGTCAATATCCTCGTGGTCCTCGTCAGGAAGCTCTAAAGCTTCAAACCTATTCTTAACATCTAGCTCGAATTGGTTTCTAATTGATGGATTTTTTAATTTTTCCAAATTAAAATTCTCAAAATCGAAACGGTTTTCTTTTCTCTTTTTTATATTAAGTTTTTGTCGAAGTTTCGCGATTACTAATTCATGATCCGACCCACATTCTGCTCCGCGATAAGACCGTACATTAATTATACTGCTTTGCCAGCTGTGTTGTATCAAGACATGATCGATTTGATTTCGTGTTTGCGAATCCGGTGATGTCCAAGTATATTTATGAATATCCTTATGTTTAAACGTCGTACTTTTAATTATCAGGTTTTTCGAGATGGCAAAGTTTATCAGACGGATCCCATTATCATTACTATATTCGTGCCAACTTTCTTTACCAATCGTCGGAATATAAACTTCTTCCCTTCCTACCTTTGCGTTCGCGTCACCTACAATTATTTTCATGTAGTTTCGTGGTAGTTTATCATAAACCCATTCGAGTTTATCGTAAAATTCACTTTTGACTTCATCGTCACTGTCTTCGGTCGGACAATGTATGTTTATTAATGCGATTTTAAACCAACGTCCCTGAAATGTAGCTACCGAAATTCTATCACTAAAGAATTGTACGTCCCTCAAAGCGGATAGTAATCTACGCCTAATTAGAAACCCGGTACCTAAACAATGATTCTCGCTTCCTCCGTACCAAATAGTGTACTTCCCTTCCCTCATCGAGCCCTCCCCTGGCCAGCGAACCTCTTGCAGAGCCACGACATCCAAATTGTACCCATTTACCTCATTCGCGACCGATTTTAGCCCCCCTGCTGTGTTTAAACTCCTTACGTTCCACGTATCAATATTTAAATCCCTATATTTCAACTTGCGCCATGAATCCCCTAAAGCAGTCCCCACCCGGAGACCCGAACGGGGGACTAGTTTACCTCCGGATAATGAGCGTTTTACCTTAGGGAGATCCATGACTTTTTGTGGTGTTTGGTGAACTAAAGATATGTGAGTAGGGCGTATACCTATCTAAGGCATATACCTATCTTAAATACGTAATATCAGTTTCTTATGACTTTTCGTTTTTGAGCTACACTGCTAACATACACACACACACACAAACACACAGATACGCAAATCATTTTGCTGGACCTGGTTATTTGAACTCAGGGGATCTCAAAACGTGTATTTCCGTTGAAAACTCAGCTTCAAAAATGTTCACGATTGCAATACTTGCACTTACCATATATTACATTAATAGGTGAGTGAAAGTAATAAGTTTTTCAACCTTTCAATCACTGTGCGCTATTCAAATTTTCAATGTCCTAAAAAAAAATTTCGGACAGTTTGATATGAGAAAGGTAAAATAGTTTTGTTCCAGTACAGACTAATGAATTTATTCAAAAAATAAGTAAGCTCTATCACCTTTAATTAATGAGTTAATTTCATAACATCTGTTACAAGGCATAAATAAATATACAATCACAATGAGACCTTAAAATGAAAGTTAGTTATAGAACTGGCTTTCAATTTTTATATGCTTCAAATTTATACTTCAAAACACTTATTTAAAGAAAAGAAAAATGCAGCCAATTTATAAATATTATAACAATAAAATGACTTCGATCGGTCCCAATCGCTTGACTACGATCTCTTTTCTCGATTATCCGTATCGATTTGAAAATGGTGGTTTCTTCCCAGTATTCTTGAAAATTTCAACTTTGTAGCAATCATAATTAACTATTTAAACAATAAATCTGGTGCGCACAACACACAACTTTCACTTACCTTTCTACTGTGAATAGAAATTATTTTCTGGCAATGTTGAGCAACTATAACATTTTTGAGGTGCACTTTTACTGGAGCTAGAATTTGAAGCTTATCGCTAACAAATCATTAGGACCACTAAAACAACAAAAATCCTATTAATTATATCAACGGTTGACAATAAAAACCTCGACACTCCATCTGTTTTTCCATATATATATATATATATATATATATATATATATATATATATATATATATATACATATGTCTAGAGAGATTTGCAAGTATATCTGTATATTCAACCTATAAATGATTATGGATTGTACGCCTATTAATTATTAAAATGTTATTTTCCATTGTAAAGTTTACTAAAATGAAATTTCGAGATTTTCATTGCCTGCTACAGATAGGTCAAAATTTGTCACACTAAATTTAATTGGATAATGCTTGGATTTCACCAGGAGAACATTCATCAAATTATTCACTAATTTAATTTAATTAAGGTAAAAGATTACATGTTGATTTTTTTAATAAATGGGCGTTGATTCCAAATTATTTAAATATAATATCAGATCTAAAATTATTTAACTACAGTATATATATTTAAGGTTATAAACAAATGATTCATACATTCATGAAATATTTTTATATTTCACATAAATACCATGAAATAGTTTTTAAACAATGTCATTGTCTTGATTAGGTGGATTTTAAATAATATTTTTTCAAACTTTAGAAAATTTTACATTTAGTTAGTCAATTTGATTTAATTTCCTTGAAATCATGTGATTTACGTTAAATAATAGTAGTTTTCACAAATTATTATTTATAACATTTCGTCACTCTCCATTACTTTCTATCACTTTCTATATTAGATATTGTTACTTTCCTACCTATACTAGGTAAGGAAAGTATTGCAATCGGGTCAAATTTCCGACATGCTGTTTTTGACGGATCTTTACGTTTCACAGCCCCCTGAGTCCGAAAAACACATTTTTAGCCATTGGTCTGTCTGTCTGTCTGTGCCAAGATTTTCTCGGGAACTACTGAACCGATTTTGTTGCTTCTTTTTTTATTTTGTTGAGTTTGGACTACTGATGCCTGTGACAGAAATTCGTTGCTCCATGGGCAGCTTGCGCGCAATAAATGAAAAACATGTTTTTCTATAGACTGTAGCGCGAAAACGGCTCTAAAGATTTTGATGAAACTTTTCTGTGATGAAACTTTTCTAATCATTGTCTTTTCAATTTTCGTATATAGACTAAATTCCCGAAAAAAATCAGGAAAAAAAGTTATAAAGAAAAGAAAAATGTTATGGGGCCTAACTCCCTAAGTATATATTGTACGGTAAAATTTATGATAAAACTTTTGAAAGGTTAGTGCAGCAATATTAGTGAGTATTGAAATTTTTACACTGATCTACCTTAAGCCGGTTTCATTGCTTTAGTTCATCTAATAAATTATACTCAAATCTTTTGTTTAATCAATTTTCTGGAAAATAAATGTAGTTCAATTCTTTTTTGTTTCTTCATGAACATAAGTAAAGATATAAAAACTTTTCTGAAATAGATAGGAAAGTCGTGTGAGTGGACACTACAGATATTTTTTTCTAAAATTCTCCGCTTTCCAACGATGTATTATACGCATAATTTCTGTCTAGTATCTCCGGAAATTCATTTTCAACCTAAATAAACAATTTTCCATTTACTTTCACTTATCTTTATATGTAATATATAGTAACGGAAAGTATTGCGGTCGTGAAAATTTTTGATTCTGAGTTTTCAACGGAAATACACGTTTTGGGGTACCTTGAGTCTAAATAACCAAGTCTCGAAAAATGGTCTGTGAGTCTGTGTGCCTGTGTGTGTGTATGTTAGCAGTCTAGCTCAAAAACTCAGTCGTAGGAAACTGATATTACGTATTTAGGATAGGTTTAAGCTTTAGACTTAACCGGAAGTGCCACTTTATATCAACGCTGAAACACGTCTTTCTCAAAAACGGCTCTAATGATTTTGATTAAACTCGGTATATCATTGTATAATTAAGTGGTCTATTTAATATCAATCAGGTCTTATCCCCATTGATGTCAATTCACAGGGCTAAATGCCCAAAGTTCATATACGTCTTCCTCTAAAGTACCTTTAATATAGTTTATCTTAAAAAGTTAATCATCTCCCATTATTCAGAGTTACGAAAAAATGCTAAATATTACTTTTAAAAGAATTTGATAATTGAGTAAAACAGAAAAAAATAAAAATGCTTATCCAGGTCGAAAATGAATCTCCGGAAATACCGGTCAGAAGTATACATATAATATATCGTTGGAAAGCGGAGAATTTTAGAAAAAAATATCTGGTGTGTCCACTCACACGACTTTCCTACCTATTTCAGAAAAGTTTTTATATCTAATATAGAAAGTTGTAGAAGGTACATTTTCGTGGAGAAGGTGATTTTCGAACAGCATCCAGCTACAATTAGTGTGACAACTTTTAACTTGTCTATGACAGACAATGCAAATCTCTTAATTCCGTTCTAGTAAATTTCGCAATGAAAAAAAATAGTTTAATAACTAATAGTTGTATAAACCATAATCAACGGATCCTGCAATTCATAATCAATGAATCGTACAATACAACTCTCACGTTGAGGAGTTTATAACTACTCAACAAACATTTCTTGAAATAATCACAAACAAATTATCAAAACATAACCAGCATGTAAAACTCAAACTCTCTAACTGGTGTGGACAACAAAAGGCCTCAAAGGGACCCTATATGGTTTCGCAAATTTCTGCCATATCGTGTTTGTACTAAGCTATCACCGTTTTTCTTCGGTTCTTTGTGCTCTTCGAAGTCCGGAATTCGTTCTTCTGTAGAACCTTCGCATTCCGAAGTTGTCTCAGTAGTACTACTGAGAATCTCCAAAGGATAAAAACGCTGAATAGGTCTGTTGATTCTCCCATTAGCCATGCGAACAGTAAATAATCTGCATTTTCCATATTGACCAGGGATTAATCGTTCTATTACTTCTAAAGGCCAATCGCTTCTTTTTATATCATCATATCCAATAAGAACTACCTCTCCAAGAGCTGGTTCACGGGTCTTTTTATTCTTCTTGGAAGATTGAAGGAAGCTTCCTAAATATTCAGTTCTAAATCGTTTGCGTAATTCTTCTTTTAGCTTATTGCGATATTTCAATATTCTACCAAGTTTAGACTTTTCAATTTGGTCAATATCTGGAATTCCACTTTCTTCAATTTCTTAAAGAAACATTTTTGGAGAGATAGGGATTGGCTCCGTTGCAAAATCAGAAACATATGTGATTGATCTTGAATTAACAACACTTTCGCATTCACAGATTACTGTAAACAGTTCTTCAGCGGTTAAACATGCTCTTCCTAATATCTTCCTCAATAAGACCTTAATCAGGCCAACTAAACGTTCCCAAAATCCTCCTACACCAAGCTCCACCTGGAGAGTTGAAATGCCATTCTATTTTTCTAACAGAACTTCAAGCAATGATCTTTTTCCTATCGACCCTTTATATTAGAGAATCCATTCCTCGAAAATTTGTTCCATTGTCACTGTATATGAAGCTCGGTCTCCCACGGCGTGCAATAAATCTTCTGAGACTCATCATAAATTGTTTAATCGATGAAGACGAAACAAGTTCCAGATTTATCACCCGATAGACCGCACAAGTAAATATACAAATCCATACCTTTTCTCTATTTCTTAAATGTAGAGGACCTCAAAGTCTGTACCAGTAATTTCAAAAACTTTCGCATCTCGTACTCTATTTTCTGGTAAAGGTGGCGAGTCTTCTTCGAATTTTCGGGAGTCAAACCGTTGACAAATATCAAATTTTTTCAGAGCTCTTCTGATAGCTTGTATACCTCGTAGTGTCCAGTATTTTCCCCTTAAATAGTTCAATAGCCTGTCGTTTGAGATGACAGTTACATATATGTTACTCTAAAATCAACTTTTCAACAAGATGATGATCACTAGGAAGAATAACCGGAGCTCGAACATTTTTTGTATCTTGTCTTGCCCATAGTTTGGTTGTAAGTCCCTTTGTACCTAATGAATCAACCAATGTTTTTAGTCTTGATAGTCGATTATTCCCTTCTCCTGAAAATTATTCTAGTTGTATCAATCGTAGCAACCTGATGTCGGTAGCTTCCATCTCAGTAACGGTTAGAAGATCTTTCACTTCACCTCGTCTAGTGCACCTATCAGCGAATCGTAACCCAAAAACTTCCAAAATCTTTGAATAGGTGTTGTATTTTCTGCATATTCCTTTGGCTATAAAAGATTACATAGAGCACAAGATTCCCAAATGATAATCCGCTTCCTGCGTTCTCTAGCTACTTCAGTCTAGTCGGGTATATCAATACTTAGGTGCCATTCGAAATAAGTTAATTTCTGCCAATCTGGGCCTTCTCACCATTTAGACAGGACTAATTCGCATGGACCACTTCCTCGACTCAGTAAATCAGCAGGATTCAACATACCAGGAACATGACGCCACTCCTCTTAATTGCTCAATGACCTGATTTCCTGCACTCGATTCCAAACAAATACTCCCGCAGGTTCTTTTCTCTAAATCCAGTCTAAGAGTGTAGAAGAGTCACTCCAGTAAAAATACTGAATTTTTGCCAGCTCATTTCTAATAGTACATGCCAGTCTAGCCCCAGTTAAAGCGACCAATAGCTCCAGTCTTGGGATCGTGAATGTGCATTTCTTCAAACGGCCTTTTTCGTAATACAAAATGAACAACAATGGGAACTTGTAAATAAAGTAGTGACTGAGTGCACTTTCAGACAAAAACAAACACAAACTTATATTTTTCAAATTTTACAAAGCACAGTTTTTCAAGAACACAATTCTTTTTAACTAACACTAATACTTAAGTAACATCTGTTTCTTTTTATCTTTTAGAACAGCTGTTTTTAAATATCTTTTAGAACAGCTGTTTTACCTAGAATTAAAATAATACATTTCACTTTGTATTTAAATGTAAAAAAAATCAAACATTCACGGTTAACAAATACCCGAACACGGCCATTAACATCTGTCCATAGAAATTTTAAAAATTCTCGGACATCAGGATGTATTGGAGAAATGCCGTTTTGATATCAGCTATGACTCCTAAGCGTTCCATACGAAATCTAAATAATAGTCTAGGGAATTAATTCAATGAGATTGGGACCTTTCTCTAACCATTGGTTCAATGAAGGACGGTACATTTGTTTTGCAGATACATCGAAAACCGGTCTTATTCTAGTGGTACTTCCGTCTTTTATTACGGGTCTGTGAGGTAAATAATGACCACTCTGATCGTCTTGAGTAGGAACTTCTTCAATGATGTCCAATGATATCCATTCTGCAAAATTTCTTCATATTCCGCGGTTAATTTTGAAACATTTAACTTCTTGATGACAGCGTCCAATCTTTTCCTAGCAATATGAAAGTTATTAAGCAGGAGAGGCTGATCTTTCAGCCATGATAATCTCACTTCATACATACCATCTTCTCTTATTCCGACTGTTTCTTCAAAATAATGTTCCGCATCAATTGCTCGCTCTTCTCTTGTTTTTACGGTCTCTTCAATTTCAATCAAGTCTAAAATATCTGAAGCTACATCTAGGGAGGTTACACTGACATTGTCAGTTGCACAATAGTTTTCTTTCTTGGTCTTTCCCATCTGTGTCCAACCAAGATATGTTTCAACTGTAAGAGCCATACTCTGTGCCTGCAAGAGAAATATTAAATGTTTCCAATTCTTGGATCCAGGGTCCAGATTGATTGATAACAGGTTACTGTTCGGAAATTGTTTCTTTATCCAGAGCCTCAAACTTACAAGCATTGTGGTAATAGAAAGACGACTGTTTTACCCTTAGAAAGGTTTTTATTAGCTTAAAAACATCAACAGAATTTACAGACGGTAGTAAGGTTACAAGTCAGGTTAACAAAGTAGTTCAAGTTTCCTCCACAAGAGTGGGATTAAATCATCATATTCACTCTGTGTTTTTGAGGAAACATCTAGTTTCCATCTGGTTCAAGTACAATATTAGATATAAAAGAAAAATTTGAAACACTAGCTGATCCGTGCGAATACTTCGCACAAACTTTATATCTGCATGAGATTTCAATACATTAAGGGCTCAGCATAAGTTCCTTTTAGTAACGTTTCTAAGCAAAGGTCTAGTACGTTTATTTAGTAAATTATCAGTTTATAAATATTATGATCTATATCCATCCATAGTTTAACCCTTGTTAGTTTCATTATATTTATAATTATAACAATATATTTTTCTTAAGTTTACAAAAGCTTCTAAACATTTCCTTTAAATATCGGATGAAGGCTAAATACATTAGATTTAGTTCTCTGGGAGGAATAGTTTGATCTAGCAGGCGGTATGTACACAAAAAAGAGAGAGATGTTTCTTTTCTTCATTAAAAAAAAATCAAGTAAATTTTAAAAATGATAAACATCTAATAGGTTATATATATATATATATATATATATATAATATCTTATTTAAAATGGAGTATATTAACAAATATTCCAAAAATATTTATTGGATGACATATTTATAGCAATATAAACAAATTTAATAATTAATTTCAAAAACAAATGTTAGGTAACTTTGTAAATCAGACAGTTGAAACTTTTATACAACAGTTTATTATATCTAAATAATTAGAAATAAGATATGTGCTA
Organism: Nezara viridula; assembly: GCA_928085145.1. NCBI lineage: Eukaryota > Metazoa > Arthropoda > Insecta > Hemiptera > Pentatomidae > Nezara > Nezara viridula. Next base: position 88,171,611 of record OV725077.1, on the reverse strand, counting down.
CATACCATATTACTTTTCTCACCAGAAACAGAATAATACATTATTAAAAGGGTTTACTAATATTGATCCACATAGGATTATTTAAATAATTTTCTGTTAACTAAAAAATTCTACTAATAAAATTTATAATATCGAGGAAAAAGCTTTATTTTACCCTTATATATTAATTCCATACTTAAATTCATTTAAAAGATCCAAGCATGGAATATATATACATATGTATATATATATATATATATATATATATATATATATATATATATATATATATATATATATATATATAAGAAAAAGTTTTATTTTACCCTTATATATTTATTCCATACTTAAATTCATTTAAATGATCCAAGCATGGAATATATATATACATATATATATATATATATATATATATGCTTTTTCCTGGATATAAATTTTATTATTGATATATGCCCTTGAAAAAATGTAAAGATTAAATAAATAAATAACACTATATCTTTGCACCACATAGTCCGATTTCGATGATTTTTTTTTACGTTTTGTAGGAAATTTAGTAAGCTTTCAAATACTGGGCAAATTGCGTCCTTTCCGATTTATTCCCAAATTATGAATTAATTCGTAATGTCTCGATTCGTTGAGACGGCACCATCATATGGTTTGAAACCTCCAACTTTTAGATTCACTTTTATTCAAGTCCAGGTATAAAATTAGGAATCAAAATTACGATTCAAGCACTCTACGTGATATTCCCTTCCTGTTAATACCTCATTCGCCAAAATCCATCACTCCTGAGAGCCAGAAAAGGGATATATATTTGAGAAATATTATATAAGATTATTCATGATTTACAACATCAGCATTTTTAATTAGTTATATAGTCTTTAAGGTAAGAAGGAGCCTTGGTCACACGTGTAGATCTTGAACTCACAGGGAGTCCAACTTCATTAGAGAGAGGGCCGTGAACAGATGGAGTGGCAGAGGATTCTTCTGGATGTAACATGTGAGAGGACTCCAATATTGCAGCGGGTTCATCATTGTTAGAACAAGGCTGCTCCGACACTTCAGGAATTCCTCTAGGTGCCAATTGTCTCAGGAACACGGTCGACTCTGATCCAACTTCCTGCGAATTTGGTCGTACTGTGGGTTAGCCTGGAGTAATTTCACTTCTTTGACAGAGTCTTCGTACTTACTGAGTCGCACGTTCCTTTTAGCGAGCACAGTACCAGTGGTTAGCGAATACGGCAAGATGACTCCATTGGCTGTACCCCGAGGATGACTGAAAAAGCGTTCGTGGGGAATGGAGTTAGTCGCTGTGCAAATTAGAGAACGTATAGCGTGGAGGGATTACTGTAGGACCCTCTCCCAGTCCTCCGTCCGCAGTCCTTCAAAGAAAGGAAAATGGTTCTCTACAGAGTTCCATTGAGGCGTTCAAATTTGTCCATTTCCTGCTGGGTTATACGGGGTTGTTCTATTGGTGGCTACACCGTTTGAATGGAGGAAGTCCTTGACTTGCTTAGACATGAAGGAAGCTCCCCGATCAGTATAGACATAGACTGGTATTTCAAACAAAGAGAAGAAGTTTTGAACAGTGTCTTCAGAAACATCGTGACAGGGATATGCAAAAGGGAAACGGGAATACTCGTCAATGATGGTGAGGAGTTACATGATTTAGAAGAGAGAGGCCCTTTAAAATATATGTTGATGCGTTCGAATGAAGAGGTGGCCTTTACTAGGGTTCCAAGAGTTTTCAAGTACCTAGGTTTTACTTCAGCAGATATGGTACAGCTTGAAGTCATCTTCTTAACATCTTCGAGTTAATAGGGAATGTTCTTACATTTGAGCCAATGGTACATACGTGTAACACCAGGATGGCACAAAGATCGGTGAAGCTGGAGCAAGTTGGTTGAAGTGGAAGCACTACAGACAAGGGAGAGAGTGTCTGTCTTGGTGTTGTCTTCACCGGGACGGTAAGTTATATCATAAACAAATGGAGCTAGAGCTCTAGCCGCCATCTTGTGATCTTCTCATTTTTTACATTATTTCCATGCTTGAAAGAACCTCTTGATCAGTTGTAAAATGCTTGCCAAGAAGAAATGCTCTGCAATGTTTCGAGGATTTAACAATTGCTGCTGCCTCCAGTAGAGTTTGAAAAGTTGCGTGTTTTTATAAACTCTGCTTTGTAAAATTTGCTAAAATATATATATTTTTTTTATTTTTTTATTTTACTCAATCACTACTTTATTCAAGTTCACATTTTTATTCATTTTTTTGTATTGTTACGGTATTTAATTTAGAAAAGTTGTTTCCGCAACAAACTTGCCGGATGCTCAGTGGAGACGGTAGAGTTCGCAAAAAAAAAAAATTAAATAATGAGGAGTCAATTAAATATTATTAACTGTCTAACGAGCGCCATGCTATTTAATTTTTTGAATTTGGAAAATAGCGTAAACCGAAAAAAATAAATAAAACAAATTTAATTTTAAAAATAGATTTGGACGCGGAGTGAGCCACGAACTCGGAACCTATAGGTTTAAAAACATATATTAATTAACCTCAAAAACCTATCGAACCTTCTTACTAGGTTAAAATTCATTTTCCCTTATCCCCGAATAGAATTTTACAATTTCTTATTAAACCCTAAAAAAAGGAATATAATACATATATAAAACATGAAAACAAACTGAAGAAAAAAATAAAACTGGCTATTATTAATACTAATGATGAATTTACTTATTTCTATCGGTTTAAATAACAGTTAAAGGAAATGAAAATTATGAACAAGAAATTATATTTATAAGAAAACAAAGAATTAACTTTAATTATCAAAGAAAAGATTATAAAATTATTATAGAACTAAACATTAGCTTACGACTTGTATAGTCGATACAATAAACCAATTACAAATATTTGAAATCAAATAGATAGGAAATAAAAACTTATTTATACATATTTAAAAATCTCAATGCCGAACATTGTCCAATTGGCACAATGAGCTATCTGAGGAAGTGGGAACTTATTCCAGCAAGCGTCGTCAGTGTCTCCCCAGTCTATCTCCTCAAGCTGTGAAAATGTTCAATCAGCAACTTGGAAAATCAAGCGGCACTCGTCGCTGATAATTACAGGTTCTTGGAGAGGAAAAGAAAATCTGGTGTACATCATAAAACTAAATTATTTCACTCACAAAAATCCTTAGCGTGCCTCTACACTCGCGAGGTTTCGCTATCATCTCCAAACTCCCTTTTGTTATTCTCTCTCACATGTCGGCTGTTATAGAATAGAATAGAATAGAAAAATAATTTTATTCTGGGACGAAGTCCCTTCAGAATAACAAAAAAGTACAGAAATTAAAATTTTACATCTGGCCAGATAAAAACAAACATAACAAATTAAGATGTTGATAAGTCATTAAAGAAAAGAAAAGAAAAAAAATATTGGTTATACATACTATATACAAAATAAAATATAAAAATCTATATAAAAAACTCTTGAAACCATACTAAGATATTTAAAACTATGTACGATGTTAAAATATAAATAAACCCTTTTAGAAAAAATAAAAAATACAGAAAAAATAAATGTATATTCTTCTTAACAGTAAAATCTGTTTCTGTTGAAACAGAAAAAAAAAAAAAAAAAAAGAGAAAAAGAAAGTCGAATCTATAATAAGTATTCAGGTCATGAGCTATATGTGAATATGGTCTTATATATAATGTGTAATTTTACATAAAAGATTAGCTGGTGCCTGACTGTTTTTGGGACAGGAATTGGAATAGGAGGGTTTTGAATGTAGATAAGGATGAAGAATGTCGAATTTTGATTGGAAGGGAATTCCAGAAACTAACAGAACGTGCAATAAAGGAGTTTTGGAACGAGGCAGATCTGTGAGAAGGAATGTAAAGGTCGGAAGGTCGAGATCTTGTGGAGAGGGAGTGGACTGAGGACTTGAATTGGAGAAGGTTGTAGGCGTAGGAAGGACGATGATTGTTGATGATATGATAGAGGAATGTACCTAGGAAATATTGTCTTCGAATGGAGGGGAAGAGCCACTCTAACTCAGTGTAATGGTGAGAGACATGGTAGTATCTCGGGGCACCAATTACAAATCTCACGCAACTGTTCATTATTCTTTTCAGTCTGTCGCGGAGCTCCACCGAGAGTCCATCATACACCACACAGCAGTAGTCAAAGTGGGGGAAGATGAGAGAGGAAACGAGGAGTCTGCGCGTATGTTGAGGTAGGAGATGGCGGAAGCAATGGAATAGTTTGAGGGTAGAGACTGTCCGTCGGGAGATGTGAGAAATATGGTGACTCCAGGAGAGGGTTTGATCAATAAATAGTCCTAAATTTTTTACAGAGGAGTAGAAGGAGATTGGCTGGTCACCAAGGTTTAGTATGGGAAAGTCCGTATAGGATCTAAGGAGGGGCTTGGAACCAATGACAATGGCCTGAGTTTTTGAAGCATTTAACCTTAACCCGTTTAATTTTGCCCAGGCACAGATTCGATCTAGGTCTGCTTGGATCTTAGTAAATGCTACCAATAGCTCAGGGGGAGAAAAGGATAGGTATATTTGAGAATCGTCTGCATAAAGGTGGTGGGAACAATGGAGAATTGAGTCATGGAGGTCATTGATATAGGAACTAAAAAGGAGAGGAGATATGCTAGATCCTTGGGCGACTCCAGAGGATAAAGGCAGGTAGGCAGATAGTGGTTGATTAGGAATGGAGACTGCTTGGGTGCGTTGTGATAGGAAAGATTGGAACCAAGAGATGGAGCTATTGGAGAAGGAGAGTGATTTTAGTTTGTTGAAAAGGATGGGATGGTTAATGGAATCAAAGGCTTTAGAGAAGTCAAGAAGTATAAGGACAGTTAGTTGTTTATTATCTATTGCAGTCTGAACATCATTAGTAATTTTGATTAAGGCGGATTGTGTGGAGTAGCCGGGACGGAAACCAGATTGGAGAGGATCGAGTTGGTTAGACTTTTCTAGGAAATTGGAAACTTGGGATTGTACCAATCTTTCTAGGGGTTTTGAGAGATTGGAAAGAATTGAGATTGGGCGAAAGTCTTCGGGAGAGGATGGATTAGGCTTTTTATTTAAAGGGAGTACAATGGCTTTTTTCCAAGAGGAAGGGAATATTGAGTTCTGTAGGGAGAAATTGTAAATGAAAAGGAGAACTGGGAGGATTTCGGGGAGACATAATTTTATCAATTTGACAGGAATGCCATCTGGTCCTATGGAATTGGTGTGGGATTTCATTACTGCGGTTAGTAAGTCAGTCGGGGAAATGTAGGAGAAATAAAAGTCATCATCATTAAATGATGACTCAGGAGCATAGTTGGAAGAGGAGGGAAGAGAAGAGGTAGAGGAGGCAGAAATAAAATGTGAATTTAAATCGTCAGGTGAAACGGAAAAGAACAGTGAGGAAGGGGATCTAGAAGGTTCACAGAGGGAAAGTTTGCGAAGGATTAGCCATTTAGATTTGGGATCTGGGGCAGATGACAGGGCTTCATGGAAGTAGGAAGCTTTAGCTCGCCGAATTCTTGTTTGTGTCAAATTGCGGAGCACCCTAAACGCTTGATAGTCATCTGTAAGCCTAGTACGTCTAAAGCGTCTGCGGGCAGCATCACGCCTCTTCTGCAGATCCTTGATTTCTTGACACATCCAAGGTGCAGGCCGACGGCGAAAGGTTGAGGTTTTTATGGGAGCATGGGTGTTAAGGATATTGAGGAGATTGGAAGTCAGGATCTCAACCATGGAGTCGATGGAGGAGCAGGAATATATTTCGTTCAAGTCTAAGGTTTCAAGGTCAGGTAGTATTTTTTCACGGGTGAGAGTGTCTATCTGACGGAAAGTGAAGGTTCTCGGATGAATCAGAGGGGTTTGGATATTATATGTTATTTGGATCATGTCGTGAGACGATAAGAAGGATACTGGCAGTTGAGAAGAGGAGAGGAGATTTATTTCGGAGTCTATAATGAAGAAGTCTAACCAAGTGTCGGCCTTGTGGGTGTGGTGAGTAGGATAAAAAGGAACAATAAAGAGATGGAGGGAAAAAAATAGGTTTTCTAGATAGGTACTGACTTAAAATTAATATTTACAACTAATACTTTAAACTAATTTATTTTTAGCTAACCCTCTTCGAGGTAAAAATAACAATCATTTTACGAACTAATTTGTTTTGTTTTTTCGTCACAGTATTACGAGAAACTAGTTTTTATCATAATTAGATTATTTTAATTAAAATAATTTGTACTAAAATTTATTAAATTTTATCATGCACTAATATATATATATATTTTTACTTACAGAGATTCACTGATTGTTCAAGAACAATAATTTAGAGTTTTTGTTGTGAATGTCTCACAGATCTGCATTGCTACAAAACCAGTATATTTCTTCTCATCTTAATATATTTGGATCTGATGGTACGCTTGCCGTAAGTCCACGACATTGTAATACTTGTAATTAGCAACTTTTCTAACAAGTTGGTCAACATTTGGTAAAGGGTAAGCATCAAGTAGTGTATACCTAGTTATCGTTTGAGAATAGTCCACTACAAGTCTCTTCTTTCCATTGTTATTTATAACCAATACCTGAGCTCTCCTTGGTGAATTGCAGGGCTCAATCACTCCTTCGGAAATCAACCGAGTAATTTCGGTCTTGATAACTGAGAGTCTTCATCACAGTATTGGCGGGACCTTATGGCAATTGGATGACAGTTACGAGAGATATGGTCAAAGAGGCGTACAGGGCCAATCTTACCTTCAGCATGTGAAGAGATTGTGAGATGTGCCTTGTCTCCACCAAATTTTAGCAGAAAATTTATGTATGCTCTGAGTATATTGTGTCCGATGAGAACATCAGAACAGAGATCTTTCAAAACAACCAACTTACATTTAGTGTAAGTGTGTTCAGCGATTTCTAGCTTTACGAGAATAAAACCCTCAACTTTGGTCTATAACGACGTAGATGTCATCGATACTCGTCCCTTATCAGACATAACTTGAATGGTGTGTTCACGGACAAAGTCCAGGCTGAAAAAGTTACTAGAACTCCCAGTGTCCACGAGACAGTTACTAGGGATTCCATTCACAAGAGCAGGGGTAGCAGCTAAACTGAGGCAAAAACCTGCTGTTGAGTGATGCTAAAATAACTGCAGATACAGGTTTGGTTTTCTGAGAATTTTTCTTAACTTTCCGATATACACGGGCATAGTGGCTCTTGATTTTACAATTGGCACACTCTGATTCAAGAGCGAGGCAAGCTGAGCGCGGATGGCGGCTAAATCCACAAAAGAAACAATGGCTGCCTTTCTTTTGACCCATTCCAGCACAAAGATCGTTCAGATGTCTGAGACAAAGATCGTTCAGATCATCTGTTCTGGATGTCTGAGAGCCGGTCAACGGATTGTTGAGATCCAGAGTGGAAGGTACCAGGAATTGAAAGTGATGACTTCGGATCATTGTCAATCGCCGCGCAGGGGAAATCATTAGCGTCTTTTGAGTATCCTTCAGCTTGTTTATGGGCCAGTTCGAGAGATGGGCGCGTTGGATAACGTCATCCAGGCTCAATGTTTTTGACTCCTCAAGTAATCGTTGGCGGATTTGAGAAGATAGCAGTCCATTAATAAGAGAATCACGAATATATTGATTTTTATGATCTTCAGCAGAAAAGAAATCACAAACCGAACGACGTAGTTCAAGCTTCCCCCACAAGAGTGGGATTAAATCACCACAAGCATAATCGGTAATTGCACTTGCCACTCTTACCTTGAAAATATTGTGATCTTCCGGCTTTGATCTGCTGCCTCCAAACAATCTATGGACAATAATTTGTGTACCAACAGGTTCATAACCTAAAAGAGAGACCATTCGTATATATGACCTTTGCGAATCATTATCAAAACAAATAAACGACAAGGGTATTCCTTTTAATCATTTTTTAACTTTACCTTCAAGGATTTTAAATATATCTCACTACTAAGTATGTTCGTCAAACATTGCTCTACTTTTAAACCAGAGCTAAATGAGCTCTGCATTTTGTCCATTTCGCTATTCACATAATAATGTAATATGCTTACCTTTGCATGGCAGACTTCTAATCGCAGCCTTACACTGCTTCTTCATGTGTCCTCTTCTTAAACTGGAAAAACAATAACCTTTCTTTTTCAAAATATTTCTAATATAATCAAGATCGAAGTCCTGTGCTTTAAGACAATCATGCCTTTTATCATAAAAAAAAAGCAATTTTCTTTAGATCTAATAACGGTTACGAGGTCTGAAGAGGTTAGGATGTAATTTATCTTGGTATCATTTCTTTATGACTCTTGTAAAGATCTTCTTAGACTCGGGATCTGCAAGAACAGATTTCGCTAACAAGATCCTCTCCTCACTTTCCACTCCACCACGTAAAAATAGTAAAAGATCATCCAAACCCTTCTCTACGTCAATTTTGTTCATTACCCTATACCTTTCCTAAAGTCTAAGAGTTGATTCTGATAGCGTTGATCAACCAAAATTATAAGCATACATAAACATTTATCAGTGGTTACGCTTAAAGTGTCTGGAGATATTAACTGACATTCTAGTTTATCGTATAAAGAAGTGAGAGTCATATTACCTGTATGTGTAGCCACTAGCGGGCTGAAAAATGAAACAAAAAAAAATGAAACAAAAAAAATGAACGCAATGCCCCAAAATTGCGTCCAAAGATGGCGGATTGACCACTTTGACTTTAGTTAGTTTTTTGGTCACTGAGAATCAGCATTTGGCTTAATTTCCTCATAGTTGGTCTTTTATTAAAGCTGAATAGTCATAGAATAATAAAACATGAAGAAATATTAAAAAATAATTGGCTTAGGCTATGAAAAACACCAGTAAAGTCAATTTTGTTAACAAAAAAATTTTCAAGTTACAAATCAAGCGTCGTTTGTAATTAAACGGGCTACAATAACGCAAAACGTGATGAAATAAAACATCTGGAGAATATATTTATCTTTCAAAAACGCTGGTTACTTTTTAAAAAATAAGTCAATTAATTTAGTTAGTTAAATAAGTTAATTAACTTCATTTATTTCTGGATATACCTCTCTATATCCTGCTTCAAAATGAAGATAGTTCCGATGTGCACCTTCAGCAATCGAAAATAAAGTGGTTATCACCATAATAAACCTACATCGTCCACTTAATATCAAGAATTGTAGAAGGTGGAATAAGAAATATTGTCGATTGCCAGAGCGATATGGATTATAATCTTTCTCAGATTTTGACAATATAGGTAAAAATTAGCTTTCATTGACCGTGATTATCGACCATATCGCATAATCAAATTATTAAGTTTAGGTACTCGTTCAAAGCAGAATTTGACGTTTTTTAATTTCTTAAAAACTACGTTAGTAGTTTTGTGTGTTACTTAATAGTAATACATGAAAAAAAAATCAGATAAATCTGGAATATTTGGCTGTAAAAAGTTTTCTCTTGGTGACCCTTATTAGCAATTCAGTTTTTTACATGTCTAAACCCATATACAGCCTGTCTCGTAAGCAGAGAGAAATATTTAAAGAAGTGATAGCTGTTGTGACGTCACATGGTGATCTATGATATTTTGAACATCTGTATTGTACAAATGATACTTTATTTGTAATACTTTTCTTACGATTAATAAAGTTTGTTGTTCTAACTTGTTACAAGAGCACAGTCGAAGTCACAACAATAGCAAAACTCAATAAATACAAGAACGTTTATATAAACAAAGTTTCGATTTTTAGCAGGAAAGTAGAGAATTAAAGTTTTGTGATTTTTTATGTAAGTCACGTTCTTTTTAATAGGAAGTGATAACAAAAACTATTTAATTTAAGTAATTAATGATAGCTTCACTGTAAACTAGACAAAATTTACTTTAAACAAAAATAGAATTTGCTTTTGTTAAAACCATTTAAAGAGGACTTTTGAGCGACTAAAATCAGCTAAGGAGTGGGGGGAATAGTGGTGGGGAAACTGGGGGACCCTACACGGTCAATCGGAATTGCACTAATGACGTTCCGAATTTTCGTGTAAGGTAGTGAATGAAGTACTGATGGTGGTGCGCTGCGGATTTCCAAACATCCGGAAATCAAAGGTTCATTCACGAGAAGTGGAGGGGGGACTGAGGTAAAAGTAGTGGGGAGACTACTTATAGTGCTTATATACGACTTATACTGCTGGTCCAGCAGTTGTGCTGCAGTGCAACAGTGCTGGATAGGTTAGGTTACCTAGGCCTCACAACCATTATAAATTTCTGATTTTCATTATATGTAAATAGTGAAATAATTTTTCATATCCCTTGTTTATAATTTTAAACCATCTTCAACTATTTCTTTTAAATAGTCAAGTGTGTTAAAGTGAAAACATAATTTATTATAAAATCGATTATTTTTGAACCTCTGTGTGTTAACTATTATAACCTCTGGGTGTGTTATAAGAGATTGAGTTTAACCTTATGTAGATTGCTGTACAATGTGGTACTTAGTGCCTTTGTTGATTATAATGTAATGTGTTTTGGTAATTAAAAATGTAAAAATTATCAGTGAGTGTTTTATTAGGAAATACCTAAACAGGTTATGGGTCCAGCATGATGTTAAAAGGAAAATTCGAAAAGAAGTAAACAACTAAATGAAGATTTGAAAAGACGATTTGTAAAGACGTTAGTGTTCTGTGTTCTGAGGTACGTTCTTTTTAAGTATGGAGTCCAAATCAATTATGATTCCTCAGATTGCTCTGTTAGAAGGGAAGGGCAACTGGGAAAACTGGAAGGTAAAAATAAGAATGGGACTGAAAATGATACCTAGGGCAATAGAAATAATAGATGGAACTTACAAGTGTCCTGCAGCCCCTGATAAAACTGATAACGATGCTGTGAAAGCTCATGAAACAGATTTAGCTACATTTAATAAAATTGAGAACCAGGCACTACTAGTTATGTCCAATAACATGACAGAGGAGATGTTTGAAAAGGTAAGACGTCATGAGTCTAGTAGAGATATGTGGTTGGGACTTTGTCAACTTTTTGATACATTTTCAGAAGACAGAATTTTTGACTTGTAAAATAAATTTTTTGAAAGTAAATGGTTGCCAGATGATGACGCTGTTACATTCATTACTAGAATTTCCAATGCATGGAAACAGTTGCGAGGAGAAATTGATAAGCAAACTGTTGATAATAAAGATATTTTACTAATATGTAAAATTTTAAAATCCCTTCCTGACAAATTCAAATCTTTAACTGCTGGATGGAGAATAATAAATGAAGAGAACAGGAGTTTAAATAATCTTACCCAAAAATTATGTACTTTTGAGAGCAACCTGGGTGATAGCTGTTCAGAAGAAGTTTTGGTTGCTAAGGGAACCACTGCTCAATTTCAGAAGCATGTTCGGAATAAAAATAATTTTCACAAAACCTCAATAATTTGCCACTACTGTGATAAAAGGGGTCACACAGTTCAGAGATGGCGGCTTTGGCTTGCCGATGGCAAACCGCCTAAGCCTGCTAAAGCTAAATGTGCTCAAAACAATTCAAGCGAAGCTGCAACTCTATTAACAGTTACCTCAGAAGTTTTTGCATCGGAGACCAACAGTGAGGCTTGGTATGTGGACAATGGAGCGACACATCACATATGTAGCAGAAGGGAATGGTTCACAAGTTTTCAATCATTTACAGATGACCATGTAATTATTACGGCTGATGGCTCTTAAGTCAAGGCGCTGGGCAAGGGATCTATTTTAATTGAAGCTGCGTCAAACGGCCAGTGGAAGAGTTTTGAACTCACTAATGTCTGGCTAGTTCCAGGTATTTCCAAGAATCTTTTTTCGCTTTTGGCGGCTCAAGATCATAGACCACAGAATAAATTTGAATCCACTGAAGTTAGCTGTAAATTATTTGAAGGCAAAGAGACACTTGTGTCAGGGAATCGTCAAATTGGAGGTGGTCTCTATAATCTAGCAATTAGGGTGGTACCCACAACGGAGAGCTGTAAGTCAGAAAATAACTATATATCTGCTCCTATCAAAGACCATAATTTATTACAGCTTTACCATGAAAGGATGGACCATCAAAACAAACGACATGTGAAGGAAGTAGTTAAAAGAGAACTCAATTTAGACTTAACTCTTGATGGTGAACTCTGTGAGGGCTGCATAAAAGGAAAAGCTCATAGAGTCAAGTTTGGGCGTCGGAAAAGAGCTGAGAAAACTGGTCAAGTTATAAGCACTGATGTATGCGGTCCCTTTATCCCTTCGAAAGGTGGTTTTAAATATTTTCTGGTATTTAAGGATGATTTTTCAAAATTTAGAAAAGTTTATTTTATTAAGACCAAGGATGAAGTATTTCAAAAATTGAAGGAATTTTTAGCTGAAGTTACCCAATTAGGTCATAAAGTAATGTGCATTCGATGTGACAATGGCGGAGAGTTTAAAAATGAAAGAGTAGAAAACTTCCTTAAATCAAAAGGTATTGAAATTAGTTACACTATGCCATACACGCCACAACATTATGGCTGCGCTGAGAGAGAAAACCGCACCATTGTAGAAACTGCAAGAGCCCTCATGCACTCAGGAGAAGAATCTCTACCTAAGGAGCTATGGGCAGAAATGATTAACGCTTCAGCCTATATATTAAATCGAACAGGTCCATCATCAGAAAAAGGAAAATCTTCATTTGAACATTGGATGGGTATTAAACCAGGAGTCAAAAATCTTCGTGTTATAGGATGCAAATGTTGGGTCCATGTTCCTAAAGAAAATAGAAGAAAATTTGATAAAAAGGCTACTCAAGGAGTACTTGTTGGATATGATGGTGACAATGGATACCGAGTCTTCTCAAATAATAAACTAATTAGATCAAGAGACGTCATATTCCAGGTGTCACTCAAAGCACCGATATGTGAAAAATTGTCATTTCATAAAATTGAAGGAAAAGGTATTGACATATATTGTGAAGAGAATCCGGAAGAATATTTGGAAGTAGAAGGAGAATCTGAAGAAATACCTTTGGAAGATCAAGGGGAATCTCATGAAGAAGAAAATGAAGATCCAGAAATAGAAGATATAGTGTGGAAAAGAGGCGTAAATCTGAGAGGTCAGGATAAAATTAATAAACCTAAATTTATGGATGATTATGTCAACATCGTCGAAGGGAGTGAAGATGTGCCATTGGACTTATACGGTGCGATGAACAGTGAGGAAGCTGAGGAGTGGCAAAAAGCCATGGAAGAAGAAATGACTTCTTTAAAAGAGAACAAGACGTGGACTATCTGTGATTTGCCTAAAAATAAGAGAGTTATTCCTTCAAAATGGGTTTTCAACAAGAAATATAAACCTGATGGAAATTTAGAAAGATATAAAGCTAGGCTAGTGGTAAAAGGATTCGCACAAAAGAAAGGTCAAGATTTTGGAGAAACCTTCAGTCCAGTTGCTCGTCAAACCACTGTCAGAACAGTAATCAGTGTTGCTGCCAATGAAGATATGAGTCTGCATCAGTTTGACGTATCGACTGCATTTTTAAATGGAGAACTCAAGGAGGAAATCTATATTCAGCAACCAGAAGGCTTCAGTGACAACTCAGGGAAGGTTTGCAGATTACATAAAAGCCTATACGGGCTCAAACAGGCTCCACGTTGTTGGAACGAGAAGATAAAAAATTTCCTGGTTAGCATTGGTTTTCAAATTAGTACAGCAGATCCTTGCCTATTTATCAACAATGTGAATGGTAAGAGGATTTTGATGTGTTTGTATGTTGACGATGGATTGATCGCTGCTTCGGATGAAAGGGAAGCAATGAAGCTCTTAGACAAATTAAAACTGGAGTTCAAAATCAAGACTAAACCAGCTGATTTCTCTCTTGGACTAGAGATTAACAGGAGCAAGGAAGGTATAAAAATAACTCAATGTTCTTACATTAAGAGACTTCTCAAAACATTCCAGATGGATAAGTGTCGACCTGTTAGTACTCCAATTTTAAAGGATGATTTAGACAATGAAAAAGAACATGTGGACATCAAGACAACGAATTTTCAATATAGAGAAGCTGTGGGTTCACTTATGTATTTGATGATATGTATAAGACCGGATATTGCTTATTCCATCAACATAGCTTCAAGAACACTTGATAATCCTTCCGATAGTGACATAACCAGGGTCAAACGAATATTCCGTTATTTAAAAGGGACTTCTGAACTTGGAATAATGTACAAGAAACACCATAGAAGAGGAATTCTTCAATGCTACTCTGATGCAGATCTTGGTGGTGACAAATTAACTGGCAGGTCTACAACTGGCATTGCTTGTCTGTATTCGGGTGGTGTCGTATCTTGGTCGAGTAAAAGAGTTCAGTTTCCATCTCTACCACTGAAGCTGAGGTCATCGCTGCAAGTGAGGGTACAAGAGAAATGGTTTGGCTCAAAAGGCTTCTTCAAGAGATGACTGACTTTAAAGAAGGTACGCTTTTTGTCGATAATAATGCTGCCATTAAATTAGCAGAGAACCCTGTGTGGCACAAACGTGCAAAACATATATCCATTCGCCACTTCTTTGTCAAAGAAAAGGTTCAAGAGGGAGAAATTCATATCCGGAGAGTGGATACTGCATATCAACTTGCCGACGGGTTAACAAAGCCTGTGCTAGGCCCTAGACTGAAGAAGCTAAATAAAGATTTAGGACTGACTTAAAAATTCTATTTGTGTATTATATTCAATTTATTAGTTTAAATTATTTTAAAAGAAATTATGAAGGAAGGTGTTAAAGTGAAAACATAATTTATTATAAAATCGATTATTTTTGAACCTCTGTGTGTTAACTATTATAACCTTTGGTTGTGTTATAAGAGATTGAGTTTAACCTTATGTAGATTGCTGTACAATGTGGTACTTACTGCCTTTGTTGATTATAATGTAATGTGTTTTGGTAATTAAAAGTGTAAAAATTATCAGTGAGTGTTTTATTAAGAAATACCTAAACAAAGTGGGCAACAAATTTTTAAAAAAATAAGGAAACTTCACAATTTACTTTAGGAAAAAAAAAACTTAAACGTTGTATATATTTATCAGTTCTTTTCCCATTTTCCTCAACAAATTTATTATTTTCGCAATACCTTTCCTTAATTTTTGTAAGTAGTAGATTTATATTTTACTAACTTTTGTCAAAACGATTTTCTATGAGACTAACCTTCTATGAGACTACTACTAGATAGGTTAGTTTACCTAGGTCTCGTTATTAAGTAAATAGTTGTTTATATCCCTAGTCTATATTATTATTAACCATTTTCAACTATTTTTTCTGTAAATATTCAAGTAGGCAATAAATTGAAGAGAGAAAAAAGTGGAAACTTCACAATTTACTTATAGAAAAAAAATCTTTAACTGTTGTGTTTATTTGCCCTTAATTTTTCCATTTTTCTTAACAAATTGATTATTTTCGCAATGCTTTTCCTGTATCTAAACGATTTTCAGGAACTAGGAAGTAATTATTATATCTCCTTTTTCTGTTGATGCCCAATATTATAAATGACAATGTCCAAATAAGCATATCTATGCTGTTTCTTTGTTTACAACTGAGCTAAATTGGTCTCAGCAACGATAAGTAATGATCAGTAATGATTGAACGTGTAGGGGTCTTCATGATCAAAGTGATCGCGGACAATCTTGGAACTTCTTGTGACGTTCATTCACGAATTACCGTGTAGGGATGTGGGAAGCACGTGGTACAGAGGTGGGCCTCCCCTTCTGAGAAAATTCCTGGATCCGCCACTATGTGTAGCCTGATTCAAGAACAAACCCAGTAATTCCCTGACGTAAAGTTGTATAAATAAATCTTCCCTACCGAATCTGTTTTTTAATTGTTCAATTACCTTAGGGTAATTCTTTGATGAAGGAGGAAAACTTTTAACTAGTTCTCGACCAGGAGATTTTTCTACAGTAGCCTGAAACAACTACTAAAACTTCTCATTATCCAGTTCCTCACTTTCATGTACCTTTTTAAAACTAGCCCAAAAATTTATGCAATCTCGTAGACTGCCATCATATTTTTTCAGCTCAAGTTTTGGCAACTTATGACTTTTATTGGTTAATCTTGATTGATACATTGCTTGAGTCCTGTTTTACTTTAATAGTTACTTTATCTTTCATAGAGACAGCCATAAGCCATTTTTCTTTATAAGTGTCTACCTCGACAAGTTCTATTTCTATTAAACTATCATCCTCAATATGAGCAAACAAAAGTTCTTTAATCTGGGCTTCTAAACCAAAGAGTCTCTCCGCTTTGTCATTCAATTTCAATAATGAAGCTGAAATGTCTTATAAGTTACAATCCTCTTCTTTGGACAATTGGATAAAATGATTGTAGCTCGAGATAAATCTTTTCCGTACATTTGTCCTTTCTCTTTTTAAATTTTCCAATGCACTCATCTTAAATTCCATGAATTAAGTTACTACTTACCCATTCCACGCAAGGCATACCAGTAGTTCTCGTAATACAAAAAAGTGAATAATAATGGTAACTTTAATAAAGTAGTGACTGAGTGCAGTTCACTACTGTATAATACTGTGGGCCTAATTACAATTTTGCAAATCAGCAGCTTGGTGCTTCTGGAGAGGTTTTTGAATGTTAGAGCTTTACACATGGCATAAAGACACTTATTACCAGTAGCTATTCCTGCCTTTATGTCCTCTGTTGTCTCATTATTTGGTGTGACAATCCCTCCAAGGTAATTACAGGACCTGCATGCTGAGAAGAACGCAACTATTTGACCTCTTCTTTGAAACAGCATCTCTAGTGGTCTTTAGTCATTTAGTTTTGTCCTCATTAATAACCAGGCCAAGTTCCTTAGCTGCTCTTTTGAACTCTTCCAGTGCTCCTGCTAATGCCAGCATTGATCTTGCAGAGATTACATCATCGGCATATGCCAAATGCTGGGATAATCTGTTGAAGATGTTTCCTCTTCTCTTGGCTTAGTTCTGATTTGTCTGATGACATATTTCAAGGCTAGATTAAAAAGTACCTGGGAAAGTGGATTGCCTTGACAAAGGCCACGTTAAAGGACCACG
Organism: Nezara viridula; assembly: GCA_928085145.1. NCBI lineage: Eukaryota > Metazoa > Arthropoda > Insecta > Hemiptera > Pentatomidae > Nezara > Nezara viridula. Next base: position 88,154,559 of record OV725077.1, on the reverse strand, counting down.
TGTAGGACGCGTGCGAATGGACTTTATTGGCCCAGAAAGTGTTTATTAATAAATAGTTTTAAAAATATAATAAGAAAAAAAATACAAACCTTCTGTTAGTTTTATTTTTTATTTTATAGCCTATTGATGTTTCTGGTGATGTTAATTTAATTCATTATCAAATATATAATAGGCTGTGGATACAACCCCAAAACCTAAGCATATTATAAAATAAATAACAAACGGAAGATCTTATTTGCTAGAACTACTAGAAAATAAAACAAAAACTAAAAAAAAATTATTGTTCAAAACAAAAAATCAATGAACTTACAACATTGCATTTGACTTGTCATATGTATACATTTGTATATATTACTTATCTTGTAAATTTTTTTGATCAACAATCTTTGACAATGTTTAATAATGGCTTAACCTTTTAATATCTTATATCACCAATCTTCACTGTCTTAAATTAATTTTTTCAAAAATCAGATTTTTTGTTTCAGATATTACGGAAGAAGGCAATTTGACAATTAGAAAGGTTACTGGATTAGCTGTTGGACACTGCCCAAGATTAGATAATTTACACTCTTGTGCGTGTGACAGCGGCTATTCCAGGTGCCAAAGATCTTCCTATCACTTTGAACTCCGCAATAGCTCTTGCTTTCATGTTTCAATACAACTGAATGGTATTTGCTCTAATTACATAATCCTTGAGTCACCAAATCCAAACTTCCATAACTTACTAAATTTGTTTATTATTATGTATTCAGTAATTAACTGTAGTAATTGATCTAGGATAAGTTGGTCAGATTAATCAAATTGGCTGTTAAAATTAAAACAAGAAATATTATAAATCCTGAAGTTTCTACTAAGTTGGGCACCATGTGGATGTGCAAGAGCCAAAAAAACATATTTTTCTGTAGACTAGTGCTAAAATGACTTTCAGCATTTTCATGAAACTTGCTTAACGTTTTCTCCTAGAAAGCCTTTAAATTTATGAATTTAACATTCATCCTTAAGAAATAGAAGGAAAAAAGTATTAAAAAAAAAAATTATTTTTTTTCTAAAATCCCAAATTTTCAAGGGCATTTTAATTCATTGATAAAAATAATAATTTTGAGGAAATAACTTTATTGAACCCTCCTTTCCATGCTTCAATTCATTTTTATTTTTTTCGACGATGTTTCAGGCAATTTTCCCCTAAATTTTATTTTTATTTATTTATTTTTTTTTATTAACGAAATTTACAACTGTAATTAATAATAAATACAACAAGTAAATATGAACAAGTAATATGACATGTACAACATGAGGAGAAACTACCCATTGGTAGCACTCTAATTATATTTCTATATTAGAAGGTCCCGCGGTTCTTTTTAGACGCCTCGGAGGGTTATCAGGAATAGAAGAGGAAGCAAGGTTGGTAACGAGATGGTTCGGATGGTTCAGAAGTTTATTATGAAAGGACAGGTATCTGGATTGAGCTAAATCGGAAACATATGGTACATTAAGGTCATTATGGATGATTTTATTGGTGACAAAGTAGGGAGCATTAAGGATTTTACGAAGGATTTTGGATTTTAGGGATTGGATACGAGAGGAATTTGATGGTTTAGTAGAGCCCCAAAGCTCGATCCCGTAAGTCCAAATAGGCCTTATTATAGTAATATATATGAGTCTTTTGTAAATAGTTGGCAGTTTAGAGCGTTTGTCTAGTAAGTGCTGGAGTAGTCGGAAACGTCGGGCGGTTTCTAGTCGTTTCAGTCTGGTATGGGGGTTCCAAGTGAGTCGTTTGTCAAGGTGGAGTCCTAGGTATCGGATTTGGTCAACAGGGATAAGTGGGGTATTGTTAAAGGATACTGTAGGACAGGAAGTCATAGGTTTACGACGAAGAGTAAAGGTAATTTGATGGAATTTATTGGAGTTTATTTTAATCCTCCAGTTTTGACACCATTTTTCAAGACTTGTGATGTGCGATTGAAGAGTTTGGGATGCAATAGATGGATCGTTATTGACTGATAGGATACATGTGTCATCGGCATATGTGGTGATGACAGTGTTGGAATGGGTTGGGATGTCAGCTGTATAAACTGTATAAAGGATAGGACCTAGGATACTACCTTGAGGAACACCAGCAAACTGAGAAAAAAAGAGATGAAAAAGCATTGTTATGATTGACTTTGAAGAATCTGTCAGTAATGTAGGAACGGATAATGAGGAAGTATGTTGGTGATAGGAATTTACGGAGTTTGTAAAACAGTCCCGAGTGCCAGACTCGATATTTTAAAATTAAATCATGTTTTTATTAAAATTAATGGTTTTAATTAAATATCTATAATTTATCAAATTACTGTGTTTAGAGTATAATTTGTTTGGGATAATTTGTTTAGAGTCTAGGATAGGATACAGGCGTTTTAAGATGAGTTTTTCCAGGATTTTGCCCATAATTGGTAAGAGAGAAATAGGACGGTAAGAGGATGGGTGTTCTGGCGGCTTCGTGGGTTTAGGTATCATTTTGACAATGGATAGTTTCCAAGGGTCAAGGAAATATGTAGTTCGAAGTACAGCGTTATATAGATAGGTGAGGAATAGTATGGCTTTTTTAGGAAGCAGTTTTAGGATCTGGGATGTGATTAGGTCATGGCCAGGAGCTTTGCGGGAAAGTAATCTATGAATGATATTGGATATTTCTGAAGGATGAAATGCTTTAGGTGGAGGTGTCAGTTGGAGTGGGATATCCAATTCTGCTTCAATAAACTCAAGGTGGGGAGGATTAAGGATATCTGGGTGTGGATTAAATGTTTTGAAGAGGTGCTGAGCAAATATATGTGATTTTTCTTCGTCAGATTTGGACCAGGTTTGGGTTTCAGTAATAAGTGGGTGGTTAAAATCTTTAAATTTAAGGAGCCTTTTAGTGGTCAACCATAATGATTTGTCAGTAGTAGTAAGTTTTTCTGTCATGTTAAGTAAATTTTGAATTTTGTATTTTTTAATTTCAGCTTTTAGTTGGTTAGTTAATTTGTTGTAATATGTCTTATCTGATGGGTATCTGGTCCTGTGCCACTCGATCTTGCTCTGCGTTTTTCTCTTAATAAGATACGAATATGCTGTGGCAAGTTTGTCTGTTGGGAGTTGTTAATTTTATTGATAGAAGTATTATCGTTTATTTTGTCACTTATAGATGTAGTAAATACTTCTATGGCTGTGTCAATGTCATGTTTCATCTTAAGTGGAGTATTTAGGTCCAATTTATTTTCCAGGTCTTTCCGAAATTTGTCCCAGTTTACTCGTCCTGTAATCAGTGTAAGAGGGGACGTGGACTTAGGAGCGAAGGTTGGGTGTAATGAAAGCAGAACTGGAGAATGATCTGAGGAGAGGTCATCCAGGGATTTGATTGTGACAAGGGAAGAGGAAATCTGGGAGGTGACAAATATCTCCAGGATATCAGGGCGTTTTCTGAGGGAAGTTGGCCAATAGGTAGGATTCATAGGAGAAAGGACAGAGTAACTATTGGAAGTTGAGAGAGAAGATAGTATGTTACCACGGGAGTTGGATGCTCGACAACCCCATCGTTGGTGTTTAGCGTTATAGTCTCCTCCTGCAATAAAGCGCGATCCGAAGGATTGAAATAAGGATTCAAGTAAGTTGTAGGTAAGAGTATGACCAGGAGGACAATATAACAGCTGAGAGTGTTAAATGGAAAGGACGGGTTGAAATGATTACTGAAGTTGCTTGAATAGCCTCAGTTGGAGTAGAAGGAATGAAAGAATGGGATAAGGATTTATGGATAAGGATGCAAGAACCGGCATGGGAAGTGTTGTCGGCGTGGTCAGATCTATAAGTGATGTAGTCACGTATGTAGAAATATGAACGTTGTGTGAAGTGAGTTTCTGTCAGTAGAGCAATATCAATGTGGTAGTCATGAAGAAAAATGTCAAGTTCGTCTCGGTGGTTGTGTAGTCCATTAGCATTCCATAAAAGAACAGCTAGGGGCTTTGTACTCATCGTGAGAGATTAAAGGGAATTTCGGTAAGGATTCTTGTGAGGAGAGTAATAAGAGGTTTTATAGTATTTTGGAGGTCCAATAGGAAGGATGAAAGAATGGCAGTTATATCAGATGGATGTTGGTTGTGAAGTGAGTTTAGGGTAGGTTCTTGTGGCGGGTTAGGAGTGTTAATTAAAGGCGGCATCCGTCGTTGTATACGAGGAGGGTCTGGAATCAAAGGTGCTTGTGCGGTTTTTGTTTTCTGAACATTAGGTTGAGGTAGCTGAGGGTACTGTGGCGGTAATTTTACTCGTAGGGGTAGATGATGAGGGGGAATTTGCTGACGGGGAGGATGAGATTGAGGATTGGGAGTATGAGGTTTGGATTGGGAGGTCCGCGGCGCCTGACTTCGAGGTTCCTGCTTCTTGAAAGTGGTTTGTGTGTAAGTTTTGCTGGAGTCCTGACGAGGATGATAGAAGTCAGTTGAAGTAGACGCTTCCTGTTGTGTGACATGAGTAGTTTTTGTCGGCAATTCTGGAAAATTTGAAATATTTCCAATTTCTGGTGGGTCGGTGTAATTTTTTTGATTATGTTGAATGCTTTTTAAGGCCATGTTTCGAGATCGTAGCTTATAGTGATTTTTGTAGACTATGCATCCCTTATAGCTTGCCGGGTGGTCTTCGCCGCAGAGAGCACATTTAGGGGGCTGGTCTAGAGGTTTCTGACATGTGTTAGATGCGTGTAAGCCGGCACATCTTACGCACCTGGCCTGATGATGGCAATAGGTCTTTGTGTGCCCGAATTCTTGACACTTAGTGCATTGCGCTAATACTGGTTTGTGCCTAGGCTCTTCAAATTTAACTGTTGAATATATAAGCCGGTTAACTTGAAATATCTCGGGGTTATTATTAGCAGGCTCTAAATCAATGAAGAATAAAGCTAATGGATATTTCTGCGTTGGATGTAATACGCATGAAATATGCCTAACGTTGTGACCTGTTTCTTCCAGGCCAGACTTGATAACGGATATAGGGGTGGTTGAGTGTAGGCCTCTCAAGACCACCCGGTATGCCTTTTCTTATCTCAACTGATAATAGTGAAAATCGTAGTTTTTAGATGTGAAGTAGTCAACTTGTGTTTTATAATTAACTCTTGAATTTGTGTTAATTTTTATGTCGTTTACTCGGGAATAACAGCGAAAATTGGTCTGTCCTATCAGATCAGCAATTTCTTGACCAAATGTTATGAAATTTTCAATTTTGGAAACAAAAATAGGTGGCGGCTCGGGGTCAGTAGGAGCTTGAGGCTCCGAAGGTTTGATTGGTGAGTTACTAACAGGAACAGCATTATTGCTGGCTGAAGTAGTTGGTGCAGTTGGCGCTGGTTTTGTGGTATTTGTTTTGCTTCTAGTTTTGGGTGGTGATTTATTTTGCTCGGCTGACAATTTAGATTTTCTCGATTTATTTTTTTTCTTGTTGGGTGAATTGCCCGCTGACCCGGGGGCAGAGTTTCTGTGACGTTTTTGAAGTGAGCGTCTTTTCAGATATTGCGAATCAGTTTCGCTAACTTCCGAAAATGGTGTCTCGTCATCTGAATCTTCACATGAAGAGTTCTTGTCCAAATTCATATTTTCCATGATAAGAACAAGAAGAAAAATATATATATATATATATACCTTTACCTACATTAGAATTACAAAAATAAATATTTACAAATTCTTAAAAAAAAAAAGAAAATAATACTAAGCTATTTACAAAGTTAGAAACAGAAATGAAACAAAACATTTTTGAGAATAAATAAACAATATAAAAAATAATTAAAACAAAACTGTCTCTGGGAGGAAAAAAAAATCTATTAGTCTTTGGTTTCGAACTGAGACCAGCTGACGAGAAAGAGCTAGTATACAGAGCTTGGCCTTGAACTTAACGTATGTAAGATAAGAACGGCAAAGGAATTAACAGCCACTTGGGCTACCCGAACGAGCACCAATTTATTACATGTTCATTGTTAATAAACTGTAACTCACCAGTGTATCTGTGAACGTATAAATGTTCAACTGATTGTAAAGTCACTGTTGATAAAATATTACCACAAGGTTTTTACTATTAATCACATAACAATGTAACAATCACATAGCGACATGAAAGTTATATTGCAGATGCGGCCATGACACTTGCTACTATTCCCCTAAATTAAAATAAAAATACTGAAATTTACATTACATCTCAAATAAGAAAAGGCCAAACAACAAATTTTTCCACAATTTACCATACTATTTTATGTATAATTTACCTTCTTCGAACCCGTCTAGCTGTGGATTATGTCTTTCAAGGCGCTTCGCAATGGAACCCAATCCGCAGTCCGTCTTACTAAAACCACCTACTTCTATAATGCCCAGTCCAATGCTCCCGACTCCAAATCTAAATGGAAAATACTCCGCAACCTATCCCTACCAGAGTCCATTAATCGTAGTTCCTTCTATCTTTCTCCAGATGATCTCAATAACCATTTCTTATCCTTTACTCACTCTTCCTCTCATACTTTCGACATTAAACATCACAAATTCAATCCTGAAGACTTCTTTTTCTCCCACGTGTCCTATGATGAATTAGTTTCCACCATCCTAAAATCCCACACCAATGATTATGGTCCCGACAATATTCCTGTAAAACTAATAAAATCCACCCTTCCTGACCTTATTCCTGTTCTTTATCATATCTACAATTTTTCACTGCAGAACTCCATATTCCCATCCTCCTGGAAAACCGCCCTAGTCCGACCTTTGAATAAAATTGCCAATCCTACCTCACTGCACGACTTCCGTCCTATTTCTCTCCTATCCAACCTCTCAAAGCCGCTAGAACGCCTTGTCCAAAATCAGCTCTCAAACTTCCTAGAGGAACGTTCCTTTATCAACCCATGCCAATCTGGCTTCCGACCCGGCTATTCAACGCAATCTGCTCTCCTTAACCTAATAACCCATGACCTACAAAACTCCATGGAACACCAAAACCTTACTATCCTCATCCTTCTAGATTTTTCCAAAGCGTTTGATACAGTTGACCATAATATCCTTCTTACCAAATTGCAAAACCTTCCTCTATCCAACAGTGTCCTGCATTGGTTCAAATCCTTCCTTTCCAATCGATCCCAGTATGTAGTAGTCCCTGATCAACCTCCTTCAAACACACTTCCCCTCTCCTGTGGTGTCCCTCAGGGTTCCTCTCTCTCTCCTAATCTGTTTGCTATTTACATCAATGATCTTCCCCTCCAGATCCGTCACTCCCGATACCACATCTATGCAGATGACTTCCAAATATACCTTTCCTTTCCGCCCTCCGACCTATTATCTGCCACAGAAAAACTTCAAGAAGACTTAGATGGAATTTGTGACTGGGCAAGAACAAACAAGCTGAAGTTGAATGCGGATAAGACAAAGGCAATCTTAATAGGCTCCAATCACCTCCTTAAAACTGTCCCTACTATTCCAACTCTGTTCCTACATAATAACCCCATCAAATTTCACCCCACCATCAAAAATCTTGGAATAACCATTGATCAAACGCTTTCTTGGAAAAATCATATATCCAATATTTCCCGCCGTAGCATTTCCATCCTAAAACGTCTTAACTACTCCCGTCACCTATTTCCTTTTGAAACCCGTAGGCTCCTAGTCACTTCCTTAATTTTTCCTCACTTTGACTATTGCTGTACGGTATATGGGGGCCTCTCTGGGGATCTCGAGGCGAAACTAAAACGTTTGATAAATTGCTTTGTACGATTCATCTTCGGGATCCCAAGGGACGCCTCTGTTTCCCATTTTTACGCGGAGTTAAAGTGGCTTTATCCTTCCTACCGTCGTAAGTATTTCCTGGCATCCTTCCTCTTTCAAGTCATCCAATCCCACCGTCCCTCATACATCTCCGAGCTCCTTCAATTCAAATCCTCTGTTCGTTCCCGCAATACTCGTTCCCGGTCTTCTGATTTATACATAAGGGCCCACCAAACCGCTGCTTTCGACAAATCGTTCATTATCCGATCCTCATCTCTATGGAACTCCATCCCTTCCCATATCTGTCAATCTAATACCCTTCCTACCATTAAATCCCGCCTGTTCAATCATTTCTTATCCATCCAGTCCCCATAAAATCGTAAATAGATACCACTGAAAATATGTACATAAATTATTAGTTCGTTCTTCATTATTTGTACTTCAATTTTTGTTTATCTATTTTTTTTTTTCTCTTTTATTATCAACTGATCAAAATTGGAAAGCAACTTATATGTATATGTGTATATATATATATATATATATATATATATATATATATATATATATATATATATATATATTATTTTTTTTAACCAAGACTGTTGAATTACTCTGTATTTTTATTTATATATCTCTGAGGCTCCTTAGCCCTCATTTCTGTCTTCCTGTATTATTCTAAAGGGACTCGTCCCAGAATAAATAAAGTATTATTATTATTATTACTATTTTAAAAATTACCTTTGTACCGAATGTAATTTATAAAATTAATTGTAAGCAATGCATAAATAAATTTTACATGGGGAAAACATCTCAAAATTTGCAAAATAGAATAAATAAACATAAAATAAATATTAAACCCCGAAAAATACCAATTTCACAGCTCTAGCAAGGCATTGTATCATGAATAATTATATTTTTTATTATGATCAAATAGATATTTTAAATAGAGCTGAAGATAATAAAAAAAGAAATTATCTTGAATATATCTATATAACTAAAAATATTAAAAATGTGGTTAATTTCAAAACGGATATTAAGGGTATTGGGCAGCATTAAGTATTATGTATTAAAATTAGAATTTTAATTAAATTAAAGTAATTGAAATAATCATTTCAGCAAAATTATTAGCAACAATATGAAAATTAAAGCATTAAAATAATGCAGCACTCTTAATCCCAAAGAGCATAATAGTATCGTTCAGGGATCAACCCCTAAAACACAAAAACTAACAAATGAAAACAATTGTACAATTCGGAACTTCATCACCATTTTAAGGCCTCCATTTTGCTGAAAACCATTCCTGTTCAGTTAATCTATTCATTGGTGAAATTTGAACAGTCAGGTACTCTCCTCAGGAATCACAAAGAAAGAAAAATATGAGTTGCTAAACTTCAAGAGAACAGCATGGGGGAGGAAGAAGAGGTGGCCAAAACCATGAAGTTCAATTTCAGGGAGCAAGTGAGTCCAAATTGACAATTCAAATTCAATCAGGCAAAATCACTTTTAACACTACAATGCCATACAAAAAATTGTAATTTCAAAATCAATAATATGTACTTAATCTGTAAAGAACCACAAAATTGTACAAAGGCACAAATTTTATTACTTTTTTTCTTTTATTCAATTATATGAAATATAATCATGTTCTCAATCTTTTTTTTGATTTAATCAAGCATCAAATTTCAGTGATCCAACCTCATACAGTCCACACCAATGATCACAATCACCAGCCCAACATAATTCAATTACAGATCAATGGGTTATACCATGATCAAACAATATCCTTCAGGGCTTGGATAGATCAAACAATTTGGTCCTCAATTAATTTCACAATAATTAATTTCAGCAATATAAATTAAAATCAATATAATAGCCAGTTTTATTCAGTCACTTTTACCAAACTTATTTTGCCATAAGGTCACTAATATGATTTAATACAATTAATTTAAATAAATTCTTCAAGTTTACAAAAAGATTTATTTTGGATTTATTTGTGACCAGCATATATCATATGAGTCATATAAAATCAATTCACTGCCCTGGCAACATATATTATTTTAAAGCTTGTTTCATAAAAATATTTAAATTCATAAATAGTTCATTATAATTATCAAGATAATACTGATAAAAAATAATTCACTGCATTTTAATTGCAGTAATTTTATTTTTACTTTCACTTACGTATATATATGTAATATGTAGTAAGGTTAAGTATTGCAATCATGACAATTTTTGATTCTGAGTTTTCAATGGAAATAAATGTTTTGGCATATCCTGAGTCCAAATAACAAGTCCCGAAAAATGGTCTGTGTGTGTGTAGACATCTAGCTCAAAAATGAAAAGTCGTACGAAACTGATATTACATATTTAAGATAGATATATGCCTTAGATGTCCTGGCAACTTTTTTTATTAAAATCGGCTAACCGGAAGTGCCACTTTATATCAATGCTGAAACAAATTTTTATAATTTTCTCAAAAACGGCTCAACGATTTTGATTAAACTCGGTTTATCATTGTATAATTAAGTAGTCTTAAATATCATATAGGTCTTATCTCCGTTGATGTCACTTTACAGGGTCCAATGTACATATGTGTCTTCGTTTAAAGTACCTTTAATATGGTTTCTTTTAAATAATTACCTATCTCTCATTATTAAGAGTTACGAACAAATAATTAATATATAACTTTTGAAAGAATTAGATAATTGAATGAAGGAGAAAAAAATAAAAATGCTTATCCAGGTCAAAAATGAATCTCCGGAAATACTAGTCAAAAGGTATACGTATAATATATTGTTGGAAAGTGGAGAATTTTAGAAAAAAGCAATATCTAATATAGAAAGTTGTAGAAGGTAACGGAGAGTGGCAAAAAAATTATAAATAATAATTTTTGAAAACTAATAATATTTAACGTAAATCACATGTTTTCAAGGAAATTAAATGAAATTTACTAACTAAATGTAAACTTTAAAAATATTTTTAAGTTTGAAAAAGTATTTAAAATCCACCTAATCAAGACCATGACATTGTTTTTTTTTATTAAGGCTTCAACCAATAGAGTCAGTATTGTTCCAGTAATGACCCTTGAGACATTGTTTAAAAAACTATTTCATTGTACTTGTGTAAAAGAAGAAGTAAAATATAAAATCATTTCATGGATGTATGAAGCATATGTTTATAACCTTAAATACATTTACAGTAGTTTATAATAATAATAATTCAAGATCTGATATTATATTTAAATAATTAGGTATCAATGTCCGTTTATTCCGAAATATTGTCATGTAACTTTTTATAAAATTAAATTAGTGAATAATTTGACAAATCTTCCCTTTGTGATATTCCAACAGTATCCACTATTATTTCATTGTAGTTGTCTGAAAAATATATCATATATACGCTTATAACCTTTAGTATATTTACTATAGTTTAATAACTTTCCATCTGATATTATATTTAAGTATCTATCATGTAACCTCTTAGAAAATTAAATTAGTGATCAGTTTGATGAAATTTTCTTTTGTGATATATCAACAATATCCACTTACAATTTGTATGGCAACTTTTGATCAGTCTATGACAGACAATGAAAATCTTTTAATTCCGTTTTAGTAAACTTTGCATAGATAATAACAGTTTAATAACTAATAGTTGTACAATCCATAATTAACGGATCGTGCAGTCCTTAATCAACGGATCAGACATTCCATAATCAACCGGTGATATAATAAATAGGATTTATGTTATTTTAATGGTAATTAAGATTTGTTAGCCGTAATTTTTTAACTGTAACTCCGTTAGAAATACAATTAAAAAATTTTATAATAGCGCAACATGGCCAGAAAATAATTTCTATTCAGAGTTGAGTGGTAAGTGAAAGTTGTGTGTTGTGCACCAGATTTTTTATTTTCTTTCTGGAATTTAAACTTGCAAAATTACTAAAATTTCTACAATAAATTACAACTTAGCAGTAACTTACCATTGGATCACTGAAATTTAACATTCTTATTAACTACACCAGTTATATGATTGAAGTTAACTCTTAAGTTTTATGATTTCACATTGTACATGAAAGTAACTTAATTGTAACATATTATATTGTTTAATCATTGATTAATTGTAACCCTAAATTGTATTCATAAATTTAGTTGCCTTTGTCGGTGTAGTTGTAATGGTCATTAGTATTTTTATATTAACTGACAGCCACTATAATCTCAAACAAATCATTATTTTCTGTACTAAATGTGCATTATTAGTTTAAGTATTAAATTATTATTATAATTCTCAATTGTAATAATTTAGGTTTTGTTTAAGGCATATATTTTCTCACACTGTAAATTCTTCCATTTATTGATTAATGTATAATATCAGTTTCAAACATTTCCTTTTTTCATTACATTAAACTCAATTACACTATGTACTATTATAAATTCACTTCTCATATCTTTTAATTTCATTCTCCCACATAATATTGGTAAACATCTATTGAATACCAAATGAACACTGTTAAAAGATCAAAGAAGGATATTCACTATTGAGTTCCATAGAGGTAGGCGCTCCTGTTCCTCAGCCTGTGAGAACTATTGACTACAAAAAAGAATGTCAGTATTCATCATATGCCACTTTGGTATTCTATTCATTTTATTTATTACTTGTGATTTATCTTTGGGATCTATTTATTTTTTTCTCTTTCAGTTTTTACTTCATTCATGTTAAGGCCTCTTACTTCCCAATTCCTATTCTTCAACTCGGTTGTTGAGCACTAGAATTAATATAATTAGCATACCTAATTCCAACGTCGAACATCAATATCAAATCGCTACTCAAGAGCGAATCCTACGCTCTTTGAAACGAATTTTCTCGGCACTGCAGAAGCCCCTAATGCAGATGAAGTTTTTTGAGGCGTCTCGAGATCGCTTTCTCTGAATGGGAAAAATTTAGGGTAATTTGAGAAAATCTTGACACTTTCTTATCAATGGTCCGCAATCCGACCCTCGCCAATGTTGAGAAGTTCTACTACATGCTTGGTGCAATTCGAGGAGAAGCTACCTCGCTTATTTCACGCTTCCCAGTAGAAGAAAGAATATAAGGGCCCACCGAACCGCTGCTTTCGACAGATCGTTCATTATCCGATCCTCATCCCTATGGAATTCCATCCCTCCCCACATCCGTCAATCCAAAACCCTTCCTACCTTTAAATCCCGCCTGTTTAATCATTTGTTATCCATCCAGTCCTCATAAAATTGTAAATAGTTACTACTGTAAAGATGTATATAAATTATTAGATCGTTCTTCATTATTTTTACTTCATGTTTATTTTCAATTTTTTATTTTTTATTATTAACTGATTTAAATTAGAAAGTAACTTATAATTTCTTGTATTATTTTTTTTTTGACTATTTAATTAAACTATATTCTTATTTATGTACCTCTGAGGCTCCTTAGCCCACATTTTTGTCTTTCTGTATCATTCTAAAGGGACTCGTCCCAAAATAAATAAAGCATTATTATTATTACTTGGAAAAGTCTTCATGACAATTATAACAATCCTAGAATCCTCCCAACTTTATTCATCCAAAAGATCCTTGAATGTAATTGCAAATCAGCAAAATCTGACACAGAACGATACAATATATTGCGGTAGCTGACAGCATTGAGGGTTTCAATTCATTGTCCTTAGAAGAACAGGCAGAATTCATTTTGGCGTCCCTCGCTTTGAGAACCCTGGATTCACAAACCCGGAAAAATTTTGTACTTTCCCGAAGTTCAAATACATCGTTCCCTAAGACCAGCGATGTAATTGATTTTGTCCGTCAAAGGAAAAACGCAATTACTAAGTCGAGAGACTTCGAAACAACTTCAATTCGGACCAGAAGGCACTCTGGATTCCGTCGAAGCCTCAAGCTCTTTTAAGAAGTCCTCCAAAGCACTACCAAAAGCAAAGGCCAGTAGTGCTGAGCGCCACAATCGAAAAAACTAAAAAATTTAGTTAAATCTTCACCATTACACAAAACAACCACAATAGCTTAATCGAAAAAGTATAACCATCAAGAAAAGTTTTGCCCTTTCTGCCAACAAAATCATATTTTACATTCATGATTCAAGTTCAGCAATTCACCGCTTCATGAAAGGGTAGCATTTGTCAGAAGCCTCAAATGCTGTCAAAATTGCTTGTTCGAAGATCATCTAGTCGCGGAATGTAACTCAAAATGGAGCTGTAGATTTTAAAGAAAGAAGCACCACAGCCTCATTCATTCAGAGGATTGCAATCATAACCATCATCAACAGACCCTGCCTCAAGAAACCCAAGAGATGTTTATTGGATTTGGTTCTGATCCTAGTTCCAATCCCAATCTACACATGGGAAATGCACTGATGGGCTCAGCTCAAATACTAGTGGTCGGCAACGATGGGAAACTGTTTACTGCTAGAGCTATATTTTACTCGGGTAGCCAGCACACATTTATGACAACCTCTCTAGCCAAACGAATAGGTAAGGACCTTGAAACATTCAGTGGATTAGACTGCTCAACCATTGCGAAACCTGCTGGATCTCTCAAATACCACATCAGATCCATTTACCGTTCTGAAAAATGTTTTACCAATGCAGTAATTGTGGAAAAGATTGCACCACCATTGGCCAACATCCATATGTCACATCACGTCATCAAGAATTTGTTTCATTAAAGGCTCGCTGATGATCAATTTCACAAGACTGGAATCATTGCCGTTCTCATAGGCATTGACCTCTTTCCTATTCTGATAACAGGAGCTCCATTTTATTCAGGAATTGGATAGTTCCATCTCCTACTATCTATGTTTGGCTTGCTAGTCATGGGAAAGCTGAATGAAGAATCCTCAGCACAAACCATTGTTCTCTTTTCTGCGTCTCAATTGACTAATGAACAGCAGCTCAAGCCATGCTTAGAAATTGAAAAGCCCAAGTAAAACCCAGTAGACAAGTAAAACCCACTTGACAAGTTATGAGAGAAACACTTTCTCTCCTCCCACACTGGAACTACAAGAACTTAAGACGGTCACTACATCTTGAGGCAACCACTTCACCCGGATTTTGTTCCACATGGCGAGAATTTTGTCATCAAACGATTACTGAACTCAGTACAAGAACTTCTGGAACTCGTTTATCCTCCACGAACCATTCCTTCAGGTCCATAACCGTCAATGAATCAAAATCAGCCAAACTTAAATGCATTCGAATAGTTCAGAGCCAATGTAGACAGACTTCAACCTTAAATTCGGTACTTGTCGGTTAGCCAGACAGGACCGACTGCTATCTGCCAATGTTTATAACCTGAACACTGATAATTCTGATAAAGCTCTCATAATTCCTATTTTCGTATTCATATTATTGAAATTGTAAACAAATGCAATAATAAAAAAATACTTTTATTTTACAACATATATATTAAATAGACGGAAGCAAATGTAATAATAACAAAACAGTTTGGTTTGAAATTGAAATAGACAAAAAGAAATGTAATAATTCCCAGAAACAATATAAACAACATATTTACAATTTATTTTCACTTCACCTTATTTATTTTGGTAGGCAAAATAGTTTAATGCTGTTTAAAATAGCGTGGAACGGGTCCTCTTCACTGTGAACCCGCCGCCTCAAAAATTTACATAAATACGAATCGAGGTGTTGTCTGGCATGTTATGGGCACAAACCTCTCTTAAATATTTTTTCCACGTTACCATAGTTTTCTTAGATAGTTCCAGCTGCTCTTTGCCCTAAGTTATCGTTGTTAAATTATGGGACCACCTGTAGTGTCCTATCTCTCTGGAATAATTGAGAATCGATTATGAGAGATATAGAACACATGGAGGCAATTTATAAAGGTGCTAATTACAATAAAAGTATTGATAAAACTAAAAGTCGTTATTACTTTGGCGACGAGGATATTGTGGAAAAGAATAAAAAGAAAAGATGGATTTTTCAAACACGGAACTACCAGTGTTAGATCTGGACCAGCCTGATGTTGGAAACCAGTGGGGGAGATGGAAAAGGGCCTTTGCTATTTTTTTAGAGGCAAAAGGCATAACAGAAGCTTCTAGAAAAAAAGCTTTGTTGCTACATTGTGGAGGGATGGCCTTACAGGACTTATATTTTAGCTTCCCAGCAGAAAAAGTAACACCAACAGACCTGCAAAAGGGCACTGCAAGTGAGGAAAAGCAGATCCTTTTTTCGGAATATGAATTAGCTTTAAAAGCTTTTGATGAGCATTTTAGCCCAAAAGTAAATGTTCCATTTGAAAGACATGTTTTCCGAGGACTAAAGCAAGATATTGGTGAGAACATGAATCATTACATTGCTAGATTAAGGTATCAGGCGAAAAACTGCAATTTTGGTGATGATACTGAAATGCAAATTAGAGATCAAATTATTTCCTTCTCTCATAGCAATGAAATGAGAAAAACATTTTTGCAAAAACAGGATATTAGTTCGGCTGAAATTGAAAACATTTCTAAAACTTTTGAGGCCGTGGATATTCAATCTAAGTTTATTGAAGGTAGAGGTGAGCATGATATTGCATGCAATAAAATAAATTCTGAAGCAGCACAGAAGCAAAATCTTAGATATAGAGGTAATTCCAAACAGACCTCTTGTTACCGTTGTGGCAATGTTGGACATTTGCATAATGACCTCCAGTGTCCTGCAAAGAACAGATGTTATAAATGTCAAGGACTTGGTCATTTTGCTTCAAGGTGTAATAGTAGATTTAACAAAAAGGGAAGTTTTAGTAGAACTGTGCAACAAGTTCAAATGGATTCTAGTGAGGAATCTGAGTCATCCTTATTTAATATTAAATCCGCTTCCAAAGATAAACCGATAATTGAATGTAATGTTGGAAGGGTGGACTTAAACATGCTAATTGACTCTGGATCAGGTGCAAGTATTGTTGCCAGTAAAACTTGGAAAATGTTAAAAGCAAATGGAGTGAGTTAAAAAATCCTGAGTAAAAATCCTAATAGCGAGTAAAAATCCTAGTAAGTCGGGTCGCGGTCTTTCTCCATATGGGCAGTCTCAACCGTTGACTGTTCTGGGGTCTTGTGAAGTTTTTATTGCAATTGAGAACAAAATAGCTAAAGGAGAAATTATATATTGTTGAAGAAAAGGGTTTTCCATTGCTAGGAGGGAGTATCGCTGAAACTTTAGGAGTTCTTAAAGTAGGATTAGGGGCTACGATCAATTCTATTACGGAAGTGGCTCCTTTGAGCAAGGTTAAAGGTAACCATTCCTTTAAAATCAGATGCTATTCCGGTGCAGCAGCCTTATAGACGAGTTCCAGCTTCAATCAGAGCCAAAGTTGAAGCTAAGATTGAGGAACTCATTATGATGGACGTTATTGAGCCTGTGTTAGAGTATTCACCCTGGTGCTCGCAGCTTGTTCCAGTTATTAAACCGAATGGAGAAGTTAGGTTGTGTGTAGATTTCAGAAGGGTTGACCAATCTGTATTGGTGGAAAAATATCCAATTCCAACAATTGATGATTTTTTTATCACAGTTATCTGGAAGTAAATTTTTTACGGTTCTCGATATCAAAAATGCATATTACCAGTTGGAGTTGGCACCCGAGAATAGACCCCCTAACTACATTTCAAACATCCAAGGACATGTTTCGATTCAAAAGATTTCCGTTTGGAATTAATTGTGCTCCAGAGCGGTTTCAAAAGACTATAGAAGATATTTTAAAGAACTGTGAAGGAGTTGGTGTATTTATTGATGATGTACTAGTTTTTGCGTCAGATAAGAAAACATTGGAAATAAGGGTTTCCAAGGTTTTAAAAGTATTGGAAGAAGCAGGATTCGAACTAAATAAGAAGAAATGTAAATTTTCACAAGCGGAGGTTACATTTTTGGGACACCAGTTAACTAAAGATGGCGTGAAACCTGATGAAAAAAAGTGGAGGCAGTAAAGAATTTTAAAGAACCATCATCAGCTGGTGAAGTAAAAAGTTTTTTGGGACTAGTTAATTTTGTGGGTAAATTTATTCCTCATCTTGGAACTTTAACTGAACCATTGAGGCAATTACTAAAACACAATACAAAATTGTATTTTGGAGAGGAAGAAAAACAGGCTTTTGAAATTTTGAAGGAAAAATTAGCTGATTCTAAAGTGTTGTGCTATTATAACCCAGACTATGAAATAGAGGTGATGGCTGATGCTAGTGCTGTTCGATTAGGAGCTGTTCTTATTCAGAAAGGGCCTAAGGGTAAACAAATTGTGTGCTATGCAAGCAAGAGTTTGATTGAACAAGAAAAAAAATACTCTCAAACAGAGAAAGAAGCATTGGTGTTGGTATGGGCTGTGGAGCGATTTCATTATTATCTATATGGGAGAGAATTTTTTCTTTTAACAGATCACAAACCTCTACAAGTTATATTCAGCCCAACTTCAAAGCCACGTACAAGAGTACAGAGATGGATGATCAGGTTACAATCATATAATTTCCTAGTGAGATATATTTCAGGTCAGAATAATATAGCAGATCCACTATCAAGACTGTGTCCAATAATAAATTACCCTACTTTTAAACGAAATGCTGATAGTTATATTTGTGGCATTGTCTCAGCAGTACCTAAATCATTGAGGAAATAATTATATCCATTGAGGAAATAATTAAGGAATCACTTAAGGATATAGAACTTTTGGCACTAAAAGAGTCATTAAAATCAGAGAAGTGGGATAAAGATTTGAAACTTTATGAGTTTCTAAAGGAAGAACTGTTTGAATTTGAAGGATTAGTTCTGAGAGGCTCAAGAATTGTAATACCAATTTCAATGAGAAATAGAATATTAGATTTGGCACATTAAGGTCATCCAGGCATGACGTCAATGAAAAGAAGGTTGAGGGTAAAAGTTTGGTGGCCTAAAATTGATGCAGATGTGGAACGTAAAGTTTCATCTTGCTTCGATTGTCAATTGGTAGGTATATCAATACCTGGACCAATGGAAAAAAGCCAGATTCCTGAGGGTCCCTGGCAGGATATAGCGTTAGATTTTAAAGGCCCGATACAGAATGGTTATAATAAGCCTTGTAATAATAAGCCTTTAAGGAAAAAATAATTATTGCACTTCTTCTTGAAGCAGTAAGTTAATTTATGTACAAAGACATGCTAGAGATATCACATGTACAACTAGGAAATAAAAACCC
Organism: Nezara viridula; assembly: GCA_928085145.1. Lineage (NCBI taxonomy): Eukaryota > Metazoa > Arthropoda > Insecta > Hemiptera > Pentatomidae > Nezara > Nezara viridula. The sequence continues at coordinate 88,135,640 of OV725077.1, read as the reverse complement.
ATATTGTATTAATTTGCAGCTTTTACATACATTTAATTCTTGAAATTGTTTAACTTTTTTTCAAGAAACTTGATTAAATTATATTATGAGTGTAAATTGTATGAGTAGAATAAATTAATACTTTCACTTTTAAATGTTAATTATAATTGTACATTAAATTGTAAGCAAATATACTACATTCTATAAATCACAAATCATTTAAATTTTGTTATATCTCATAGTCAACCATTTCAAAAAGATTGTCTATCCTTGCTATAAAACATTATTAATATATCAGAAAAAAAAATTGTTATTTATTCAATAATGAAAATTAAAAACAAACAAAATTTATAACAGATAACGTGTAATCAATGACAACAAGAAATTTATAATTATAGGAGCAATTTAATTAACCTTATAAAGATTTTGAAGATGGGGAAATTATTTTCCAAAAGGTGAGATGAAAAATTATTTATAAAGAATTGCCCATTTCATGAACACATGAAAGAATCAGCAAAAAGTGAAAACTTCCAAATGGCCTGTAATGAAGAATTACTTATAAATAAACATTAGTTCTTCATTTTCATTAGGACTTAAATTAGCCAAACAAGCTCAGTTTAAACTAAACTTGTAGGAAGTACCTGCCCTCTAGTTCCTTCCTAGATCATTCATGACAATTGCTGGGAAAATTTCTCTTTTTCTTTATTTATTTCAATAAAATACTAAAAATTGTTGAAAAATATTTGTAAAATGTGTAGATGTTTTAATAATTTATTTTATCAGCTTTTCTAGAAGCGGGAGAATCTAATCTCACTACTTGAGTTCATTTTTAACTATATTTAATACCTTTAGAAACAATCCTCATAGTTCTTGGAATATATTGGAGTTGCCAAATTTGATTTATAACGCTCATTGATTTGGAAATAAGTATATACTAGTTAGCATAATATAAAATATGTTTTAGTGATAAGATATATTAACATGTGATCAATTATTGATATCGTTTGTTTTTTTGATAAGGTTAACCTGCAATAAAATGATATAAAAATCTCATTGTTAATATTGATTCAATCTTTCTCATACTAATAATCATAACTTATAAACTAAGGAAATTACTTCAACATCACTTTAGCAGTTGGCTGGTGCGAAATTTGAAACTGTGAGTACCAATTTTATACGAATTATTAGTGGAATTGCGTAAATATGGGAGAAGCTGAGCAGATAAGCAAGTTGGAACATCAGTTGGCAAAGGCTGTAGCGGAACTAGCGAAATTAGAATCACAAGTATCTATCGCGGCAGAGACGACGCAATTAGAATTGTTGAAGATTAGAACACAAAATTCTACATTTATACACGAAGTAATTGGTCAGTTAGAACCATTTACTGGAATAGTAGGGGACCTTGAACATTTTATTAAGAGAGCAGACCAAATTAAAGCCTTGATATTATCCCGGCATGAAGCTGGCACATTAATAGAGTCTGATGTTAAATTACTAGAGGCATCCTTAGTCGGGCGTATCTCGAGACGAGTATTAAACGCCATCCAAGGCGATCTAACATGTTCCTGGGACTCCTTGAAAGTAAAACTAAAGAAACTCTACGGTGGAGGAACATGGACCCCAGAAGAAGACGTGTTTTATCTATTTAAGGAGCGAAGAAACCAGGGCCAATCAGAAGGCATTTTTGCAGAAAAACTCCTAATTCAATACAATAAATTGACAGAGAAAATGGTAGAAACCTACGGTCAAGCAGAGGGAGCACAGAAACTAGAATTCTTGAAAGGAATATTGAAGGTACAACTGAATCACTACGTGGATCGTCCCGGTTCACTGCCAAGAGATCGAGATTTTATTGAGTGTGCGCATGATCTCATAGATTCTAAGGAAAGAGAAGAAACGCGCTTCGAAAAACAGGAAACAGATTGGATAGAAGTGAAATCACCGAGGAGGAAATACAGAAGTCCGCCCAGGCAGGTCAATAAAAGTAGAAAATTTGATAGACGGCCGAGCAGGTTCCCCGATGAGAGAAGGCGTAAACCAGAACAACGTTGTTATGAATGCAACCAGACTGGTTATATAGCAGCCCCGTGCAACCTTACGAGATATTTTGAATGCGGCAGGCGAGGGCATCTAGCCAGGGAATGTCCAAAGCGAAACTCTCGCCAGAACAGGAGGGCACCACAACGTGAGCCAATCGAGGTTAATAACCAGGACTACAGCAACCGTAGGACTGTTAGGAGGAGCGGCAGGTCCTGTACCAGCGGAGAATCTTCAGAGGAGGAGAGTTCCTGTTCCGAGCGCAGTGGCCAGGCAACGAGAAAAACCGAGAAAAGTGGAGGGAATCCTTGGAGGGAGGATCCTTCCGGGTCGAAAGTAGTAGCGGGACACCTACGAACTGATTGAGGGTACAGCAACGGGCGGGGCGACCAAGGGAGTAATTTGATAATTAATAATAGCGTTAGGGGTAAACATCGGACTAGGTTGCCCGTGGCGAAATTAGAGGAATCCGGGATCAAATTTTTGATTGATGCAGGGAGTACAAATTCGTTAATTAGCAAGAGAGGAGCGGAGAAATTGAGTATTTGAATCGGGCGTAAACAGTGCAAATGTATAGTATCTACGGTTAGCGGCAGATGTCAGACCTTAGGCGAATCCTCTTTGTGTCTTAGTGAGCTAACGGAGCGGGATTCGCATATAAAAATCCACATTATTGAGCAATTAATGCCAAGTTATGATTTAATTATTGGTTGTGATATTCTACAGCGAGTGGGCTTAAAGATGAGAGTTAACAATAAGGAGTGGCGTTATAAAATAGGGAAACGAATGTACCGAATTACAAAGAAGGGAAATCACGAAGAAATTAAAATCGGGGCCGCGGAATGGACAAAACAGGCAATTACACATTTAGTGGAACAAAACAAAGATTTATTCTACAAAGAAAACGACCAACGGGGTTTTACCAACAACGGGGAAAACGGTACATCGAATTCACCTGAAGACAGAATTCCCAATCTACGTTGAGGATAGGCGGTATCCCCAAGCCATGAGAGAAATTATTCGAGAACAATTGGAAGAGTTACGGACACAAGGAATTATCAGATATAGCAATTCCCCGTTTAATAGTCCTTTATGGGTAGTTGAGAAGAAACAAGGTGAACAGGAAGGTGAGCCAAAGAAATATCGAGTAGTAGTAGACTACCGGAAGCTGAACGAAGCGACAAAAGACGAACGTTGCCCTCTCCCTCGGGTAGAGGATATACTGGATCGACTGTCGGGAGCAAATATTTTCAGTACTATGGACCTCAAAAGTGGTTACCACCAAGTTAGAATGGCGGAGGAGATTTTTGGGAAAACGGCATTCTCATGGGAACGGGGTCATTTTGAATTTTTCAGGATGCCATTCGGGTTAAAAGGGGCCCCATTAACTTTCCAAAGACTCATGGATGAGCAACAGAGAGGATTAGGTGAAGATTTTTCCTAAGTCTATATGGACGACCTTATCGTTTTCAGCAAAACTGAGAAAGAACACGTTCAACATCTAAAGCAAGTTTTCAACAGAGTACGCGAATTCGGACTCAAATTATCCCGTGAAAAATCTAAATTTGGGCTAAAGGAAATTAAATTTTTGGGACACGTAGTTTTCTCCAGCGGGGTACAACCTGATGAGGGACATGTAAAAGGTATTCGGGAGGCACCGTTACCTAAGAATGCTCTCGGAGTTCGACGTTTTTTAGGTATGGTTAACTATTATCGGAAATTCATTCCAATAATAGCAGAAATAATTCACCCGTTAACAGAAATATTAAAGAAAGGGAGGAGGTTTCAATTGGGGCCGGAGCAATTATCGAGTATTCAGAAATGTCGTGAGATTCTTACCACTCGTCCGCTGTTAGCTTTTCCTGACTTCCGCGGGCCATTTAAAGTCACCACAGACGCGAGTGAAATTGCTATGGGGCCGTATTGTCACAAAATTATGAAATAGGAGAAAAGCCGATATCATATGCAAGCCGAAAGTTAAGTGACGCCGAACGTCGGTACAGTGCTATCGAACGCGAATTATTAGCGGTAGTGTGGGCAATAGAATACTTTCGTCCCTATATATACGGAAGACGTTTCGAGCTGATCATTGATCACAAACTCCTACTGTCCTTAGACACTCTGAGAGAATCATCCGCGCGGGTTTCACGTTGGAAAGAACGCCTCGCGGCGTATAATTTCCATGTTGTTTATAAAAAAGGAGTTGACAATGTAGTCGCCGACTGGTTGTCGCGGGAGTTGGTAGTAAATGCAATTGACGAAGAGGACATACCTACCGAACCTGACATGGAGGAAACCCTTAGAACACCAATAGACAGATCACAAGGGATACCCGAAGTCGACGAGGTTATAAATGATAAAAAATTCCAAATTATCATAAAATCGAAGCAGAGTCCGGGGCTGGAAACACACGCGAGTGTGTACGCGGGGTTATCAACGATTTTAGTCCACACATCTGCATCTATAGACGATAACGAGCTAGAGAGGATTTTCACAGAATTTAGTCAACGGGGCCGTTCATGTTATGTTTATGTGAGAAATCGTGCAATTGTCGATAAAATGAAAAGATTATGGCGACAAGAGAGAATAGGAATGGGCTATTCACTCGTTAGGTGCTTACGACAGGTAGAAACAGTCACCGAACCGGCGGAACAACAGAAAATTGTCAATGATCACCACACTGGCAAAACGAACCACCGGGGAATGGAAGAGACCCTGCAGGCGCTGAAATTATTATATTTCTGGAAAAATATGGGCCGAACGGTACGCGATTATATCGCAAAGTGTGAAGTCTGCCAGCGAGCTAAATATGATCGACAACCTCCGGTAGCTGAACAAATAGTCTCACCAACCGCACCAGAACCACTACGCTTAATACAAGTAGACGTACCGTGCACCCTCTCCCCTCCCATATCCCTATAAATTGCATATCGTTGTGTTCCTTTATTCTATACGTAGTGTCAGAAGAGGACGTGAAAGATGCCTTCTATGAAGAGCTTGAAAGGTGTGTCGAAATCAGTCCCAGATACGAGATGAAGATTGTGCTAGGTGATTATAATGCACAAATAGGCAAATAACCTACATATCGATCAACAATAGGTTTCCATAGCCTACAAGATATTTTCAATGACAATGTGAAGAGACTCATAAACTTTGCGGCCTCAAAAGGTCTTTGCATTGATAGTACATGTTTCCCTCACAAGAAAATACATCTGGCTACGTGGAGAAAATTTGGAGCTAATGGTAGAATCTCGACTTCACAAATTGATCATGTGCTCATTAGTACCAGACATAGGTCTTCGCTGATGGATGTGAGATCCTACAGAGTAGCGAATGTGGACTCGGACCACTATCTCATAACCTCTAAAGGTAGAGTACGGATCTCAAGGGCAAGAAGACAGAACGTTGCTCCTGTGTTATGGTGTGACACATCCAAGCTCAAAAGCGGAGAGATCCAGACAAGGTTCACTGCTACAATGAATATAAAGATTATGACCATTGACCGTAATGCAACCATTGATAATCAATGGAAAGAGTGCGAAACAGCTATGACTGAGGAAGCGAAGAAAGTGATTGGGATTGAGGAAAAGCGAAGGAGAAAATCATGGTTCGATGAACAGTGCAGGATACTAAATGAGGAAAAAAATCGAGCATACAGAACCATGATCCAAAAGAAACACACCAGAAGATATGTAGACAAGTACCGTGCAAGAATAAGAAGAGAAACTCACACACGGAGACGGAAGAAGCGACAGTGGGAAACCAAGAGGCTTGCTGACATAGAAGCTGCTTTCAATGAAAAAAGTAGCAGGGCATTCTTTCAAATGATCAATAAAGACCGCAGAGGATTCCACCCCCTGAATTATGCCTGTATGGAAAACGATGGCACGCTGGTCACAGAGGAAGCTGCAATCATGGGCAAACCACTTCCAAAATCTATTAAATAGAGGATGTCAAGACAATACACTCCCAATTGACTTCCTGGAACGGGAAGATGAGGTATTTATAGAGACCCCAGATGAAGAGGATGTGTTATACACTTATTCCTTATCTTTTATCGCAATCTGTTTACTTTTAACTTACATGCTATAGTCTCCTTTATTTTTATTTTTATTCATACTTATTTTCTATTTATTTGTATCTTGTACATATATGATACTTAATATATTACTACATTGTCACCCACTTTATCTCTGATATCATCTTTTATTTCTGTATCTGACAACTTCTTCTTATTTTATATCTACTTATATTTAATTTTTATTCTCAACATGTTTTGTATCTTTTTTAGCCCTGAAGACGACCTGCAAAGTGGGTCGAAACGTCGGCAAAATTAAAATAAAATAATTACTATATTTTAATTTAGTATTTATCTCACCGCACCCCCGACTAACTCCTTCTCATATTATATCAACGGTCAACCATCTCTACATCATTATAAAAGTAGTTTTATTTTACGCCAGAATAAGTGGTATGATGCTCATCATGATTGATTTTTAAGAAATAGATTGTTGTGCTACAAAAGTTCTGAAATGAAATTATTATTGAAATTCTAAAACTGTTAATGTTAATTCAAGATGTTTTTTTTTTTTTTTTCATTTAAGGTCAAGATTATCATTTAAGGATCATCAACTACACTTAATATTGAAAGCAACAATAAGTATAAAGGAAAACCAAATTTCAATGTTATACTTGAAAAAACTGATTTAAAAATAAAAATTGTATCAGCTAATAGCCACAAACTATAAAAATATCTTCTCTTACCAAGTTTCAAACTTAATTTCCATATTTTTCTTACATAACCACTGAATTGCAAAGGAAAATCAATAAAATAAAGTAACAAATTAAAAAGTTAAGTCATTTTAGAAAACTATATGAGCCAAATCAATTCAGTAAGAGATGATTTAAGAGGATTTTTCATAGAGCAAAATGAGTTCTATTGATAAAGAACTCATAATTAATTGTCATGATATTAAAGATAGTATTCTTAAGAGGTTTATTGTATTTAGACTTAGGATAAATTCAATAAGTAAAAAGGATTTCGCTCATATGTCTGTTTTTAGCAGTAAATCTGTAAATGTATATGTGCAGCAATTATAAATTTAAATTCCTTTGTAAATAAATAAATATTCTTAGTTTTATCTTTTGTTTTTTTTATATTCCGTTGTTGATTAGAAATGTTTCCTTTTCAATTTAAATTGGATAGTTCTTCAATCAATTGATAATTGCCTGTATTATATCCATACAGTTTTATGTTTTACTATTGGTTATCTTTACTTAGTATATCCTGTGTGATAAAATGGAAAATATATTATAGCCAACAATCTCTAATTTACCAAAAAACCAATGAAAAATAAATAAAACAAGGGAAAGCTTAGATTACGGACTAATGGGAAATTCAGGTGTGACGAACATTATTATAATTTATCATATTATGATTATTTATGAATTTCATTGATAACAGATATATTGATACTGCTTGGTAAAAAGAAATTTTCAAAGTATACAAAAACTAAGTTATGCCACTGCGAAACAAATACTCACCTACCACCTTTAACAAGCTTAAAAGTAAAATGATCATTTTTTTTTTTCTACTTTAGATGCAATTATGCAATATCTACATTATGGTAAGAGGTAAACCATTTCATACAAACTATTTTATATCAACGATCAGAAATGAATCTATAAATTTTATTTATTCATATAAGAACACATAATTAATTGTCACGATATTAATGATAGTATTCTTAAGAGATTTATTGTATTTAGACGTAGGATAAATTCAATAAGTAAAAAGGATTTCTCTCATATGTCTGTTTTTAGCAGTAAATCTGTAAATGTATATGTGCAGCATTTATAAATTTAAATTCCTTTGTAAATAAATAAATATTCACTGTTTTATCTTTTGTTTTTTTTTTATATTACTTTGTTGATTAGAAATGTTTCCTTTTTCAATTTAAATTGGATAGTTCTTCAATCAATTATCAATTGATTGTATTATATCCTTACAGTTTTATGTTTTACTATTGGTTATCTTTACTTGGTATATCCTGTGTGATAAAATGGAAAATATATTATAGCCAACAATCTCTAATTTCCCAAAAAACTAATGAAAAATAAATAAAACAAGGGAAAGCTTAGATTCCGGACTAATGGGAAATTCAGGTGTGACGAACATTATTATAATTTATCATATTATGATTATTTATCAATTTCATTGATAACAAATATATTGATACTGCTTGGTAAAAAGAAATTTTCAAAGTATACAAAAACTAAGTTATGCCACTGCGAAACAAATACTCTCCTACCACCTTTAACAAGCTTAAAAGTAAAATGATTATTTTTTTTTTCTACTTTAGATGCAATTATGCAATATCTACATTATTGTAAGAGGTAAACCATTTCATACAAACTATTTTATATCAATGATCAGAAATGAATCTATAAATTTTATTTATTCATATAAGAACACATAATTAATTGTCACGATATTAATGATAGTATTCTTAAGAGATTTATTGTATTTAGACGTAGGATAAATTCAATAAGTAAAAAGGATTTCCCTCATATGTCTGTTTTTAGCAGTAAATCTGTAAAGAACGACTAACTTGGAATCCTCATACTAGACTGAAACGACAAAAAACCGCTCGACGTTTCCGATTACTTCAGCACTTACTAGACAAACGCTCTAAACTTCCCATTAATTACAAAAGACTTATATACTAGACTATAATAAGACCTATTTGGACTTACGGAGTTGAGCTATGGGGCTCCACTAAACCATCGAATTCCTCTCGCATCCAATCCTTACAATCCAAAATCCTTCGTAAAATCCTCAATGGTCCTTACTTTGTCACTAATAAAATTATCCATAAAGATCTTAATGTTCCTTATGTTTCAGATCTGGCCCAATCCAGATACCTATCCTTCCATAATAAACTTCAGAATCATCCCAACCCTCTCGTTTCTAACCTTGCTTCCTCTTCAATTCCTGATAACCCTCCGAGGCGTCTGAAAAGAAGATGGCCCCGTGATCTCCTAATGTAGTCATATCATTAGAGTGCTACCATTGGGTAGTTACTCAGCAAGTGTATTCATGTCATTATATCAATTATGTCCAAATTTACTTGATGTATTTATGTAATGCAGTTGTAAATGTCATAAAGAAATAAAAAAAAAAAAATCTGTAAATGTATATGTGCAGAATTTATAAATTTAAATTCCTTTGCAAATAAAAAAATATTCTCTGTTTTATCTTTTTTTTTTTTTTATATTATGTTGATTAGAAATGTTTCCTTTTTCAATTTAAATTGGATAGTTCTTCAATCAATTGATAATTGATTGTATTATATCCTTACAGTTTTATGTTTTACTATTGGTTATCTTTACTTGGTATATCCTGTGTGATAAAATGGAAAATATATTATAGCCAACAATCTCTAATTTCCCAAAAAACTAATGAAAAATAAATAAAACAAGGGAAAGCTTAGATTCCGGACTAATGGGAAATTCAGGTGTGACGAACATTATTATAATTTATCATATTATGATTATTTATCAATTTCATTGATAACAAATATATTGATACTGCTTGGTAAAAAGAAATTTTCAAAGTATACAAAAACTAAGTTATGCCACTGCGAAACAAATACTCTCCTACCACCTTTAACAAGCTTAAAAGTAAAATGATCATTTTTTTTTTCTACTTTAGATGCAATTATGCAATATCTACATTATGGTAAGAGGTAAACCATTTCATACAAACTATTTTATATCAATGATCAGAAATGAATCTATAAATTTTATTTATTCATATAAGAACACATAATTAATTGTCACGATATTAATGATAGTATTCTTAAGAGATTTATTGTATTTAGACGTAGGATAAATTCAATAAGTAAAAAGGATTTCCCTCATATGTCTGTTTTTAGCAGTAAATCTGTAAAGAACGACTAACTTGGAATCCTCATACTAGACTGAAACGACAAGAAACCGCTCGACGTTTCCGATTACTTCAGCACTTACTAGACAAACGCTCTAAACTTCCCATTAATTACAAAAGACTTATATACTTGACTATAATAAGACCTATTTGGACTTACGGAGTTGAGCTTTGGGGCTCCACTAAACCATCGAATTCCTCTCGCATCCAATCCTTACAATCCAAAATCCTTCGTAAAATCCTCAATGCTCCTTACTTTGTCACTAATAAAATTATCCATAAAGATCTTAATGTTCCTTATGTTTCAGATCTGGCCCAATCCAGATACCTATCCTTCCATAATAAACTTCAGAATCATCCCAACCCTCTCGTTTCTAACCTTGCTTCCTCTTCAATTCCTGATAACCCTCCGAGGCGTCTGAAAAGAAGATGGCCCCGTGATCTCCTAATGTAGTCATATCATTAGAGTGCTACCATTGGGTAGTTACTCAGCAAGTGTATTCATGTCATTATATCAATTATGTCCAAATTTACTTGATGTATTTATGTAATACAGTTGTAAATGTCATAAAGAAATAAAAAAAAAAAAAATCTGTAAATGTATATGTGCAGCATTTATAAATTTAAATTCCTTTGCAAATAAAAAAATATTCTCTGTTTTATCTTTTTTTTTTTTTTATATTCCTTTGTTGATTAGAAATGTTTCCTTTTTCAATTTAAATTGGATAGTTCTTCAATCAATTGATAATTGATTGTATTATATCCTTACAGTTTTATGTTTTACTATTGGTTATCTTTACTTGGTATATCCTGTGTGATAAAATGGAAAATATACTATAGCCAACAATCTCTAATTTCCCAAAAAACTAATGAAAAATAAATAAAACAAGGGAAAGCTTAGATTCCGGACTAATGGGAAATTCATTTGTAACGAACATTATTATAATTTATCATATAATGATTATTTATCAATTTCATTGATAACAAATATATTGATACTGCTTGGTAAAAAGAAATTTTCAAAGTATACAAAAACTAAGTTATGCCACTGCGAAACAAATACTCTCCTACCACCTTTAACAAGCTTAATAGTAAAATGATCATTTTTTTTTTCTACTTTAGATGCAATTATGCAATATCTACATTATGGTAAGAGGTAAACCATTTCATACAAACTATTTTATATCAATGATCAGAAATGAATCTATAAATTTTATTTATTCATATAAGAACACATAATTAATTGTCACGATATTAATGATAGTATTCTTAAGAGATTTATTGTATTTAGACGTAGGATAAATTCAATAAGTAAAAAGGATTTCCCTCATATGTCTGTTTTTAGCAGTAAATCTGTAAAGAACGACTAACTTGGAATCCTCATACTAGACTGAAACGACAAAAAACCGCTCGACGTTTCCGATTACTTCAGCACTTACTAGACAAACGCTCTAAACTTCCCATTAATTACAAAAGACTTATATACTTGACTATAAAAAGACCTATTTGGACTTACGGAGTTGAGCTATGGGGCTCCACTAAACCACCGAATTCCTCTCGCATCCAATCCTTACAATCCAAAATCCTTCGTAAAATCCTCAATGGTCCTTACTTTGTCACTAATAAAATTATCCATAAAGATCTTAATGTTCCTTATGTTTCAGATCTGGCCCAATCCAGATACCTATCCTTCCATAATAAACTTCAGAATCATCCTAATCCTCTCGTTTCTAACCTTGCTTCCTCTTCAATTCCTGATAACCCTCCGAGGCGTCTGAAAAGAAGATGGCCCCGTGATCTCCTAATGTAGTCATATCATTAGAGTGCTACCATTGGGTAGTTACTCAGCAAGTGTATTCATGTCATTATATCAATTATGTCCAAATTTACTTGATGTATTTATGTAATACAGTTGTAAATGTCATAAAGAAATAAAAAAAAAAAAACTCTGTAAATGTATATGTGCAGAATTTATAAATTTAAATTCCTTTGCAAATAAAAAAATATTCTCTGTTTTATCTTTTTTTTTTTTTTATATTCCTTTGTTGATTAGAAATGTTTCCTTTTTCAATTTAAATTGGATAGTTCTTCAATCAATTGATAATTGATTGTATTATATCCTTACAGTTTTATGTTTTACTATTGGTTATCTTTACTTGGTATATCCTGTGTGATAAAATGGAAAATATATTATAGCCAACAATCTCTAATTTCCCAAAAAACTAATGAAAAATAAATAAAACAAGGGAAAGCTTAGATTCCGGACTAATGGGAAATTCAGGTATGACGAACATTATTATAATTTATCATATTATGATTATTTATCAATTTCATTGATAACAGATATATTGATAATGCTTGGTAAAAAGAAATTTTCAAAGTATACAAAAACTAAGTTATACCACTGCGAAAAAAATACTCTCCTACCACCTTTAACAAGCTTAAAAGTAAAATGATCATTTTTTTTTTCTACTTGAGATGCAATTATGCAATATCTACATTATGTTAAGAGGTAAACCATTTCATACAAACTATTTTATATCAATGATCAGAAATGAATCTATAAATTTTATTTATTCATATAAGAACACATAATTAATTGTCACGATATTAATGATAGTATTCTTAAGAGATTTATTGTATTTAGACGTAGGATAAATTCAATAAGTAAAAAGGATTTCCCTCATATGTCTGTTTTTAGCAGTAAATCTGTAAAGAACGACTAACTTGGAATCCTCATACTAGACTGAAACGACAAAAAACCGCTCGACGTTTCCGATTACTTCAGCACTTACTAGACAAACGCTCTAAACTTCCCATTAATTACAAAAGACTTATATACTTGACTATAAAAAGACCTATTTGGACTTACGGAGTTGAGCTATGGGGCTCCACTAAACCACCGAATTCCTCTCGCATCCAATCCTTACAATCCAAAATCCTTCGTAAAATCCTCAATGGTCCTTACTTTGTCACTAATAAAATTATCCATAAAGATCTTAATGTTCCTTATGTTTCAGATCTGGCCCAATCCAGATACCTATCCTTCCATAATAAACTTCAGAATCATCCTAATCCTCTGGTTTCTAACCTTGCTTCCTCTTCAATTCCTGATAACCCTCCGAGGCGTCTGAAAAGCAGATGGCCCCGTGATCTCCTAATGTAGTCATATCATTAGAGTGCTACCATTGGGTAGTTACTCAGCAAGTGTATTCATGTCATTATATCAATTATGTCCAAATTTACTTGATGTATTTATGTAATACAGTTGTAAATGTCATAAAGAAATAAAAAAAAAAAAAACTCTGTAAATGTATATGTGCAGCATTTATAAATTTAAATTCCTTTGCAAATAAAAAAATATTCTCTGTTTTATCTTTTTTTTTTTTTTATATTCCTTTGTTGATTAGAAATGTTTCCTTTTTCAATTTAAATTGGATAGTTCTTCAATCAATTGATAATTGATTGTATTATATCCTTACAGTTTTATGTTTTACTATTGGTTATCTTTACTTGGTATATCCTGTGTGATAAAATGGAAAATATATTATAGCCAACAATCTCTAATTTCCCAAAAAACTAATGAAAAATAAATAAAACAAGGGAAAGCTTAGATTCCGGACTAATGGGAAATTCAGGTATGACGAACATTATTATAATTTATCATATTATGATTATTTATCAATTTCATTGATAACAGATATATTGATACTGCTTGGTAAAAAGAAATTTTCAAAGTATACAAAAACTAAGTTATGCCACTGCGAAACAAATACTCTCCTACCACCTTTAACAAGCTTAAAAGTAAAATGATCATTTTTTTTTTCTACTTTAGATGCAATTATGCAATATCTACATTATGGTAAGAGGTAAACCATTTCATACAAACTATTTTATATCAATGATCAGAAATGAATCTATAAATTTTATTTATTCATATAAGAACACATAATTAATTGTCACGATATTAATGATAGTATTCTTAAGAGATTTATTGTATTTAGACGTAGGATAAATTCAATAAGTAAAAAGGATTTCTCTCATATGTCTGTTTTTAGCAGTAAATCTGTAAATGTATATGTGCAGCATTTATAAATTTAAATTCCTTTGTAAATAAATAAATATTCACTGTTTTATCTTTTTTTTTTTTTTATATTACTTTGTTGATTAGAAATGTTTCCTTTTTCAATTTAAATTGGATAGTTCTTCAATCAATTGATAATTGATTGTATTATATCCTTACAGTTTTATGTTTTACTATTGGTTATCTTTACTTGGTATATCCTGTGTGATAAAATGGAAAATATATTATAGCCAACAATCTCTAATTTCCCAAAAAACTAATGAAAAATAAATAAAACAAGGGAAAGCTTAGATTCCGGACTAATGGGAAATTCAGGTATGACGAACATTATTATAATTTATCATATTATGATTATTTATCAATTTCATTGATAACAGATATATTGATAATGCTTGGTAAAAAGAAATTTTCAAAGTATACAAAAACTAAGTTATACCACTGCGAAAAAAATACTCTCCTACCACCTTTAACAAGCTTAAAAGTAAAATGATCATTTTTTTTTTCTACTTGAGATGCAATTATGCAATATCTACATTATGTTAAGAGGTAAACCATTTCATACAAACTATTTTATATCAATGATCAGAAATGAATCTATAAATTTTATTTATTCATATAAGAACACATAATTAATTGTCACGATATTAATGATAGTATTCTTAAGAGATTTATTGTATTTAGACGTAGGATAAATTCAATAAGTAAAAAGGATTTCTCTCATATGTCTGTTTTTAGCAGTAAATCTGTAAATGTATATGTGCAGCATTTATAAATTTAAATTCCTTTGTAAATAAATAAATATTCACTGTTTTATCTTTTTTTTTTTTTTATATTACTTTGTTGATTAGAAATGTTTCCTTTTTCAATTTAAATTGGATAGTTCTTCAATCAATTGATAATTGATTGTATTATATCCTTACAGTTTTATGTTTTACTATTGGTTATCTTTACTTGGTATATCCTGTGTGATAAAATGGAAAATATATTATAGCCAACAATCTCTAATTTCCCAAAAAACTAATGAAAAATAAATAAAACAAGGGAAAGCTTAGATTCCGGACTAATGGGAAATTCAGGTATGACGAACATTATTATAATTTATCATATTATGATTATTTATCAATTTCATTGATAACAGATATATTGATAATGCTTGGTAAAAAGAAATTTTCAAAGTATACAAAAACTAAGTTATACCACTGCGAAAAAAATACTCTCCTACCACCTTTAACAAGCTTAAAAGTAAAATGATCATTTTTTTTTTCTACTTGAGATGCAATTATGCAATATCTACATTATGTTAAGAGGTAAACCATTTCATACAAACTATTTTATATCAATGATCAGAAATGAATCTATAAATTTTATTTATTCATATAAGAACACATAATTAATTGTCACGATATTAATGATAGTATTCTTAAGAGATTTATTGTATTTAGACGTAGGATAAATTCAATAAGTAAAAAGGATTTCTCTCATATGTCTGTTTTTAGCAGTAAATCTGTAAATGTATATGTGCAGCATTTATAAATTTAAATTCCTTTGTAAATAAATAAATATTCACTGTTTTATCTTTTTTTTTTTTTTATATTACTTTGTTGATTAGAAATGTTTCCTTTTTCAATTTAAATTGGATAGTTCTTCAATCAATTGATAATTGATTGTATTATATCCTTACAGTTTTATGTTTTACTATTGGTTATCTTTACTTGGTATATCCTGTGTGATAAAATGGAAAATATATTATAGCCAACAATCTCTAATTTCCCAAAAAACTAATGAAAAATAAATAAAACAAGGGAAAGCTTAGATTCCGGACTAATGGGAAATTCAGGTATGACGAACATTATTATAATTTATCATATTATGATTATTTATCAATTTCATTGATAACAGATATATTGATACTGCTTGGTAAAAAGAAATTTTCAAAGTATACAAAAACTAAGTTATACCACTGCGAAAAAAATACTCTCCTACTACCTTTAACAAGCTTAAAAGTAAAATGATCATTTTTTTTTTCTACTTGAGATGCAATTATGCAATATCTACATTATGGTAAGAGGTAAACCATTTCATACAAACTATTTTATATCAATGATCAGAAATGAATCTATAAATTTTATTTATTCATATAAGAACACATAATTAATTGTCACGATATTAATGATAGTATTCTTAAGAGATTTATTGTATTTAGACGTAGGATAAATTCAATAAGTAAAAAGGATTTCTCTCATATGTCTGTTTTTAGCAGTAAATCTGTAAATGTATATGTGCAGCATTTCTAAATTTAAATTCCTTTGTAAATAAATAAATATTCACTGTTTTATCTTTTTTTTTTTTTTTATATTACTTTGTTGATTAGAAATGTTTCCTTTTTCAATTTAAATTGGATAGTTCTTCAATCAATTGATAATTGATTGTATTATATCCTTACAGTTTTATGTTTTACTATTGGTTATCTTTACTTGGTATATCCTGTGTGATAAAATGGAAAATATATTATAGCCAACAATCTCTAATTTCCCAAAAAACTAATGAAAAATAAATAAAACAAGGGAAAGCTTAGATTCCGGACTAATGGGAAATTCAGGTATGACGAACATTATTATAATTTATCATATTATGATTATTTATCAATTTCATTGATAACAGATATATTGATAATGCTTGGTAAAAAGAAATTTTCAAAGTATACAAAAACTAAGTTATACCACTGCGAAAAAAATACTCTCCTACCACCTTTAACAAGCTTAAAAGTAAAATGATCATTTTTTTTTTCTACTTGAGATGCAATTATGCAATATCTACATTATGTTAAGAGGTAAACCATTTCATACAAACTATTTTATATCAATGATCAGAAATGAATCTATAAATTTTATTTATTCATATAAGAACACATAATTAATTGTCACGATATTAATGATAGTATTCTTAAGAGATTTATTGTATTTAGACGTAGGATAAATTCAATAAGTAAAAAGGATTTCCCTCATATGTCTGTTTTTAGCAGTAAATCTGTAAAGAACGACTAACTTGGAATCCTCATACTAGACTGAAACGACAAAAAACCGCTCGACGTTTCCGATTACTTCAGCACTTACTAGACAAACGCTCTAAACTTCCCATTAATTACAAAAGACTTATATACTTGACTATAAAAAGACCTATTTGGACTTACGGAGTTGAGCTATGGGGCTCCACTAAACCACCGAATTCCTCTCGCATCCAATCCTTACAATCCAAAATCCTTCGTAAAATCCTCAATGGTCCTTACTTTGTCACTAATAAAATTATCCATAAAGATCTTAATGTTCCTTATGTTTCAGATCTGGCCCAATCCAGATACCTATCCTTCCATAATAAACTTCAGAATCATCCTAATCCTCTCGTTTCTAACCTTGCTTCCTCTTCAATTCCTTATAACCCTCCGAGGCGTCTGAAAAGAAGATGGCCCCGTGATCTCCTAATGTAGTCATATCATTAGAGTGCTACCATTGGGTAGTTACTCAGCAAGTGTATTCATGTCATTATATCAATTATGTCCAAATTTACTTGATGTATTTATGTAATACAGTTGTAAATGTCATAAAGAAATAAAAAAAAAAAAACTCTGTAAATGTATATGTGCAGAATTTATAAATTTAAATTCCTTTGCAAATAAAAAAATATTCTCTGTTTTATCTTTTTTTTTTTTTTATATTCCTTTGTTGATTAGAAATGTTTCCTTTTTCAATTTAAATTGGATAGTTCTTCAATCAATTGATAATTGATTGTATTATATCCTTACAGTTTTATGTTTTACTATTGGTTATCTTTACTTGGTATATCCTGTGTGATAAAATGGAAAATATATTATAGCCAACAATCTCTAATTTCCCAAAAAACTAATGAAAAATAAATAAAACAAGGGAAAGCTTAGATTCCGGACTAATGGGAAATTCAGGTATGACGAACATTATTATAATTTATCATATTATGATTATTTATCAATTTCATTGATAACAGATATATTGATAATGCTTGGTAAAAAGAAATTTTCAAAGTATACAAAAACTAAGTTATACCACTGCGAAAAAAATACTCTCCTACCACCTTTAACAAGCTTAAAAGTAAAATGATCATTTTTTTTTTCTACTTGAGATGCAATTATGCAATATCTACATTATGTTAAGAGGTAAACCATTTCATACAAACTATTTTATATCAATGATCAGAAATGAATCTATAAATTTTATTTATTCATATAAGAACACATAATTAATTGTCACGATATTAATGATAGTATTCTTAAGAGATTTATTGTATTTAGACGTAGGATAAATTCAATAAGTAAAAAGGATTTCTCTCATATGTCTGTTTTTAGCAGTAAATCTGTAAATGTATATGTGCAGCATTTATAAATTTAAATTCCTTTGTAAATAAATAAATATTCACTGTTTTATCTTTTTTTTTTTTTTATATTACTTTGTTGATTAGAAATGTTTCCTTTTTCAATTTAAATTGGATAGTTCTTCAATCAATTGATAATTGATTGTATTATATCCTTACAGTTTTATGTTTTACTATTGGTTATCTTTACTTGGTATATCCTGTGTGATAAAATGGAAAATATATTATAGCCAACAATCTCTAATTTCCCAAAAAACTAATGAAAAATAAATAAAACAAGGGAAAGCTTAGATTCCGGACTAATGGGAAATTCAGGTATGACGAACATTATTATAATTTATCATATTATGATTATTTATCAATTTCATTGATAACAGATATATTGATACTGCTTGGTAAAAAGAAATTTTCAAAGTATACAAAAACTAAGTTATACCACTGCGAAAAAAATACTCTCCTACCACCTTTAACAAGCTTAAAAGTAAAATGATCATTTTTTTTTTCTACTTGAGATGCAATTATGCAATATCTACATTATGGTAAGAGGTAAACCATTTCATACAAACTATTTTATATCAATGATCAGAAATGAATCTATAAATTTTATTTATTCATATAAGAACACATAATTAATTGTCACGATATTAATGATAGTATTCTTAAGAGATTTATTGTATTTAGACGTAGGATAAATTCAATAAGTAAAAAGGATTTCTCTCATATGTCTGTTTTTAGCAGTAAATCTGTAAATGTATATGTGCAGCATTTCTAAATTTAAATTCCTTTGTAAATAAATAAATATTCACTGTTTTATCTTTTTTTTTTTTTTATATTACTTTGTTGATTAGAAATGTTTCCTTTTTCAATTTAAATTGGATAGTTCTTCAATCAATTGATAATTGATTGTATTATATCCTTACAGTTTTATGTTTTACTATTGGTTATCTTTACTTGGTATATCCTGTGTGATAAAATGGAAAATATATTATAGCCAACAATCTCTAATTTCCCAAAAAACTAATGAAAAATAAATAAAACAAGGGAAAGCTTAGATTCCGGACTAATGGGAAATTCAGGTATGACGAACATTATTATAATTTATCATATTATGATTATTTATCAATTTCATTGATAACAGATATATTGATAATGCTTGGTAAAAAGAAATTTTCAAAGTATACAAAAACTAAGTTATACCACTGCGAAAAAAATACTCTCCTACCACCTTTAACAAGCTTAAAAGTAAAATGATCATTTTTTTTTTCTACTTGAGATGCAATTATGCAATATCTACATTATGTTAAGAGGTAAACCATTTCATACAAACTATTTTATATCAATGATCAGAAATGAATCTATAAATTTTATTTATTCATATAAGAACACATAATTAATTGTCACGATATTAATGATAGTATTCTTAAGAGATTTATTGTATTTAGACGTAGGATAAATTCAATAAGTAAAAAGGATTTCCCTCATATGTCTGTTTTTAGCAGTAAATCTGTAAAGAACGACTAACTTGGAATCCTCATACTAGACTGAAACGACAAAAAACCGCTCGACGTTTCCGATTACTTCAGCACTTACTAGACAAACGCTCTAAACTTCCCATTAATTACAAAAGACTTATATACTTGACTATAAAAAGACCTATTTGGACTTACGGAGTTGAGCTATGGGGCTCCACTAAACCACCGAATTCCTCTCGCATCCAATCCTTACAATCCAAAATCCTTCGTAAAATCCTCAATGGTCCTTACTTTGTCACTAATAAAATTATCCATAAAGATCTTAATGTTCCTTATGTTTCAGATCTGGCCCAATCCAGATACCTATCCTTCCATAATAAACTTCAGAATCATCCTAATCCTCTCGTTTCTAACCTTGCTTCCTCTTCAATTCCTTATAACCCTCCGAGGCGTCTGAAAAGAAGATGGCCCCGTGATCTCCTAATGTAGTCATATCATTAGAGTGCTACCATTGGGTAGTTACTCAGCAAGTGTATTCATGTCATTATATCAATTATGTCCAAATTTACTTGATGTATTTATGTAATACAGTTGTAAATGTCATAAAGAAATAAAAAAAAAAAAACTCTGTAAATGTATATGTGCAGAATTTATAAATTTAAATTCCTTTGCAAATAAAAAAATATTCTCTGTTTTATCTTTTTTTTTTTTTTATATTCCTTTGTTGATTAGAAATGTTTCCTTTTTCAATTTAAATTGGATAGTTCTTCAATCAATTGATAATTGATTGTATTATATCCTTACAGTTTTATGTTTTACTATTGGTTATCTTTACTTGGTATATCCTGTGTGATAAAATGGAAAATATATTATAGCCAACAATCTCTAATTTCCCAAAAAACTAATGAAAAATAAATAAAACAAGGGAAAGCTTAGATTCCGGACTAATGGGAAATTCAGGTATGACGAACATTATTATAATTTATCATATTATGATTATTTATCAATTTCATTGATAACAGATATATTGATTCTGCTTGGTAAAAAGAAATTTTCAAAGTATACAAAAACTAAGTTATGCCACTGCGAAACAAATACTCTCCTACCACCTTTAACAAGCTTAAAAGTAAAATGATCATTTTTTTTTTTCTACTTTAGATGCAATTATGCAATATCTACATTATGGTAAGAGGTAAACCATTTCATACAAACTATTTTATATCAATGATCAGAAATGAATCTATAAATTTTATTTATTCATATAAGAACACATAATTAATTGTCACGATATTAATGATAGTATTCTTAAGAGATTTATTGTATTTAGACGTAGGATAAATTCAATAAGTAAAAAGGATTTCTCTCATATGTCTGTTTTTAGCAGTAAATCTGTAAATGTATATGTGCAGCATTTATAAATTTAAATTCCTTTGTAAATAACTAAATATTCACTGTTTTATCTTTTTTTTTTTTTTATATTACTTTGTTGATTAGAAATGTTTCCTTTTTCAATTTAAATTGGATAGTTCTTCAATCAATTGATATTTGATTGTATTATATCCTTACAGTTTTATGTTTTACTATTGGTTATCTTTACTTGGTATATCCTGTGTGATAAAATGGAAAATATATTATAGCCAACAATCTCTAATTTCCCAAAAAACTAATGAAAAATAAATAAAACAAGGGAAAGCTTAGATTCCGGACTAATGGGAAATTCAGGTATGACGAACATTATTATAATTTATCATATTATGATTATTTATCAATTTCATTGATAACAGATATATTGATACTGCTTGGTAAAAAGAAATTTTCAAAGTATACAAAAACTAAATTATACCACTGCGAAAAAAATACTCTCCTACTACCTTTAACAAGCTTAAAAGTAAAATGATCATTTTTTTTTTCTACTTGAGATGCAATTATGCAATATCTATATTATGGTAAGAGGTAAACCATTTCATACAAACTATTTTATATCAATGATCAGAAATGGATCTATAAATTTTATTTATTCATATAAGAACACATAATTAATTGTCACGATATTAATGATAGTATTCTTAAGAGATTTATTGTATTTAGACGTAGGATAAATTCAATAAGTAAAAAGGATTTCTCTCATATGTCTGTTTTTAGCAGTAAATCTGTAAATGTATATGTGCAGCATTTCTAAATTTAAATTCCTTTGTAAATAAATAAATATTCACTGTTTTATCTTTTTTTTTTTTTTTATATTACTTTGTTGATTAGAAATGTTTCCTTTTTCAATTTAAATTGGATAGTTCTTCAATCAATTGATAATTGATTGTATTATATCCTTACAGTTTTATGTTTTACTATTGGTTATCTTTACTTGGTATATCCTGTGTGATAAAATGGAAAATATATTATAGCCAACAATCTCTAATTTCCCAAAAAACTAATGAAAAATAAATAAAACAAGGGAAAGCTTAGATTCCGGACTAATGGGAAATTCAGGTATGACGAACATTATTATAATTTATCATATTATGATTATTTATCAATTTCATTGATAACAGATATATTGATAATGCTTGGTAAAAAGAAATTTTCAAAGTATACAAAAACTAAGTTATACCACTGCGAAAAAAATACTCTCCTACCACCTTTAACAAGCTTAAAAGTAAAATGATCATTTTTTTTTTCTACTTGATATGCAATTATGCAATATCTACATTATGTTAAGAGGTAAACCATTTCATACAAACTATTTTATATCAATGATCAGAAATGAATCTATAAATTTTATTTATTCATATAAGAACACATAATTAATTGTCACGATATTAATGATAGTATTCTTAAGAGATTTATTGTATTTAGACGTAGGATAAATTCAATAAGTAAAAAGGATTTCCCTCATATGTCTGTTTTTAGCAGTAAATCTGTAAAGAACGACTAACTTGGAATCCTCATACTAGACTGAAACGACAAAAAACCGCTCGACGTTTCCGATTACTTCAGCACTTACTAGACAAACGCTCTAAACTTCCCATTAATTACAAAAGACTTATATACTTGACTATAAAAAGACCTATTTGGGCTTACGGAGTTGAGCTATGGGGCTCCACTAAACCACCGAATTCCTCTCGCATCCAATCCTTACAATCCAAAATCCTTCGTAAAATCCTCAATGGTCCTTACTTTGTCACTAATAAAATTATCCATAAAGATCTTAATGTTCCTTATGTTTCAGATCTGGCCCAATCCAGATACCTATCCTTCCATAATAAACTTCAGAATCATCCTAATCCTCTCGTTTCTAACCTTGCTTCCTCTTCAATTCCTTATAACCCTCCGAGGCGTCTGAAAAGAAGATGGCCCCGTGATCTCCTAATGTAGTCATATCATTAGAGTGCTACCATTGGGTAGTTACTCAGCAAGTGTATTCATATCATTATATCAATTATGTCCAAATTTACTTGATGTATTTATGTAATACAGTTGTAAATGTCATAAAGAAATAAAAAAAAAAAAACTCTGTAAATGTATATGTGCAGAATTTATAAATTTAAATTCCTTTGCAAATAAAAAAATATTCTCTGTTTTATCTTTTTTTTTTTTTTATATTCCTTTGTTGATTAGAAATGTTTCCTTTTTCAATTTAAATTGGATAGTTCTTCAATCAATTGATAATTGATTGTATTATATCCTTACAGTTTTATGTTTTACTATTGGTTATCTTTACTTGGTATATCCTGCGTGATAAAATGGAAAATATATTATAGCCAACAATCTCTAATTTCCCAAAAAACTAATGAAAAATAAATAAAACAAGGGAAAGCTTAGATTCCGGACTAATGGGAAATTCAGGTATGACGAACATTATTATAATTTATCATATTATGATTATTTATCAATTTCATTGATAACAGATATATTGATAATGCTTGGTAAAAAGAAATTTTCAAAGTATACAAAAACTAAGTTATACCACTGCGAAAAAAATACTCTCCTACCACCTTTAACAAGCTTAAAAGTAAAATGATCATTTTTTTTTTCTACTTGAGATGCAATTATGCAATATCTACATTATGTTAAGAGGTAAACCATTTCATACAAACTATTTTATATCAATGATCAGAAATGAATCTATAAATTTTATTTATTCATATAAGAACACATAATTAATTGTCACGATATTAATGATAGTATTCTTAAGAGATTTATTGTATTTAGACGTAGGATAAATTCAATAAGTAAAAAGGATTTCTCTCATATGTCTGTTTTTAGCAGTAAATCTGTAAATGTATATGTGCAGCATTTATAAATTTAAATTCCTTTGTAAATAAATAAATATTCACTGTTTTATCTTTTTTTTTTTTTATATTACTTTGTTGATTAGAAATGTTTCCTTTTTCAATTTAAATTGGATAGTTCTTCAATCAATTGATAATTGATTGTATTATATCCTTACAGTTTTATGTTTTACTATTGGTTATCTTTACTTGGTATATCCTGTGTGATAAAATGGAAAATATATTATAGCCAACAATCTCTAATTTCCCAAAAAACTAATGAAAAATAAATAAAACAAGGGAAAGCTTAGATTCCGGACTAATGGGAAATTCAGGTATGACGAACATTATTATAATTTATCATATTATGATTATTTATCAATTTCATTGATAACAGATATATTGATAATGCTTGGTAAAAAGAAATTTTCAAAGTATACAAAAACTAAGTTATACCACTGCGAAAAAAATACTCTCCTACCACCTTTAACAAGCTTAAAAGTAAAATGATCATTTTTTTTTTCTACTTGAGATGCAATTATGCAATATCTACATTATGTTAAGAGGTAAACCATTTCATACAAACTATTTTATATCAATGATCAGAAATGAATCTATAAATTTTATTTATTCATATAAGAACACATAATTAATTGTCACGATATTAATGATAGTATTCTTAAGAGATTTATTGTATTTAGACGTAGGATAAATTCAATAAGTAAAAAGGATTTCCCTCATATGTCTGTTTTTAGCAGTAAATCTGTAAAGAACGACTAACTTGGAATCCTCATACTAGACTGAAACGACAAAAAACCGCTCGACGTTTCCGATTACTTCAGCACTTACTAGACAAACGCTCTAAACTTCCCATTAATTACAAAAGACTTATATACTTGACTATAAAAAGACCTATTTGGACTTACGGAGTTGAGCTATGGGGCTCCACTAAACCACCGAATTCCTCTCGCATCCAATCCTTACAATCCAAAATCCTTCGTAAAATCCTCAATGGTCCTTACTTTGTCACTAATAAAATTATCCATAAAGATCTTAATGTTCCTTATGTTTCAGATCTGGCCCAATCCAGATACCTATCCTTCCATAATAAACTTCAGAATCATCCTAATCCTCTCGTTTCTAACCTTGCTTCCTCTTCAATTCCTTATAACCCTCCGAGGCGTCTGAAAAGAAGATGGCCCCGTGATCTCCTAATGTAGTCATATCATTAGAGTGCTACCATTGGGTAGTTACTCAGCAAGTGTATTCATGTCATTATATCAATTATGTCCAAATTTACTTGATGTATTTATGTAATACAGTTGTAAATGTCATAAAGAAATAAAAAAAAAAAAACTCTGTAAATGTATATGTGCAGAATTTATAAATTTAAATTCCTTTGCAAATAAAAAAATATTCTCTGTTTTATCTTTTTTTTTTTTTTATATTCCTTTGTTGATTAGA
The DNA here is from genome assembly GCA_928085145.1 of Nezara viridula. Classification (NCBI taxonomy): domain Eukaryota; kingdom Metazoa; phylum Arthropoda; class Insecta; order Hemiptera; family Pentatomidae; genus Nezara; species Nezara viridula. The sequence continues at coordinate 88,109,990 of OV725077.1, read as the reverse complement.
AATGTTTCCTTTTTCAATTTAAATTGGATAGTTCTTCAATCAATTGATAATTGATTGTATTATATCCTTACAGTTTTATGTTTTACTATTGGTTATCTTTACTTGGTATATCCTGTGTGATAAAATGGAAAATATATTATAGCCAACAATCTCTAATTTCCCAAAAAACTAATGAAAAATAAATAAAACAAGGGAAAGCTTAGATTCCGGACTAATGGGAAATTCAGGTATGACGAACATTATTATAATTTATCATATTATGATTATTTATCAATTTCATTGATAACAGATATATTGATTCTGCTTGGTAAAAAGAAATTTTCAAAGTATACAAAAACTAAGTTATGCCACTGCGAAACAAATACTCTCCTACCACCTTTAACAAGCTTAAAAGTAAAATGATCATTTTTTTTTTTCTACTTTAGATGCAATTATGCAATATCTACATTATGGTAAGAGGTAAACCATTTCATACAAACTATTTTATATCAATGATCAGAAATGAATCTATAAATTTTATTTATTCATATAAGAACACATAATTAATTGTCACGATATTAATGATAGTATTCTTAAGAGATTTATTGTATTTAGACGTAGGATAAATTCAATAAGTAAAAAGGATTTCTCTCATATGTCTGTTTTTAGCAGTAAATCTGTAAATGTATATGTGCAGCATTTATAAATTTAAATTCCTTTGTAAATAACTAAATATTCACTGTTTTATCTTTTGTTTTTTTTTTTATATTACTTTGTTGATTAGAAATGTTTCCTTTTTCAATTTAAATTGGATAGTTCTTCAATCAATTGATATTTGATTGTATTATATCCTTACAGTTTTATGTTTTACTATTGGTTATCTTTACTTGGTATATCCTGTGTGATAAAATGGAAAATATATTATAGCCAACAATCTCTAATTTCCCAAAAAACTAATGAAAAATAAATAAAACAAGGGAAAGCTTAGATTCCGGACTAATGGGAAATTCAGGTATGACGAACATTATTATAATTTATCATATTATGATTATTTATCAATTTCATTGATAACAGATATATTGATACTGCTTGGTAAAAAGAAATTTTCAAAGTATACAAAAACTAAATTATACCACTGCGAAAAAAATACTCTCCTACTACCTTTAACAAGCTTAAAAGTAAAATGATCATTTTTTTTTTCTACTTGAGATGCAATTATGCAATATCTATATTATGGTAAGAGGTAAACCATTTCATACAAACTATTTTATATCAATGATCAGAAATGGATCTATAAATTTTATTTATTCATATAAGAACACATAATTAATTGTCACGATATTAATGATAGTATTCTTAAGAGATTTATTGTATTTAGACGTAGGATAAATTCAATAAGTAAAAAGGATTTCTCTCATATGTCTGTTTTTAGCAGTAAATCTGTAAATGTATATGTGCAGCATTTCTAAATTTAAATTCCTTTGTAAATAAATAAATATTCACTGTTTTATCTTTTTTTTTTTTTTTTATATTACTTTGTTGATTAGAAATGTTTCCTTTTTCAATTTAAATTGGATAGTTCTTCAATCAATTGATAATTGATTGTATTATATCCTTACAGTTTTATGTTTTACTATTGGTTATCTTTACTTGGTATATCCTGTGTGATAAAATGGAAAATATATTATAGCCAACAATCTCTAATTTCCCAAAAAACTAATGAAAAATAAATAAAACAAGGGAAAGCTTAGATTCCGGACTAATGGGAAATTCAGGTATGACGAACATTATTATAATTTATCATATTATGATTATTTATCAATTTCATTGATAACAGATATATTGATAATGCTTGGTAAAAAGAAATTTTCAAAGTATACAAAAACTAAGTTATACCACTGCGAAAAAAATACTCTCCTACCACCTTTAACAAGCTTAAAAGTAAAATGATCATTTTTTTTTTCTACTTGATATGCAATTATGCAATATCTACATTATGTTAAGAGGTAAACCATTTCATACAAACTATTTTATATCAATGATCAGAAATGAATCTATAAATTTTATTTATTCATATAAGAACACATAATTAATTGTCACGATATTAATGATAGTATTCTTAAGAGATTTATTGTATTTAGACGTAGGATAAATTCAATAAGTAAAAAGGATTTCCCTCATATGTCTGTTTTTAGCAGTAAATCTGTAAAGAACGACTAACTTGGAATCCTCATACTAGACTGAAACGACAAAAAACCGCTCGACGTTTCCGATTACTTCAGCACTTACTAGACAAACGCTCTAAACTTCCCATTAATTACAAAAGACTTATATACTTGACTATAAAAAGACCTATTTGGGCTTACGGAGTTGAGCTATGGGGCTCCACTAAACCACCGAATTCCTCTCGCATCCAATCCTTACAATCCAAAATCCTTCGTAAAATCCTCAATGGTCCTTACTTTGTCACTAATAAAATTATCCATAAAGATCTTAATGTTCCTTATGTTTCAGATCTGGCCCAATCCAGATACCTATCCTTCCATAATAAACTTCAGAATCATCCTAATCCTCTCGTTTCTAACCTTGCTTCCTCTTCAATTCCTTATAACCCTCCGAGGCGTCTGAAAAGAAGATGGCCCCGTGATCTCCTAATGTAGTCATATCATTAGAGTGCTACCATTGGGTAGTTACTCAGCAAGTGTATTCATATCATTATATCAATTATGTCCAAATTTACTTGATGTATTTATGTAATACAGTTGTAAATGTCATAAAGAAATAAAAAAAAAAAAACTCTGTAAATGTATATGTGCAGAATTTATAAATTTAAATTCCTTTGCAAATAAAAAAATATTCTCTGTTTTATCTTTTTTTTTTTTTTATATTCCTTTGTTGATTAGAAATGTTTCCTTTTTCAATTTAAATTGGATAGTTCTTCAATCAATTGATAATTGATTGTATTATATCCTTACAGTTTTATGTTTTACTATTGGTTATCTTTACTTGGTATATCCTGCGTGATAAAATGGAAAATATATTATAGCCAACAATCTCTAATTTCCCAAAAAACTAATGAAAAATAAATAAAACAAGGGAAAGCTTAGATTCCGGACTAATGGGAAATTCAGGTATGACGAACATTATTATAATTTATCATATTATGATTATTTATCAATTTCATTGATAACAGATATATTGATAATGCTTGGTAAAAAGAAATTTTCAAAGTATACAAAAACTAAGTTATACCACTGCGAAAAAAATACTCTCCTACCACCTTTAACAAGCTTAAAAGTAAAATGATCATTTTTTTTTTCTACTTGAGATGCAATTATGCAATATCTACATTATGTTAAGAGGTAAACCATTTCATACAAACTATTTTATATCAATGATCAGAAATGAATCTATAAATTTTATTTATTCATATAAGAACACATAATTAATTGTCACGATATTAATCATAGTATTCTTAAGAGATTTATTGTATTTAGACGTAGGATAAATTCAATAAGTAAAAAGGATTTCTCTCATATGTCTGTTTTTAGCAGTAAATCTGTAAATGTATATGTGCAGCATTTATAAATTTAAATTCCTTTGTAAATAAATAAATATTCACTGTTTTATCTTTTTTTTTTTTTTATATTACTTTGTTGATTAGAAATGTTTCCTTTTTCAATTTAAATTGGATAGTTCTTCAATCAATTGATAATTGATTGTATTATATCCTTACAGTTTTATGTTTTACTATTGGTTATCTTTACTTGGTATATCCTGTGTGATAAAATGGAAAATATATTATAGCCAACAATCTCTAATTTCCCAAAAAACTAATGAAAAATAAATAAAACAAGGGAAAGCTTAGATTCCGGACTAATGGGAAATTCAGGTATGACGAACATTATTATAATTTATCATATTATGATTATTTATCAATTTCATTGATAACAGATATATTGATACTGCTTGGTAAAAAGAAATTTTCAAAGTATACAAAAACTAAGTTATACCACTGCGAAAAAAATACTCTCCTACCACCTTTAACAAGCTTAAAAGTAAAATGATCATTTTTTTTTTTCTACTTGAGATGCAATTATGCAATATCTACATTATGTTAAGAGGTAAACCATTTCATACAAACTATTTTATATCAATGATCAGAAATGAATCTATAAATTTTATTTATTCATATAAGAACACATAATTAATTGTCACGATATTAATGATAGTATTCTTAAGAGATTTATTGTATTTAGACGTAGGATAAATTCAATAAGTAAAAAGGATTTCTCTCATATGTCTGTTTTTAGCAGTAAATCTGTAAATGTATATGTGCAGCATTTATAAATTTAAATTCCTTTGTAAATAAATAAATATTCACTGTTTTATCTTTTTTTTTTTTTTATATTACTTTGTTGATTAGAAATGTTTCCTTTTTCAATTTAAATTGGATAGTTCTTCAATCAATTGATAATTGATTGTATTATATCCTTACAGTTTTATGTTTTACTATTGGTTATCTTTACTTGGTATATCCTGTGTGATAAAATGGAAAATATATTATAGCCAACAATCTCTAATTTCCCAAAAAACTAATGAAAAATAAATAAAACAAGGGAAAGCTTAGATTCCGGACTAATGGGAAATTCAGGTATGACGAACATTATTATAATTTATCATATTATGATTATTTATCAATTTCATTGATAACAGATATATTGATACTGCTTGGTAAAAAGAAATTTTCAAAGTATACAAAAACTAAATTATACCACTGCGAAAAAAATACTCTCCTACTACCTTTAACAAGCTTAAAAGTAAAATGATCATTTTTTTTTTCTACTTGAGATGCAATTATGCAATATCTATATTATGGTAAGAGGTAAACCATTTCATACAAACTATTTTATATCAATGATCAGAAATGGATCTATAAATTTTATTTATTCATATAAGAACACATAATTAATTGTCACGATATTAATGATAGTATTCTTAAGAGATTTATTGTATTTAGACGTAGGATAAATTCAATAAGTAAAAAGGATTTCTCTCATATGTCTGTTTTTAGCAGTAAATCTGTAAATGTATATGTGCAGCATTTCTAAATTTAAATTCCTTTGTAAATAAATAAATATTCACTGTTTTATCTTTTTTTTTTTTTTTTATATTACTTTGTTGATTAGAAATGTTTCCTTTTTCAATTTAAATTGGATAGTTCTTCAATCAATTGATAATTGATTGTATTATATCCTTACAGTTTTATGTTTTACTATTGGTTATCTTTACTTGGTATATCCTGTGTGATAAAATGGAAAATATATTATAGCCAACAATCTCTAATTTCCCAAAAAACTAATGAAAAATAAATAAAACAAGGGAAAGCTTAGATTCCGGACTAATGGGAAATTCAGGTATGACGAACATTATTATAATTTATCATATTATGATTATTTATCAATTTCATTGATAACAGATATATTGATAATGCTTGGTAAAAAGAAATTTTCAAAGTATACAAAAACTAAGTTATACCACTGCGAAAAAAATACTCTCCTACCACCTTTAACAAGCTTAAAAGTAAAATGATCATTTTTTTTTTCTACTTGATATGCAATTATGCAATATCTACATTATGTTAAGAGGTAAACCATTTCATACAAACTATTTTATATCAATGATCAGAAATGAATCTATAAATTTTATTTATTCATATAAGAACACATAATTAATTGTCACGATATTAATGATAGTATTCTTAAGAGATTTATTGTATTTAGACGTAGGATAAATTCAATAAGTAAAAAGGATTTCCCTCATATGTCTGTTTTTAGCAGTAAATCTGTAAAGAACGACTAACTTGGAATCCTCATACTAGACTGAAACGACAAAAAACCGCTCGACGTTTCCGATTACTTCAGCACTTACTAGACAAACGCTCTAAACTTCCCATTAATTACAAAAGACTTATATACTTGACTATAAAAAGACCTATTTGGGCTTACGGAGTTGAGCTATGGGGCTCCACTAAACCACCGAATTCCTCTCGCATCCAATCCTTACAATCCAAAATCCTTCGTAAAATCCTCAATGGTCCTTACTTTGTCACTAATAAAATTATCCATAAAGATCTTAATGTTCCTTATGTTTCAGATCTGGCCCAATCCAGATACCTATCCTTCCATAATAAACTTCAGAATCATCCTAATCCTCTCGTTTCTAACCTTGCTTCCTCTTCAATTCCTTATAACCCTCCGAGGCGTCTGAAAAGAAGATGGCCCCGTGATCTCCTAATGTAGTCATATCATTAGAGTGCTACCATTGGGTAGTTACTCAGCAAGTGTATTCATATCATTATATCAATTATGTCCAAATTTACTTGATGTATTTATGTAATACAGTTGTAAATGTCATAAAGAAATAAAAAAAAAAAAACTCTGTAAATGTATATGTGCAGAATTTATAAATTTAAATTCCTTTGCAAATAAAAAAATATTCTCTGTTTTATCTTTTTTTTTTTTTTATATTCCTTTGTTGATTAGAAATGTTTCCTTTTTCAATTTAAATTGGATAGTTCTTCAATCAATTGATAATTGATTGTATTATATCCTTACAGTTTTATGTTTTACTATTGGTTATCTTTACTTGGTATATCCTGCGTGATAAAATGGAAAATATATTATAGCCAACAATCTCTAATTTCCCAAAAAACTAATGAAAAATAAATAAAACAAGGGAAAGCTTAGATTCCGGACTAATGGGAAATTCAGGTATGACGAACATTATTATAATTTATCATATTATGATTATTTATCAATTTCATTGATAACAGATATATTGATAATGCTTGGTAAAAAGAAATTTTCAAAGTATACAAAAACTAAGTTATACCACTGCGAAAAAAATACTCTCCTACCACCTTTAACAAGCTTAAAAGTAAAATGATCATTTTTTTTTTCTACTTGAGATGCAATTATGCAATATCTACATTATGTTAAGAGGTAAACCATTTCATACAAACTATTTTATATCAATGATCAGAAATGAATCTATAAATTTTATTTATTCATATAAGAACACATAATTAATTGTCACGATATTAATGATAGTATTCTTAAGAGATTTATTGTATTTAGACGTAGGATAAATTCAATAAGTAAAAAGGATTTCTCTCATATGTCTGTTTTTAGCAGTAAATCTGTAAATGTATATGTGCAGCATTTATAAATTTAAATTCCTTTGTAAATAAATAAATATTCACTGTTTTATCTTTTTTTTTTTTTATATTACTTTGTTGATTAGAAATGTTTCCTTTTTCAATTTAAATTGGATAGTTCTTCAATCAATTGATAATTGATTGTATTATATCCTTACAGTTTTATGTTTTACTATTGGTTATCTTTACTTGGTATATCCTGTGTGATAAAATGGAAAATATATTATAGCCAACAATCTCTAATTTCCCAAAAAACTAATGAAAAATAAATAAAACAAGGGAAAGCTTAGATTCCGGACTAATGGGAAATTCAGGTATGACGAACATTATTATAATTTATCATATTATGATTATTTATCAATTTCATTGATAACAGATATATTGATAATGCTTGGTAAAAAGAAATTTTCAAAGTATACAAAAACTAAGTTATACCACTGCGAAAAAAATACTCTCCTACCACCTTTAACAAGCTTAAAAGTAAAATGATCATTTTTTTTTTCTACTTGAGATGCAATTATGCAATATCTACATTATGTTAAGAGGTAAACCATTTCATACAAACTATTTTATATCAATGATCAGAAATGAATCTATAAATTTTATTTATTCATATAAGAACACATAATTAATTGTCACGATATTAATGATAGTATTCTTAAGAGATTTATTGTATTTAGACGTAGGATAAATTCAATAAGTAAAAAGGATTTCCCTCATATGTCTGTTTTTAGCAGTAAATCTGTAAAGAACGACTAACTTGGAATCCTCATACTAGACTGAAACGACAAAAAACCGCTCGACGTTTCCGATTACTTCAGCACTTACTAGACAAACGCTCTAAACTTCCCATTAATTACAAAAGACTTATATACTTGACTATAAAAAGACCTATTTGGACTTACGGAGTTGAGCTATGGGGCTCCACTAAACCACCGAATTCCTCTCGCATCCAATCCTTACAATCCAAAATCCTTCGTAAAATCCTCAATGGTCCTTACTTTGTCACTAATAAAATTATCCATAAAGATCTTAATGTTCCTTATGTTTCAGATCTGGCCCAATCCAGATACCTATCCTTCCATAATAAACTTCAGAATCATCCTAATCCTCTCGTTTCTAACCTTGCTTCCTCTTCAATTCCTTATAACCCTCCGAGGCGTCTGAAAAGAAGATGGCCCCGTGATCTCCTAATGTAGTCATATCATTAGAGTGCTACCATTGGGTAGTTACTCAGCAAGTGTATTCATGTCATTATATCAATTATGTCCAAATTTACTTGATGTATTTATGTAATACAGTTGTAAATGTCATAAAGAAATAAAAAAAAAAAAACTCTGTAAATGTATATGTGCAGAATTTATAAATTTAAATTCCTTTGCAAATAAAAAAATATTCTCTGTTTTATCTTTTTTTTTTTTTTATATTCCTTTGTTGATTAGAAATGTTTCCTTTTTCAATTTAAATTGGATAGTTCTTCAATCAATTGATAATTGATTGTATTATATCCTTACAGTTTTATGTTTTACTATTGGTTATCTTTACTTGGTATATCCTGTGTGATAAAATGGAAAATATATTATAGCCAACAATCTCTAATTTCCCAAAAAACTAATGAAAAATAAATAAAACAAGGGAAAGCTTAGATTCCGGACTAATGGGAAATTCAGGTATGACGAACATTATTATAATTTATCATATTATGATTATTTATCAATTTCATTGATAACAGATATATTGATTCTGCTTGGTAAAAAGAAATTTTCAAAGTATACAAAAACTAAGTTATGCCACTGCGAAACAAATACTCTCCTACCACCTTTAACAAGCTTAAAAGTAAAATGATCATTTTTTTTTTTCTACTTTAGATGCAATTATGCAATATCTACATTATGGTAAGAGGTAAACCATTTCATACAAACTATTTTATATCAATGATCAGAAATGAATCTATAAATTTTATTTATTCATATAAGAACACATAATTAATTGTCACGATATTAATGATAGTATTCTTAAGAGATTTATTGTATTTAGACGTAGGATAAATTCAATAAGTAAAAAGGATTTCTCTCATATGTCTGTTTTTAGCAGTAAATCTGTAAATGTATATGTGCAGCATTTATAAATTTAAATTCCTTTGTAAATAACTAAATATTCACTGTTTTATCTTTTGTTTTTTTTTTTATATTACTTTGTTGATTAGAAATGTTTCCTTTTTCAATTTAAATTGGATAGTTCTTCAATCAATTGATATTTGATTGTATTATATCCTTACAGTTTTATGTTTTACTATTGGTTATCTTTACTTGGTATATCCTGTGTGATAAAATGGAAAATATATTATAGCCAACAATCTCTAATTTCCCAAAAAACTAATGAAAAATAAATAAAACAAGGGAAAGCTTAGATTCCGGACTAATGGGAAATTCAGTGTATGACGAACATTATTATAATTTATCATATTATGATTATTTATCAATTTCATTGATAACAGATATATTGATACTGCTTGGTAAAAAGAAATTTTCAAAGTATACAAAAACTAAGTTATACCACTGCGAAACAAATACTCTCCTACCACCTTTAACAAGCTTAAAAGTAAAATGATCATTTTTTTTTTCTACTTTAGATGCAATTATGCAATATCTACATTACGGTAAGAGGTAAACCATTTCATACAAACTATTTTATATCAATGATCAGAAATTAATCTATTGATCCATGATAAAATTTTGAACTATTTTAATTTGTAATAGTAGTGGATTTATAATAGTTAGTGTTGTCCAAAATCAGTTTTGGTTATGTACTTCACAAGATCAAAACTAAGGCCGCCTAACTGTTGCAAGACCAAGACCAAGACTTGTAAAAAAAGTCCATTTTATGAATAAAATTTAGGATAAAATAGTCACTAAAACTTGAAAAATTTAGTTATCAATGCATAAAATTGGTATAACCTATATCCTTTGGAATTTAACCCTCAATTTTTCATTCAGCTTAGTTATGTTTCCCATATCTGAAAAATCACAGTAATGTCTGTATAATAATAAGTCAATAGGTAACTGGAAGACTGTTGCAAGACTTGCACAAGACCAAGACTGAGTGTGCAGGACTAAGACCCATCATAAGCTTGCATTTGGGCAACACTAGTGTGGTGTTCAGTCACAAATAACAAAGTAAAAATAAATAAATTATATTTATTAAATTTACATTAAATAATTTATATTTATTTAAAGTTTTGTTTTTATCAAAGGAGAATATTAAGAAGAAAAATAAAAATAGTTTCTGACTTAGAATAGAGTTTCTGGTTTTCCAATGAAAGTTAATTTACACTCAGTTTTTGTTTAATGTTTTAATAATTATATACATTTGTTTGTGAAATTTGCCAATGTGAGAATTAATTGAATAAAATGGAAATCACAATATCCCGAAGTTTATTGAAATATATTTTAAAAGAAGTTAACCAGTGATGTGGTTGGGAGAGTAGTGCAGGGTTCTCCTGGAGTTCCCTCACCTGATTGTATATAAGTATGCATGTGTTTTTTAATTTTCTTATTTTTTTGGTTATTTTATTTTATTATCTGTTGTATATAGTTTTGATTATTATTTTATTCTATTTATTTTATTTTTTTGTACATATAGTGTGAATGTCATCCTACCTCACTATAACCAATGTCCAAGAGACAGATTGCTATAATACTCAATAAAGAAATAAAAAAATAAAATAAAAAAATAAAGTTAAATAGAAAAAACAAAATATTGTTCTTTGATTTTATTATTTATTTTCGCGTGATATAAGTGATTCATATGCTTCATTCAACTTGTTCAACTTCAATCCTATCTTTCAACCTATTCTAGTTAATAGTTTGTTACAATAATTACTTTTTAAATTGAAATAACAAAGAGGGACTATTCAAATATTAGTTTCCCGCCGATCCAATATGGCCGCCCCATCCGGATGACGCACTGTATTATTAAGCCACTGTAATTAGTCTGTGGGCCAGACCCCCTTACCGTGCACTCCCCCCTTCCCCCTCTTCCCACATCCCTATAAATTGCATATCGTTGTTTTCCTTGTAACTATTTATTTAAAAAAAACCAATGTTCCCACAAAAAAAAGTGAACGCACTGCCCCAAAATGGCGTCCAAAGATGGCGGATTGACGACTTTGACTTTAGTTAGTTTTTTGGTCACTGAGAATCAGCATTTGGCTTAATTTCCTCATAGTTGGTCTTTTATTAAAGCTGAATAGTCATATAATAATAAAAAATGAAGAAATATTAAAAAATAATTGGCTTAGGCTATGAAAAACACCAGTAAAGTCTACAATAACGCAAAACGTGCTGAACTAAAACATCTGGAGAATATATTTCTCTTTTTAAAACGCTGATTATTTTTTAATAAATTTTAAGCTGTTCCGTAGAAAATACACTCAAGCGGCAGAAAAGCGGTACTGGCGTGGGTGTCTACAGGCCTCTACCACACCATTCAGTACACATAAATGGCTTAGTTATAGTGATATAATAATATTTTTGGTACATTATATTGCTTTTATTAAGGAACAAATATTAATGCAATAATTTCATAGTAAAAAAAATTTAAAATTATTTAAAAAAATGTATTATTATTTTTTTTTTTAATGTAACCTGCTTTATTCTATACGTATGTCGTCTAAGAAGACCTCAATTGTGAAAATGGACCAATACTTCCGTAGTGGTCAACCAGAACCTCGGCTTGCTCAATAGATGTAAGCAGACGGTCCCCGTCGTGAAGTCGAATCATTGAAGACTTTCTAGTTGCAGTTTTTGTAAGCTTCCAGAACTTTCTGACGTCGCCGTGAGTTGCTGTGACTCGATCTTGCCATAATGACGTCTTCCATTTTTTAAGTAAGTTTTTGATTTGGCATGTAATTGAATTTAAAACTTTCTTAACTTCCGAGATCTTGGTACGATACCACCTATTTTTCAGGGTTCGCCGACATTCGATCAACGTCATAATATGCAGTGGAGGTCGTAGTGTTTCCGGTTTTTGGATTCGAAGTAGGGTTTGATGTCGCGTCGGTAGCTGTTTTCTTTCTTGAGGCCAATTCTTCTTTTCTCTTCTGCAGTTGTTCACTGTACTGAAGTCGATAAGAGAACTGGCGAAACGAGGCAACATGTTCCTGTGAGCAATTCGGGCACTTTGGTTGACCCTGTCGGGGACATGCTGAAATATTATGATGTCCATAGCATCTGACGCATACTTCTATGTGTCCGCAATAGTTTCTCGTATGTCCGAATTTTTGGCAGCGGAAACATTGGATGAGGTTGCTTCGCCGAGTTATATATTTCTCAACTCGAAAAATCACTCTATTGACCGCTTTTATGGCTCGAATCTCCTCGATTGTGACATTGGCAGGGACAGTCACAAGTATGGGTGAAAGTGTGATTTTTGATCCATCTGGAGCGGTTTTTTGCAACCTTCTAACATTCATTACACCAACTGGTGCTAGGGAAGCCTTAACATATTCAATGTCTTCTTGGTGATCGAGATTTTTTAGTATAAACCGCTGAGGTCGTTGCTTATCTCCACGAACTGCGAATGTATGGAATTTAATATTATTTTCTGTTAGACCACGCAAGAGAGGAGTACGATCATTGGCAGAAACGAGAAGGATACGTAAATCTTTTCTTGTGCGGCGCAGGAAATAATTTGTAATATTTAGTGAAGTCATAATTCCGTTATAAAGGTTGTTGAATGTGTGCCTGTTATGACTATCGGAGGTATTTTAGTTGGGGTTGTTTGAGAAGTAGTTTGGGGAGCTGGTTGATTAACAGTTTCATTAGCAGATCGAGGTTCGGTTGAAATACTATTTAATGGGAGATATTTATTAGCAGTAGCTACTACAGAAGGTACTTCAATTCTCTTAGTTTTTACGGTCTTCTTAGCCATTTCGAAGCCGTCGTTAGCCTGGCTTTTTCGTTTCGATTCAGAATCCATATCTTCTATCAACGTTACAGTTGGGTGTTGAAGGGAAGGAGCAAATGACACGGACCTGGAAAGTGCAGTGATAACGGTCCCTGGGAGTTGGCCCTGCTTCGGATCGGAAGTGGAATCCAAAATAGGAAGGTTCTTACTCTCCATGGACACCGTGGTCCCAATTATCCAAGCCAAAAAAGCTTTATCAAATCGAAATGTAAACAAACTTTTCGAGATGACACAATAAACACTGTTTAATACCAGTGTTCGGTACCGAAGTCAGTACTGCCACAGAGCACTGGTACTGAAGTCTTACTCCGATTGAAGTGGAAATGATCCTGTAGAAGAACGAACTACAGAAATGATCGTGTAGAAGTATGATCTTTGTAATGCTGACAAATTGAGGTTTGACTGGGGTATTCATTCCGCCAAGACTAAACCGGCTACCAAGAACCGTTACTATAACAGAGCTTTGGTCAGTATGTGTTATCGCCGTTAAACTTTATTAATAAAAATTATTTACAATGAATATGCATATTTCAATTTACACTTTAAGTATTTTATAATACAATAAGAAATATAAGATACAATTTTGGTATGTTGCACGGGCCAGTTTGTAGAGCGCTGCCTGGTAGCGGGAAGGCGATCTCGTTGTTCCTTGTAGCAAGAGCTTGTAGGGCGCTGCCCGGTAGCGGGTAGACAAACTTGATGTACCTGTAGTAAGAGCGGAAACTATGCCGGAAACTGTTGCTGCTACACGGGTAATGATTTAGTGATGCTTTGATTAATAGTGCTGTTCCACCGTGTGCTGTCGGATCAGGGTGATCTGTTTTGGAATAACAAATTTTGAACAAGTTTTCCAGATAAGTTTCAATGGTCAATGCTGCATCAGTCTGTTTTTCGCGTAAATATAATTCAAGTTCTGTTCTATATTGGTTGATTCCGCTAGCGTTCCAAAGGAAAATAGGCAACATGCATATGGTTAAATTATGTATAGGCAACGCACCAGACTTGAGTAATCTGTGATAATTGTTAGAGTAGGGTGAAAAGGGGGTGGATAAGATTGTTAAAATTACCAATTATCTGTATTACATGGGAAGAACCATTAACCATCAAAGGTACCGAGTGGGTAATGCCTCTCCCAATACAGGATGGTATTAGAGAGCAGCACTGGCTGCTGCGGTCTGTTGAGTCTGCTGCTGAGGTCCAGTGCTAGTTCCCGATAATGCTGTCGGAAAGCACGGCGATGAATCCCTCATGGCCGGAAAGTCTTCTAAGCGAGGAGACATCTCCATTTAGTAAACAGTTGTTGGCAGCTAAAAAAATGTTTTCTGGCATTTCTAAGATCCTTCAGGGTTTGGCAGCCTTAATAGTTTCTAGGTGTTCTTTCTTGCAACTGGCTATATTGCAGTCATGTTCCTTGATTTAGTACACGATGTGCTTTCGAGGTTAAAGCAACATCTAATACTTCTCGGTGGGTGGTTAAAGTATGATTTCGTGTGGCCCTACTGCTGATAGCTTAAATATTTTTGTACAGTCCTCTTTCTTGTTGTCTTTTCGATTTTGACATGACAGTAATATATGAACCTTTCATTTGACAGAATGATTAACTCCAATTTCAACATTTTTTATTATTAATTTTAGTGATATTTCTAGTGGGAAAATGTAAACCCATATTTCAAAACTACCATCAGCTACTCTGGAATCGACTTCCTCACTGTCCACAGCCGGATCTACGAGAGGGGGAGGGCTTTCGGGCTGAAGCCCTCCCCAAAATGGTAAAATATAACCATATTTTATAGAAAAAAATATTAAAAACTATTATTTATTTTATTATTTATTTATCAACCCTGCCGTGCCTAGTAGGCAATACGGGTGTCTGCAGTAGTAAGATGTTAGGCAGGTCAGCTCAACATCTCACTGCTGCAAATGAATCTCGTTCTTCTGCTCTTTCTGCTCCTTCTTCATTTTTTCCTCTTTCTTCATGGGTGCTTTCCTCATCCGTTTCACGCCAATGGTATAGCACCTCTTCCTCCTCTTCTTAAATTAAAATGGGCTGGCCCCACCGCGACTTTCCACCCGTACACAAAATCTTTGTAGTACGGGTAGTTTTCCGCAGTGACTAACTGAGGAAAATCGTTCTCTGTGAGAATGTAGAGACCGGTTTCCCTCAGTAACTTAGCCCTTAGGTCTTCAAAGGCGGTGCAGTCCACTATGATGTGCTCAGCAGTCTCCGGAACACCGCAGCTAGGGCATAGGGGGTTGATGTCCATCCCATGGCAATGAAGCTTTGCTCGAAAGCCCCCATGGCCTGTGAGAAATTGCGAGATCCAATAGTCTGGGACGATCCACCTTGCTTCTAAACGTGACCGGACGGTGGGGAAGTACTTCCTCAAGGTAGATCCTTTGGGGGTTATCACCCATCGCCGGTTCCATTCCTCCAATGTGTCGTCCCGTATAATGTTTTTCCATTTGCAAGGATTCTCGTCAATTCTCACCTTAAGATGTTCCGGTAGACCTGCTGAGCCGTTTTTCTTGAACATGTGCCTCATCATATCTTCTCGCAGGAGAAGGTCGAGAGGTACCCCTCCTGCTAATACCTGCACCGCCTCATGGGATACGCTTCGATACGACCTGGTGACCCGCAGCAATATTAAAAACTATCTCTTAAACTATTATTGTTCGTTTAATTACATTTAATAGGACTTCAAGAATCACTTAGACATGTCATATGGATAGTTATTTTCTTTTTTTAAATTAATTATCATTATATATATGAGAAAAAAAAACCTCCTGGCTCAAGCCCCTCCCCCCCCCCCCGGATCTGCTAGTGTCACTGTCTGTACAGATATTATAAAATTTCCAATCAGAAATATCATTAAATGACATAACTCAAAAATGTTGAAATTTTGAGTTAGTAATTAGTGTCAACTGAAAGGCTCATATATATTTATTATCAAGGATTTTAAATGTTAACAACAAAAACATCGAAAACTATGTTTTAAAGCAGGCAATTACGTTGGTGACGTCTGTTATTTGGATCAAAAGTCTTGAACTGATACCTTTTTTTAGAACAATCCTTCGTCCCTGCAGTAAAAATATATACTGTGTCTCAATTAGTGCTGGGGCCATATGGCCAGAGCTGTGATTCTGTCACTGTGACTGGGCCGGAGCTGGTGATCACAGTGACAGGCGCACCGAAATCACAATGACAGTCACTGTAGGCGCTGTGAAATCACTGTACGCCAACAGTGACGATCACTGTGGTCCAACAGTGACCGTCACTGTGGTCCAACAGTGACCGTCACTGTAGGCGCTGTGAAATCACAGCTCTGACCACTCCGCTCTATCATTTCTTTTTCGTTCTAGCAATCTGGGCATTGTTGACTTCATTAATTTAATAAATGAATTAAAGAAATAATCATGGAATAATTATTTCTAAAATAATAGTTATTCGTCAAATTTTATTAAAAATACTTTTTGAACTTCAGATGAATTGAGCATTCATTGCCATATATTTCTGAATGAGTTATGTCTGAAATAATTAACAGGAAGTTTTTCATTTAACTGTTGAAATATAAATAAAAAAATTAATTAAAAATTAAATAAATTCAAATATTCTCTGCAGGGCTGTACACATAAACCAAAGGATCCCAGAGATATTATCCCCCATCAAATATAAAATTTATCACAGGAAACAAAAAAATCATTTTAATATAAATTTAAACGGGGGCGGGGTAGCCGAATGGGCTAGAGTGTGTGCACAGCACCGCGAGTTGGCTGGCAACCGGATTACATATTTGAGAAGATTAAAAAAGTACGAGTTCGCGTCCCGGTGCCTGAGGGGATTTTAAATTCCCCGCCCTCACCCCCCCCCCGATGAAAATCCCGTGTAGCCTAAAAGGTGAGGTAGGGAATAACAAAAAAAAAAAAAAAAAAAAAAAATATGACAGAAAATCTCTGTCACACCCCATCACTAGTCTCAATTTTAAGTTAGCTAATTGTTATCTGTTTTGCCAGTTTAAATAATTGTTTCCATTACATTTTTTTTAATATTAAAAAAATATGAAATAATTATTATTTGTGGACGCGCATAGAAATTTCTCAAACTATAGGAAACTAAATTATAAATTAAAATATTTTATTAACTAAATATACCAGCACTGATGGCCTTTACAACAGGTCTGTGAACTGGCGATTCAGGGAGCAGTGTTTGTTGAGCCTCTTTGTGACTGGTCTTCGGCGTGGACTGTGAGGTAATCGTAATATCTATATTTATTTATTTAATCGTTTATTATTTATTAAAATGTTTTGTATCATTGCTAATAAATGATTCTTTTCTGTATTTGTGTTAATTTTCGGTAGTTTTCTGGTTCCTAGTTGTTTTATTTCAGTGTATCATAACCTTACCAAAATTTAAGTTTTGTGAATCTGTTTCAGATATTAATTAATTTGCAAGATGCTGATAGCTAAGAAAAACCGTCATTCTATTTATGAGTTTTTATTCAAGGAAGGAGTCATGGTAGCAAAAAAAGATTATCATGCTTTAAAACATCCTGATCTGGAAACTATACCCAATCTTGAGGTTATTAAGACAATGCAGGTGAGGGCATGTAAATATTTTATAAAATATTACTAGAGTAATGATGTGAGAAATTATTTTTATTATGTCAGTGGAATTAGGAGTTCTTAGTGAAAATTTCAATCCAAAAGTTAGTTATTAAAAGCATAGTTTTGATTTAAGTTAATGCAGTGTATCTTTTTCTCCTACTAAAATTCACTACTAATGTAAATTAATTTATGCTGTCATGGAATTGTAGATAAATCTTTCTGTAACTGATTGATGGATTACTACATTTTTTGTGCTTTCCAACTGATATATAATTAATTTTGAAATGAAATTTCTTATGTTCCCATGGGTTAATTTAGCAGATACATGGTATTAATTTTGTATAGCCTGTTCTCATAAGTATAATACATGTAGGCCTCCCCTAAATAAGAGAGTAATGGTCTAACTTCCCGGAGGGATCAGCAGGTTCTCAAAATTTTAAAGGTACAATCGTATTTATGGTGTGTTAGATTTTAAATTGTATTAACTTAGTATTGGAAGCAATATGCATTCTATTCATTCTGAATTATGATTTTTTCACAAATTTTGTTTTTAATAACCAAATCTCTATAGTGATCAGAGTTAAGCAATGATTTTAACTATATACCATTGTTATGAAATAATAATATATTTTACCTTTAATATATAATGTTTTAGAGCTTGAAATCAAGGGGCTATGTCAAAGAGCAGTTCGCATGGAGACATTTTTATTGGTACCTTACCAATGAGGGCATTAGTTTCCTGCGTAACTACCTTCATCTTCCAGCTGAAGTAAGTAACGAATATTAATTACTAGACACTTCAATGTTGATTAGTGGTTTCTGAATATAGGTACAATGTTTTTAAAACTTATTTTTCTCTTGATCAACTTTCTCTTTATAGCTTATAATGTGTTATTATTCAGTTTGTTAAAAGTAGAAGCAAGTTCCTAGACTCAGCACCAATTCCATCGATAGATTTCATTAATCAATTGGTTCCAGTATTGTTAGACTGGTATTTATGCTGAGTTTAGGAATGACCAGATGGATTCTATTTGAAGGTTAACAACTATGGAAGGTGTCTAAAAACATGAAAAATATATGAGGAAATTTCTACCTACTAAATTTTTAATTTAAAATCAGCTAATTATTGATATAAAGTAAACTTATTGTAAATAGAATAGAATAGAAAATAGAACTTTATTCTGGGACTAAGTCCCCTTAGAATAACAAAGATGAATTAATAAAAAATAAAATATGAATCTGTCCAAAAACCAACTTATAAAAATTTAAACATTATATACATTATTTAAGAAGTAGTATGAAACCACTAAGAAATAAACAAAAAAAAAAAGATATATGTATATATATATATATATATATATATATATATATATATATATATTAATGAACATACAATCTTCTCAAAATTACTTATTATTGTGATGAGAAAAAAAAAATACATATCTATATATACATATCTGCACAATATATAAACAATAGGCTATCTAAAAGAAAAATTATTTGATACAAAATGTAATAATATTTACAGCGATTCATATAATAATAGGCAAACACTAAGATAAAATGAAATAAAATCTCAGGATTAATTGTGGTATAAAGGTAAAGAAAGGAACTATATATACGTTCTTTCTCATATTGGTACACAGAGAGACAAAAAGTATAAAATATAAACATATATACACGAAAGAAAAAGCACAGAACATGAAGAAAAACAACATAAATATGTTGTTAATTGAGAAAAAAACAAACACAGAGTTTAGATCCAGTGCATCCGATAGAACTGCTGAATTCCATTGAAGTTCAATGCTAAGTTTAGGAACTTGGCAGTGGGGATAAGATCACACTGCTAATTTAATGTTGGCGCAACAAATAAAGTCCTTGCAACATGTCAGATATGTAATGTTATTATTTGAAAGCTCGAAACACCACAAAATAAAAAAAATTAGAAATAATAAATATGATAGTATATTATTTAGCATTTCCATAAGATACATTGTAATACATTGTAAAGGCTCCAAGATAAGTAAGAACATAACAAAATTAATTATTATTGTTTTAAATGTACTATCTGTAATGGTGGTAACATTTAGTTATGATTAATGTTTAGAATCGTGATTATATTCATTTAAAAACAAAAAAATTGTTTATATTTTGATATTCGGCATGTAATATATCCTAAACATCTACTTGTGTTGCTATTCATCTATATATTGTAATATTTTCTCTCTGTCTGTCTGTCTGTTATTGTCGACATTTGTCTTTTAAAATCTGAAATCTGTCCTTCTAACCCTTAATCTTTCTGTTAGTCAATTAACCCGGTCTTCGTGTATCTGTTAACCTTCGTAAGGATGAGGTGTATAAGTTTAGTTTGATGTATATCGCTTCGGTTACGTCTTCTATATCTGGTAGCTCAATGTCAGTGTCATTCGGGATCAATACTCCAGCATTGTTTTTTTCATCTTCACTCTTATCCCATAACTCATCAAAATGCTCTCCCCATCTGTCTAAGACTAGGCTTTTCTCTTCAATTACATTGCCATTCTTGTCTTTGCACTTGTCCATTTTTTGTTAAAAGCCACGGCTTATGTCCCTTATAGCTGCATAAAATTTCCTCGTTTCGTTTCTCTAATTTCTTCAACTTTTTTTTTTATGTACACTCTTTTCTTTGTTCGTATAAGTTTATAGCTTTTCTACGACTTGTCTGATATTTAATCACAATTTGTCTAGTGGAGTGCTGCATCATGGCTAATCGATGGTCTTTTCTTTTCTTTAATGCTTCTAAACATTTATTGTCAAACCACTCTTCTCTTCTACTCCTATCCTCCAAACTGACTACCTCCTCCGCCGATTTCATCATTACGGTTTTTATTCTATGCCATGTCTTTTCTACTTCCTCTGCGTCCTCTTTCAGTTTGTCTTCCATAGTTTTCTTCATTGATTCTTTTAAATCTGTGACTTTACTCAGATCTTTTAGTGTCTTCAAGCTCCACTATTTCGTATTGTGATGTTTTCCAAGTTTGACTTTCGTGAGTCGCTCTCTGAGTTTGATTCTAACCATATAATGGTCGGTGTCACAATCAGGACCACGTGCAGATTTAACATCTATTGTTGAGGAGCTGTCTTTTAGAAATTGGGACATAATCTATTTGAGTTATTGTGCCATTAGGCACCTTCCAAGTCCCTTTATAAATGTCCTTATGAGGGAAGTATATACTCTTTATTACCATATTTTTTGATTCTGCAAATTGACATAGAAATTCACCATTCTTATTTGTCACATTATGTAGGGAAGGAACACTGGCAACATTTTCATCATTACTATCTTCTGTGGGGGCATATGCAGATGTAACAGTGATATTTCTGAATTTGCCTTTAAGTCGAATTTAACACATTCTATCACTAATAGGCTCAAATAGCAGATAGGTATTTCTTAATTGCTTTGAAATTAGAAATCCTGTCACATTTCTGCCAGTTTTTTTATCTGCTCCACTTTACAGTATGGAATACTCATTTTTTTTTTTCTATCCTTCCTTGGCCAATCCATCTTATTCCCTGTAGAGCTACTATGTCTACTTTGAATTTTATAATTAGTTCTGCCATTTTCCCTGGCTGTAGCAATTTGTAAGTCCATATTCAATTTCCGTTTTCCATCTGGTTTATTATTGTTCGTATGTTTCTCAACAAGGTTTGTTTTCCGAGGGAGGGTCATTAGCTCTGCGCTCAACCCCTAACCTGGAGGGCCATGTCATTTAGCTTAGAGGTTTCCATCCTTGAGCCTGGTTGCTTCCACTACAGCTTAGAGTCCAGACCACCCTTAGCTTTTCTGTTGGAGTTATCCTCTCCTAGCCTTTGAGTTTCCCCACCCATATTGTATGAGGCAGTGCTTATTTGATGGCGGCACCAACTCTCCATGTTACAGCATCGTTTTCGGATTATGCAGTATTTAATGTGAGAGGCCCTGCCAAGCGACATCCAACTGCTCCTGTTGATGCTGCCACCTCTGGTCCAGGACTGCTTATTTGGTTTATCCTTTATTCAAAGCTGACCTGTACATCTAAAGGTTATTCCACTATCCGCCACCTGTGGACCTGTCCAGTAGCCAATGTAAACCCTAGTTGTCATTTTTAGAAAGCAGAGAAAATGTTGTTTATGGGGTAAGCTCAACTTTTTAAAAATGACAGATGTCTTTTGATATTAAGCCACTCATATGTGTTTACTATTTTCTTTTCCATTTTGCCATACTGAGCCACAGCAGTGCGTGGCCGGGTAAAGCTAGTATTTATTATAAGGAAGAAGTGTAGGTAGGAACAAATGTTTCTCTCCTTAACTGCGCAGTTATTTATTTCTATGGTCATCCTCTTCTTTTTCTCCTTCCTTGCCTTTTAGGCTACAATGAGGACAGGGGAGAGGGCGAGGAAATTATGTCTAGTTAAAACTCTCACCAGATTTGAATTCATAATTATTTTTTTATCTGAAACTTAATTGATTATCAGGTTGTCGGGCAACAAGAGGTGCAGTGCACACGTGTTAGCCCGCTCAGCCACACCACCATCTACTTTTATGGTATATCTTTAGATCAATTGTCTGTGTTTACTTTAAGACACATGAAAATTACTTCCGATATTCCTTGTACAGTGTAATCGATGTAATCTTATACCAACCGTCAACAATGCTTGTCACTGATTACTGTTTGTTATGTGTGGCAGCACTTCTTCATATATGAACATTTACTGAGAATTGTTTTAGTTTTATATAAGTGTGTCCTTTGAAAAATTTTATATCTTGTGTGCCTTATAGATTGTACCAGCTACTTTGAAGAGACCTAGCCGTAGTGAAACTGCGAGGCCCAGACCTGTTGCCTCAAGAGCCGATACCTCTCGTCCAGATGAGGATAGGTCCGCATATAGGCGGGCTCCTCCACAGCAGCCAGACAAGAAAGCTGATGTTGGTCCTGGCAATGTTGATCTAGAATTTGTGAGTTATTTTGATAAGTTATTCTAATCTATAAGTGCTATGCCTCAAAAGAATCTTCCATTTACTGTTTCCATAAAAACATTATTTATTAACACATTGACTGTCAACTTCTCTAAACCAACTTATGTTTTGTGTTATTAGGTTGCCAACTTGGTGACAATTAAGTAAGCTTCTGCGAAGATCTTTCCTTTACACTAACCAACTACGTGATATTTCATAATATCATTTATTTCAATAAAGCACATTCCCTAAATGCTTATAATTAGAGGAGACCAGAGCAGATTTCCATGAAGTTTAAAAGTCAAAATGTACTATATCTTGCAGTAAAAATCCTAAAGTGTAAAATCGTGTATGTAATAAGCAAAAATCATAGTTTTTGTTTAATTATATAATCTGAATTTATAAAATGCCTATTTGTTCTTGTGTTTCAGTTAGAGACTCTTATTTATATAGTTAGAGCCTCTTATATGAAGTCAGGTATAACATGAGAAAAAACCTAAATCAGGGTGGCGACCGGCCAGGAAAACCTGGAAAAGTTAGGGAATTTTCAAAACCCGGAGAAGTCAGGGAATTTTTTAAATTCGATAATATTCTTTTTAAATTGGAATTAATATATAGTGGATTAATATAACTACCTTAAGGGACCTGGTAAATTTCGATGTTATAATGTATGATTGTTATAGACGACTGGACCATCGTTATATAACCTATATCTGTCCACTTGTCACTGTCAATAACGGCCCTGGCTGTTATATTGGAATTAAACATGGGTAAGGAATAAAATGTAAGCAAAATAGAGTTAAAACATTTTTTTTTTAAAAAAGATAAATATAACAATACTGTTTACTATCTGTAAATATACATCTATTCGTTGGTTAACTGAAGGAGAACGTTGGCAGCTTCACATAATTCATGCTTAGGTAGAGTCGTAATATGCGAATGAGCAAAATGTGGTTGGACCGCTCAGACTTGAAAACGCATTTTGGTCCTTAATTGTGTGATGATTGTTATGCATATCAACAGAATATATAAAAGCTTTGTAATATGTTTATACATCCTAGTTCTGTTATAAAATTGATAAATTAGCCGAAAATAAAGCATTGAAAAGATAAAAAGCTCTTAGTTTGTGAACGACATATACTACAAGAGAAATACGACTATGATTCTCTGAGCTTTAAAAGCTGTTTAATCTTCTTACATATTAACGTGTCTGTATGAGGTACATACGAAACTTAATGCTCTTTCAAATTGATTATATTGAATTTTTCGATAGATTCATAGATTATGAGTTTTGGAGAAAAACTGACAAAAATAAATATTCTCTTACTGCTCACCCGTTAGCCCTACATCAAAAAGCTATGCATAAAATTTATAGTAAATTTTATCTTCTTTAACGTTGTACTGATAATACTAATACTAATAATTTCGATAAAATGCACAGTTTCGGATTAATGTAAAAAAGTTTGGAAATTTTGATATTTTTGCGTATATCTCAATACGAAATGGAACATTTCGTTCGAGAACGTCAAATTCAGATCAGTATCACAAAAAACATAAGAAACCAAAGAGAACCCTACTATTTGAAATTTTTTTTTCAACCAACTACTATCGGACTGCCCTAATGTGATGACTTTGTCGTCGGTCAAGGTGTATTCTTTTAGAAACATATTCTTTACGTCATATCAAAATTTCAGCTGTCAGTTTTTCTGTTAAATAGACCATCAAATTTCGCCTCTTTAATTTAAATTCTCATATTGAAAGCAAGTTTTCAACTGACTAAACAAAGTTGTGTGTTCAGATGAGGTTTATCCAGAATTTAAAATGGTTACTAGCTATAAGTCCTTCCTTTAAATAAAATTGTCGGTGGCTCCTTGTCTAATAGCGGAATATTGAGAAGAACCGATTTTGTCGTGAGTAGATAGGTAGTCGTTGTTTTTTGGATATAACTGACTCAGCATTTCCTCAATTAGATACGTAATTTTTTCAAATTGTAAGATTTATGTTGAATTCTTGAGCCAAGTTATTATTAGACTCTTCAGTCTGCAGTCGGCAACATGTATAGAATTTTTCTTATATCTAGAATTTATTGATCTTCTTTATTCTTATTAAACTACTAAACAGAAATATGAATTTAACACTAAGAGTGGGAATGCAATTGGCCCTATAAATGTGATTCTTACATAGAATGAATGAAATAAAATATATCCTCGATAAGTGAGATATAAACACGAAGGTTTTTAGGAGTTCAAATGTCGCTATATACGATCATTTCTTCTAAAAACTCTAAGAAATCGAGTCAGTAAATCCAATTGTTATATCCATTCAAAATCACATTCTAAAAGCCATCTGAATCATCAAATATGGCGTTTTCGTCATTAAAGCCGATACATCGTTATAACCCTTACATACGATATTGTAATTCAAAGAAATTTTAATGTAAGCTGCAGCCTTGATTATTATAAGTCCTTCAATATTGCTATAAACTTTAAAACCACATCGCTATTCCAACTTAGTAAAAATCTTATTTTAGTAAATAGTTTTTTACGTTCTCCCATTACTTGATCAAGAGATAAATAAATTGAAACTACAAATCATTATTAATTTCACACATTAATTATTAATACTAAAAATATTTAAAAAATCATGACCTCGGTCGAGACGGCAAAAGTCTCAGGAAGTAATACGTCCAATGCAGGACGTATCACTTCTATATATGATGCCAATGGGGGTCGTTTATGGGAGTTTTTTTTTTTTTATATTCAGTTTTGAACTCTGTAGCAACCACATATTTAGTTTAGAGATATCCACTTGTCGATTAGTAGTATTGTTGAAAACTTTGATTTTACAGATAGTTCAGGAACAGTTGAGTGATTTTTAACTGTATGTTTAATATTGGCGAACGATATATACCTTTATATTATTTAAATTATATTTTTATTTAAAGCATGTGACAACGGTTGTAGCAATTCATTGGCTGGCAAGCACCTGTTCGTCCTGGAGAAGATATCAAGCCTCTAGAATACAAAATGGCGGCCATGTCCATGTGAAGATAGATGAGATCTTACATAGGTTGCACTAGTATATATAGCATTTCCAAGTCAATTTCAACTTTTCCAAGTCAAATTCAATCTTTTCCATTTCAAATTCAACCTTTTTTTATTTATTTAATTATTTTTAATTTTTCGATGTGTGGGTCTGTTATCGTATGAGTAGTTTTTGAAAATAACCTCAATTTTAAAATTACGTGACTGCGTTCCGAATTATTTAAGTTTTTTTGATTTATTCGATATAAGGGAGTATTTTTATGTTTCCCAATCCTTAAATTTTGAAAATGACCTCCATTTTATATTTACGCCAGTGCGTTTTGACTTATTTAAGTTTTTTTGATTTATTCGATGTTAGGGTATATTCTTATGTTTCCGGAGCTGTAGATTTTGAAACTGGCCTCCATTTTATGATAACTCTTTTACGTGTTAACTTATTCAAGTTTTTCAAATTTATCCAATTTAAAGGTCTACTTTTATGTTTTTGGAACCATAAATTCTGAAAATGACCTCTATTTTATGATTACGCCACTGCGTTTCAACTTATTTAAGTTTTACGAATTTATCAAATATAAAGGTCTGCTTTTATGTTTCTATTTAAGTTTTACGAATTTATCAAATATAAAGGTCTGCTTTTATGTTTCTATTTAAGTTTTACGAATTTATCAAATATAAAGGTCTGCTTTTATGTTTCTGGAGTAGTAGATTTTTAAAATGACCCCATTTTAAGTTTATGCCACTATGTTTTGGATTATAAAAGTTTTTTTTTACTTTTTCGGTATAAGGATCTACTTATATGTTATCGGAGACGTATTGAAATTTTTCTAATCTTTTATATTTAAATTTATCTAATATTTAATCTCTTATTTTATGATTAAGCCGCTGCATCTCGATTAATTAGGCTTCATTTTGGATTTTTTCAATGCAAAGTTTCATCAATATGTTTTCGAGTATGAATAAATAAATAAATATTATGAAGCTAATTAACCACAGAATACAAACTAAAAAGCCGAAAAGCAACTGGTATTAAATTTAACCTACCGTATTCAGATTTTTCAGCTAATTGTTCGAAATCTTATAATTTTGTTACAGGAGACCACAACATTAAAAAGATAACTAAAATTAAATTGAAAATGAGGCAATAGATATTTTATTTAGTTCGATTAGATATTTTTATTAATTTATTGAAAAATAAATTAATCCATCGTATTTTCTTTTTTATTCGAAGGAAAAATCAAAAACATTAAAAAACCGAAACACAGTGGCCTTATCTTAAAATGTAAGTTGTTTTAAAATCTAAGGCTCCGCCATAATAAAAGTAGACCTTTAAATTGGATAAATTCGAAAAACTTGAATAAGTCGAAACGCAGTGGCGTAATCTTAAAATAGAGGTCATTTTCTAAATCTACGACTCCGGAAACATAAGAATACACTCTTTTATGATAAAAATTCGAAACACTTGAAGAAATCGAAACGTGATGGCCTAATCTTAAAATGTAGGTCGTTTTCAAAATTTACGACTCCGGAAACATAAGAATGCACCCTTTTAAGAAAAAAGTTTCGAAACACTCAAAGAAATCGAAACGCGGTGGCCTATTCTTAAAATGGAGGTCGTTTTTTAAATCTACGGCTCCAGAAACATATGAATACACCCTTATATGAAAAAATCTGATGTCAAAAATATATCAAAAAATGAAAGTGACATCTTTAGACTTGGTTTCATTAAAAAGGGCAGTTTGATAGCTTAACTTCGTTTTTAATTCATTTTTCTCTACTGTGTCATTTTTATTAATGCACTTTTAAACTTTTGGTTGGGCTTTGTGATTGTTTCCTCTAGTTTTTCAATTAACAAATCAGATTTCTTATCCTAAGTTTTGTATATCTGATCTTAATTCCTTTTCTAACGATGTGTATAAATTTTCAACATCCGATCTTAATTCCTGTTTGAAAGATGTGAATGCAGCCAGAAAGGTTGCCATGAAATCATTTGGCTGGGGTGTTACCTGCTCATTTGTTTGGGGTTGGTACCGACTTGTGATCTCAGCCATGTTTGTTTGTAAAGTGATCTCGTCTATCCTTACAATTTCTACTACTGGGTTATTTGGCATTATTAATTTCTGTGCTAAAACAAAAATATGAAAAATTTGTATGTGTTCGGAAAACGGTTATGTATTTTTTCGAAACCTACACACTGTTTGTTAAAAAATTTTAACTGTTAAGTTGAGTATAAAAACATAAACTGTTAAGTTTAGTGTGTGTGGTCTTTGCGCGACGCCATTATAAAATTTCGGAATAAACAAACTTTTATTTTTAAAAAATTAAATATTAACTAATCTCCTGCGATCCAATCAATAGTTTACTTCTGTTCGGCGCGAATTGTAAATAACCTACAGGAAGTTGAATGTAAATGATTAGTTTTGGCGGGAATAGGCGCACAGCCTTCCGCTTTTTTATCGGGGTTTAAGGTTATTTAAACTCGTGAATCTTTAAAACAAAACCCCGGCACTGGATATCGACTTTTTGAGGGTGTTTAACTGTGATTGGGAATTCAGGGATCTATTACCTTTTATGACACTGTGTGAGAAGAAACAATAAGAATATATATATATGAAATGTGGGGCTTAGTAAACACTTTTAATGAATTGACTCACCTGGTTTATTCTTCAATTGTTAGGCCTATAGGACAACTAAATAAAATGACTATTCACTCCTGTCTAACAAAACAAATTTATTTCAACAATTGATAAATGAATATATATAAGTGAACAGTCGGCTTGATAATCTTGGTCTTCAATGTAGTAAGCCTCTCTTCCCAGATGACGTCTTCTTGTGTTGGTGTCCAGGCCTTAAGTGTTTGGCGTCGTCCTCGCCATCTGTTGCCAGCTACCTGATCGGACCTTTTCTTCTTTTCGATTCTTTATCGATGTGAGATTTTCCAATGAGCAATTTGTCCACTGCACAATTAAGTACAATTCACAGTGCTACCTCACATTCCTATATATTATATATACCTTCTCATTCCCTCACACATTGTCATATAAAGGAGTAAATACCGGGGATGTCTACTACAAGTCAAAACATAATGGCGTAATCTTAAAATGGAGGCCATTTTCAAAATATACGGCCCCGGGAACATAAGAATACACCCTCATATTGTAATGTAAACATTACATAGGTATTTAAATCTTGGCAAAAGTGGTAACAGCACGAACTACTGAGAGGAAGTGCTGATGGTGGGGAATCAAGCTCATAACGGTTGAACGTGACCAGCCAGTAAGTCGAGAAGATCAAAAAAGAATACTAGCCGGTTTGAGTGTTGATAGAGACCACTAGTGGAGATTATTTTGTGTTGGAAGAAAGATTATAGCAGAAATTAATCAAGTGGTACCGAAAACGGAGCATTCATAAATAAGAAGAGTTTATTTCATTGACAGTCGTAAACATTTGGGTGAGTGCTATCAATGCCATTTATGTTGATAGAGGGATAGAGCCCCAAAGTTTAGACCGGGACAATCACTGTTTTTGAAAACAATTATAAATTTTATATGCATAATTAGTGTAGTCAGTAATTAGTAAATTAGTGTAGCTTATAGTTATTTAATGTTGAATGAGTGTTCAGTTGTCAGAACCCAACCTGAAAATTTATATCTATGTGTGAGAAATAAATTGTATATTGAAAAAGAAACTCGTTGTTTGATTTTGGAGGGAAAGAGAACATTACAATATAAAAAAATCCGAAAAACTCAAATAAGTCGAAACGCGGTGTCCTAAACTTAAAATGGAGGTCGTTTTCAAAATCTATGGCTCTGGAAACATGAAAGTAGACCTTTATATTGGATAAATTCAAAAAACTAAAATAAGTCAAAATGCTGTGGCCTGATCATAAAATGGAGCTTATTTTCAAAACTAGGTACAGGACAGCATAATACATGTCCCTAATAAATCCGAATAGGTACGATAAATCGATATCCGTAAGTGAAAATTCTAGTTAGGAGAGCATAATAATAGACCTTCATATTGGAGGGGGGGAGGGGATGGCCATTATTTTAAAAAAAATATAAAATTTATAACATTCAAAACTTTCAATTTATATTATTTACAGTCTTAAGACTTGAAATAAAAGTCAGTTACCCCATACTTGTAATTTCAAGTCGAAAAATTGATTAAATTTACGATTTAAAAAGTTTACTTTTATCGGTTTTTCGCTTATATCAGTAAAACTATGCATTATATCTATAATAGTGTGATATGTGAAATTAAAGCTGACAAAATTTGCAGTAGAAATGGTTATATTAGTTTATTTGCTATATTCTATAGTTTCTGTGATATTCGCCCTCGTAATTCACTAATTTCGAAAAAAAAAAAAATTTGCGTCCCATTTTTATCATTATTTGACTCGCCAACTCTTTAATCTTTTCATTTTACGAAAAAGGCATGAGTATAAAAATTGTTCTATATTAAATTTTCTATAAGAATATATATTATTTTACGATCTTATCTTCAACCATTCAAAGGCTAGAACAATTATAATTTAATGATTAAACTATACAGACAAACTTTAAACTAAACAGAAAAAAAATTTCTCATCAGACCTGTTGATATGATCAATTTATAAGGACAAAGCTTAGTATGAAATATGACACCTTTTTTGCCAGAGGCTCCCGGTCTATTATAAGAGCATGTACAAACCTGAAACGTCTCAGTTTTGGTTTATTGTTTTCAATAATGAACCATTGTGATCGGCCAAAAAATTCAAAAACTTAATCCCCTCTCAAAATCTGAAGTTTCACGTTTCATGATACCTAGATTTCGAAAAATGAATAAAAAAATTTTTGTCTGTCCGCCGTCCGCACATTTTCTCCGAAACTACTGTACCAATTTTTTTCAAATTTGGATATAAAATCAGAGGTCACCTGAGGATGATCCTCCTTCATCATATTACTATCCGGCTTTTACTTTCAAAATGGCGGCCGAAAAACCTGCGTTGGCGTACGGCCGTTGACTGTTGCGCCTAAACGAATGTGCTGATTTCAAAAACTTCGCTAAAGTCATTTTCTCGACGCTCTTTATATTTATCTATATAACATATTTCAACGAAAAGAAGCTGGGAAAAAAGTTATATGGGATGGTAAAATTAAATTCCGAATAACTCAAAAAGTTTACTTTTTTGTCGATATTATGATAAGATGTTTCAAAGGTATTTATATTTTCTAAAAAATGAAGGAAGTTTCATTGAATGGTTTTTTAAAAGTTTACGAAATCTCCTAAAAAAACAAAAAAAAAAATTGTTAAAATCAGACTATTAGGAACAAAGATATGGTTTCTAGTTTTTTTAATATGTTATAGTGTAAACGTTATATCCTTTGTTTTGGTTTTTAAATTTTGAACGTGTTACTGAAGTAATGCTTTTTTTTTTTTTTTTGGCATATTACTAATGATTAAAAAAAAAGTTTAGTCCAATAATTGGAATCACCTTTTATTTATTTTTCTTTGTAACTAGGAAGGTAATGTTACTTTAAATGTATAATTGTTTGGAAATAATAAACCATTGTGAAATAATTTGCAGCGTTTTTTATTTGGGTCCACCCCTTCGCCATTGAGACTATACGAAGTTTTTCCTTGGTGGAAGGCGGAAACTCCCCCAGCACCAGGACGCGAATTCATAATTATTTCATCATGTAAACTTGAGTTTATAAGGTTGCCGGGAAACATGTTTTTTATACAGCTTTAGTTCCCTCAGGTCTGGTCAATTAATGCCCGAAAAGGGGGTAATAGAAATAAGTGGCGGAGAGTAAAATTTATTTTTCTTCAAAATTCGCCATAGTTGAAGATAGATATCTCTCTAACTAAGGAACAACTAAGCTTCCTCACCGTTTCCGTTGTATATTACAAGGTATACAATTTTTCGTATGAGAATAAAATCTCTGAGAGAAGCAGAATCGGAATAGCCGATTACAGTTACCCTTCAACATTCAACAACAGAGGGTCGTATTTGAATATTCCATACTTGATTATATTTAATAAAAAAAAATGCATACTGAACATGAATTTCAATACTGTTAGTTCAAAAGGTCTTATGTATAAATTTATTTATTGTTTTACAAGAGTGCATAAAAACTCAATA
This sequence comes from Nezara viridula, assembly GCA_928085145.1. Lineage (NCBI taxonomy): Eukaryota > Metazoa > Arthropoda > Insecta > Hemiptera > Pentatomidae > Nezara > Nezara viridula. The sequence goes on along the minus strand of OV725077.1, from coordinate 88,078,081 downwards.
TTTCTTTATGCTTTATTAGAATAATTTCATATTTTATTTTCATCTGCTATTTTCCATAGTAGCAGACTACTTATATCAGTTGCAGACTACAAAATATCACCTTTAATACACATAGAATTAAAGTTGAAAATTATTACATACGAACTTATGCTCTAATAATAGTATATACATTACCGAACCAAGATTTAATTTTGGAGGAGTTACAAAGAAAAATAAATAAAAGGTGATTCTAATTATTGGACTAAAATTTTTTTAATCATTAGTAATATGCTAAAAAAAATAGTATTACTTCAGTAACACATTCAGAAATCAAAAAAAAGATAAACCTTTTGCAATAGCACATCTAAAAAAAACTAGAGACCATATCTTTGCTCCTAATTGTCCGATTTTGACGAATTTTTTTTTTTTTTTTAGGAAATTCCGTAAACTTCTAAAAAAACCATATACAATATTGACATAAATGTGTATACTTCTTGAGTTATTCGGAATTTAATTTTACCATCCCTCGTAACTTTTTTTGAGCTTCTTTTCGTTGAAGTGTGTAGTATAGATAAATTTAGAGGGCGTAGAGAAAATGACTTTAGCGAAGTTTCATCAAAATCGGTACATTCGTTTAGGCGCTACAGTCTATAGCAACGCAGGTTTTTCGGCCGCAATTTTGAAACTAGAAGGCGAATGGTAATGTCGTTGAAGGAGGATGATCCTCGGGTGACCTCAGATTTTATATCAAAATTCGAAAAAAATCGGTCTAGTAGTTTCAGAAAAAATGCGCGGACGGCGGACTAGTAGTGCACATATAAGAGAAAGTGTTGGACACAATTCAATGAAATTGACACTACATTATTTTTTTACCAAAGTCTACCTTTTATATAACTTTGAGCCAAATCGAACGAACCGTTTCTGAAATATTGGCATATCTAAAAATATACGTTTGCGCGTGCGTAAGCGGAAGTGCTGGATGGAATTTGATAAAATTGATATGGGACCATCTAGGCACCAATCAGCATAATCCCTAAAAATTTCATGAAGATTGGATGAACGGTACTAGGTGATATGCCCGTCACATCGATTTGACTACAGACAGACACCGAACCAAATTTGATCCTTGATGTCTGAAACGTATAACGCGAGTGAAATTTTCAATTCTGAGCAAAAAAAAAATTTTAATCTCTCGCACGAACACAATGCTTCCCTACCTTCGGTAGTGAGGAAGCAAAAATTCGCCATAGTTGAAGATAGATATCTCTCTAACTAAAAAAAATGTATAGAATCAATCATATTGCAAATTTTATCAGCTTTAATTTTGTATAGAACGCTTTTGTTGATGCGATTGATAGTTTTCCTTATATAAATGAAACCCTAAAAAAAATGGCCTTCTAGGGGCCTCCTCTCCCTTCCACCTCCCCCCCCCTCCCAGGCTTACCACATAGGAGTGGGAACTTCTAGTATTTTTATTTAAGTCAAAAATTGTGTCCCTGCCATTTCCTTCTGTTATCATTCATTGATTGAACTACTCGGCCATCACATGGATAATTATTGTTCTGTTTGTTTCAATAAGAAAACTAAATTGCCTTACATTAAAATAAGAATATCTCGTAGCTCAGTTTATTTCATAATAGATAAAAGCGTCAAGTATCAACTTTTACATTCTCTTACTTTATGAAAATGAAGTGCTTAAAGTATTAGTAAATAGGCGATAAAAATAAATTACTTAAGGTCAGTTTTCTAAAATAAAAAATTATAACCATGGTTGAAAAATGCTTCCTCTTGAAATTATATTTGTTTTTTAAAAGACTGAACAGACTTTTTTTTTACTCTAATCTGTCAATTTTCAATCATGTATGATAAATTAAATAGTTATAACTTTTATATATATATAGTTATAAATTAATTAGTTATACACTATATATTTTTAACATTTGTGTCCCTTGACATAATATTGGTCTGGGAATTTCATTCTGACAATTTGGTAGCCACCCTGTAAATCTAATTTAATAATAAATGACTAGTAGGCTTGTGCGAAAAATTCGCACAGCATATTGTTATCAAATGCCAAATTAATAAGAAAATAAAATAATGCAAGGTATCAAAAGATAAATAAATCAAATGTTACTTTATCGATAAATATAATCAACAAAGAAAACAAAAATTAATTTAAATCTTCATTTTTGTTTGGAAACAACATGTTCACAAATTTCAGTAAGCTGTATCTTAGTCCAATTTCTATGATTTTTTTTTTTCCTTTTGTAGGATTTAGCAATCTTATATATGATCATGGGCACAACCAAAGGAAAAGTGTAATTTTTTAATTATTCGCAAATAAAGTTTGTTTTCTTTTATAACTTGTTTGCCTGAATTTTCGGGGTAATTGGACTATTTTGCCCGCCTGAAGGAGAAGGAAGCCTTTGAAATTGGAGGCTCAATCTTGAGATTCGGTGAAAAATTAACGATGATATGACATGCCGATCAAAAACACCATCGATAAATAATATAAACTCCTCCTCTCTCGATCATAGAGTCCTCAAGTTCGACGAAATGAGACATGTATTCAATGACAGTACCACAATTAATGTAAGGCTGTGTGGATGTGAACCCTATGCCTTGCGTTATCTCGAAAATAGTACGTTTTCGGGCTTAAAAACGCAGAATCCGATAGTTCCGGAGGAACTATCTGGGTCTTGCTGTACGCATCAAAATCTTCAAGATCCAATTTGTCCTGTATCGATCTACAGACCTACCACCGTTCCAGTATTGAAGCCTAGCAAAATTTTTTTATAGACTTTATTTATTTTAGAAAGAAAAACAAAAGTGGAGAATACGATTCGCTAACCCCCTGTGACATTCTGAATCCAACCGTACCCCATTCATGGTATTTAAGCATGACAGTGGCTTATATTTGGTACAAAACCGATTTCAAGCCTTACTGTAATAATATATGTGGGGATGATTAACCTAAATCGATATGAAAGATTAGCAATGTATAAAGTCAATCATAAATTTAATTTTAAAAATCCGCATACTGGAATTGAGGAAAAAATGGAGTTTGAGTAACCCAGCAGCGTGTTTTGTCAAAGAATTCTTGGTTAAATGGTAATAAGACTTGTTTGTTTAGAAATTGTTAAATAAACACATTTTATTTTTATAATACTACTCATGACTTTGGAACTACAAACAATGAAACCATGAGAATAATGAGCTTTAACTGTCAAATGAAAGCCTAATGATATTTTTAGTTTTAAAAAATACAGACAATAAAAACTTAAAAACTTTTCACCTGGCCGCTTATCAATTCCAAACATTTAGCAATCACATAGTGTCCTACGAACCATTGGTTGGACACCTCTGTCCTCAAGTATAAACCTAGTATAGAAATATATCGTCACCACCATGTTAAAGTTACGAATGTGAACCTTTCTAATATGCTATTAGATCAAGTTCAACAGTTCCCCATCTATGATAAATAGCAATTCACAGTGGCTTCTCGCAACCTCCCCTCTCTATTCAAATTAGGTTTGGTTATAACTTGTTTTTATCCTTTCAGCCTGCATGACCCTGATTATGTTCTTTTTTTTTAATTTTTTTCAGTTTAAGTTAGTTTTTTATTTATATAGAAAATCAATGATTGATGATCATTTTGGAAAAATTATTCTCTTCCATTATAAATATTGATTCTCAAAGGTTAAGTTAGAGCTATTTGTCTCCCTTTAGGCCTCATAAGACTTATTACACTCAAACAGAGTTAATGTGAGGAAGAAGTTTTTATTAAGACAAATACAAGTAGGCTACCTATTGAACTAATTAAAAGAAAATTTTTCATAGTGGTGTGACATGGACAGATAGTTTTATATTTGTGTACCATGTTCTGGGTGACCGGATCAGAAATTTTGCTTCAACTTTTCGAGTAGGGGTTACAGATTGGAAGTTATACTTAAAAAACAATCTTAAAAAGACTGGATGTCTGACATTTAAGCAAGCAGGACAGCGAACTGGCACTCCTGCCAATTCGTGGGCGGGGTGGCCAAATGGGCTAACGCGTTGTGCACAGCATCACTGTTGCCCGGCAACCTGATATATGACAAATATTTTATAAAAATAGTCACGAGTTCGTTTCCCAGTGCCAAGGCGTCTTTTAAATCCCCGCCCACACCCCCAGGCCCGGGAAAACCCCATATAGCCTTAACCGCGAGAAAGGGGAGGACCAATAAAAAACTGTTAATTCAATGTTCACCCATAATTCTGACAACTGTTTCGATCAGAATAAGAACAATACCTCCAACATCTTATTATTTTCTTACTGTGGAAAGGATACCAAGAGATTCAAGAAAATGTTTTATATCTGTTAAAGTTTCTTTCAAAATTGATATATTTAGAAAAGATTGGAATCGTTCAATGGGTACCGCAAGGCCAAAAGGCTCAAGCAGTTTTGTCAAGATCTTTTAGAAAAATGATTATGTTGTGTGTTCAGAGTTATGATAGTGTATAGAACTTTAAGGCTGGTTTCAGATGGCAGAGTTATTAACACAGAGCCAGTGTGAACAGTTAAAAGTGGATATATTTTGGAGACAAATTTTATTTCAAGTAGTTTAAAGTTCATTTGAATCATATTCTTTAGGTTTGTTTGGTCCACCCCTTCCTCGCCTTTAGGCTATACAAGGTTTTCCCGAATCAGTGGGGAAGTGATTTATGCCAGAGTTAAAAATCTCCATTAGCACCGGGAAGCAAACTTGTAACTATTTGTATCAAAGTATCTCTTATCATGTTGTCAGGAAATGGCAGTGGGTGTGCCTTGCTCGGCCATCCCGTCCCTATATTTCTTGTTAGTTGTTGAAAACAAGTTGTTAAATGCCATCGTTAATTAAAATTGTCATATTATTGTTTTAAATTATTTTATTACAATGATTCTTTTCCTTATCGCTGCTTCCCATTTTTAAGATCAAATAGGCATAGAAGAAGAACCTTTTAGTGCACATGCATAGGCTTTAGCTGATATATAATATATTTTTTTATGCTCAAATTTCTCTTCTATTATTTTTATGTATTCAGCTAATTCACCTTACCCTATTATATAAAACCAGAATAATGTAAAATATTATTTTTATATATTAAAAAAAAAGAAGTGGAGTTAAATTACATTGTTATCTTTATTCTGTTTCAGAGAGGAGGCTATGGCCGAGGAAGGGGAGCTCCACAACAATAAATAAAGCTGAAAAACTTTTTAATAAACAAATTTTCTTTAAATTTACATAAGTTTTTGTTTTTGAGTAAACCCATTAAAACCTTAATGTTGTTTTGTTTCTATTTTCATTATTCTTATAGAAAACAATTACGATCTTAAAACATTTTATCTTCTCCGTCTCACTGCCAAAGATAAATTATTATTGTTACTACTTTTATTATTTTTTCTTAGTTTACTATTTTCATTGTGTGTAATGGCTTCTTCATCGATGAGTACCTCAAAATTTCCCAATGCAGAAGGTAATGGGGTTTTGTTCCACTTAGCACTGCAAAATAAAATAAGCTGTTTAATTACATTGTTTCTTCTATAAAATTATTTCATATTTATCCATTTTTATTTTAATACTAGTTACAATGCAAAACAGTCAACTATTAAAAAAAAACAAGTACCACACAGGAAGCCATTTTGAAAATTTGCCATTTAAGCTCTATTAGATTATTTCTAGGAGATTAATACTTCCTTGATTTTTTTTTTTTCTGTTGGCTGTACAGACCTTGTAGATCTTTTGCCACCTTAACAAGCCTATTCCATCTCTGCCTATCTTGAACTATTTCTTTCCAGTTATCTGCATGCATCTTTGTTGATTCTATCTATCCATCTGCTTTTTGACCTTCCATGTGTTCTTTTGTCTTCTACTGATGCATTCATTGTTATATAGATGCTTCCAGATGGATAGCTCTGGGCTAAGTGCCCTGCCCTTCTTAGCCTCCATGCCTTCATATCATGAGATATTGGTTTCTGTAAGCAGCTCTTTATTGGTCTTATTCTCCATGTATTAGTACTCTGATCCCATATCACTCTGGTTATCGTGCTGAGAATTTTTCTTTCAATATTTTTTTCTAGAGTGCTGATTAGTATATCCAGTTCTCACAGCCTTATATTAGAACTGGCTTTTATCATAGCATTGTTGTACACCCTTAATTTTAGATTTTTTGGGATTTCAATGCCTTTGAAAGGGAGAAGAAAGCTCTGTTTGCGCTTGTTAAACACTGGTCTATTTCTGACTTGGTCATTCATTGAGGTTATTGTGGTACCCCGGAGGTATTTGAATTTTTCTTCCCTTGTGAACAATTTCCCTTCTACTCAGATCCTGTTATGGGGGTGGAATTTTCGGCTTATTATCATTATTTGTTTTGTTTTCATTTACATAATAACTGATATTAAATATAATTACAGCAACACAAGTTTAATCAAAATGTTTTAGCTGTTTTGATAAAAATTGCAAAACTGGTGATGAAAATGCCACTTCTGATCAGTAAATGTTAGCAAAAAAATAAGTTGCTGTAACATTTTAGGCTTAACCTACGTCAAATAAGTATTATTTTTTTTAAGTTTTCACTTTCGTACAACTTTTTATTTTAAAGCTAGGCTGTTTGCAAACACTCAGACCATTCTAATACTCCTAAATTCAGCAAGAACAAATGGCATACATTAAAAATAAGTTTTCTTTCTTGATTGCACATCCGACCAACTTCTTAATAACATGCTATGGTCAATAATATCTCCACCATCAACAATTAGACAGTTTATGTATATGTAGAGCTCGTAATTAAAGTTGGATGTTGTAAAAGAAAAGAAGGGGTCATCCATAGGAATAAGAGAACATATTTTTAAAAATAAAATCAAAGAAAGAAAACAAACGATTATTTTTCTTTTCTTAGTTTAATTTATATATGTTCAACAATTAACATTTTAAGTGGTTATTAAAATAAAACTTTTATGGTGCCTATTAAAAGGTCGTTTGGCTATACTAAGTAGCTTAATATTAATCAATTAAATCATCTTATATATTATTTAAGAATAAGAATAATGAATATCTTACTCTGGAATACCCGTAGGAGGAATGACTACGTGAAGAATGCTATCGATAAGCCTGCTTTTTAATATTCTGTCATTTACTGTTGTCGAAGTGAGAGATGGAGATGCATTTACCTTTAAAAATGATAAAGTTTCAGTATGAAAAATATTAAGTATAGGTAAAGAAGTAAAAGAAGAACCTTTTAGTGCACATGCAACTTTTTATTACTAAAAAATAATGCAGGAAGTGAAAAATGTATTTGGGAATTTTCATTTTACTTTAATTAATAAATTTATATAATCTTTAACAACCACATAACAGCTAATAAATGCAATATAACTGGGACCTCTTTTTTGTATTAGTCAAACTATTTAAAGATATAAATCCTTACTATTTTTATGTTTCCCATCAATTTATGAACTAGATTATGCAAATCAAAATGTTTTTAAAAAAATTGAAGGTAGCAAACTTGATTAGATTTGAGCATAATCTTTCTTTCTTATCTTTGACTATAAGATCCTTCCCAAATTTGTTTCACTGTAGAATGTAATGTTACCTCAATTAACCAAGGTTTGAGAGTGTTGTCAATAATAATATCATATCCATAGCATTCGAAGCAATGCTTATCATTTGCCATTATATTACTGACTGCTTTTAAAGAATGGACTATCAGCCATATTATATTCTTAAACAATTTATCAGTCACATTTTTTCCTCTTGTACTTTCCAGGTACAATCTTAAATTGTCAACACTTAATTTTCCTCCATGCAAACTATTGTAATCTCCCTGTAATTATAATCTTAAGTTACTAATGGTTATTAGAGATAGGATTTTTATACAGTAAAAAGCCCTATAAATACACCAAAAATCTGTTTGGTTTCAGACAAAAAGCTGGCTACTAAACACCTGCATTCAAACATTAAATTTGTTTTTGGAAATGGTTATGGTTGGCATTCACCCAAAAAAATGTATTTTTACCTAACTTTTTAAAATAAATAAACTGTTATTATGAAAAAGGATTAATCTACTTATTTATAACTAAACTTCAACTCATGGTTAAGAGATAATTGCTAGAAGATCCTCGGCTACACAAGTCACTCATAAGTACTATCCATACTAGAATGTACTTCAAATATCTACAGCGTCCAAGCCAACCCATTAGACCTTCCATAAACGGATTAAGATGAATATAAATGTACAGATTCAGAAATAGAAAAACTAAATTTAATGCTGTGATAATAAAACAGTCTCTGCTCAGAAAATCAATTTTTATAAAGAGTTGCTGAAATATAAAATTTATAAATTATTGGAAGCTCAATAAACATTTTTTTAGTCTATCATAAAAATTTCTGAACCACTTTTAAAGAAATTGTTGCTTTATTATTTTTTTTTTCTTTAATTTTATCCAAGACAGCAAAATAAAATGAATACAAACTGTCAATTTTTTTCTGAGTTCCACAGCTTTGATATTATTTCAATGGTAATAGCTAAACTAATATTTTTGGTGACTAACTGAAGATGGCATAAGAAATAATATTTTTATTTGTCTACAAACTTTCTCTTACCCCGTGCCTTTGTACTGATACATTTGTTAAATGTACAAATATGTTATCAAGTTCTTGCATGCTAGTATCATATTTAACTGTGCAGAATCTACAAAAGCCCTGTTTGAATAAATACGCTTTCAGGGGCCTGAATGAAGTAACTAGTACATATAGCCTCATATCAAACTTTTTTCCACCAATGAGTAAAGGATTATCTATATATCTGTAATTGAAATAGATACATTAAAACTAAAAGCAGTAAGAAAATGCATGTTATAAATTTTGTAAAATCTATTACTTTGATATAACATATGTTTCTTTAACGACTGTAGGATTGAAAGGGGCTTTTGCTTCTCGAGACCATCGTTTCAACTTTGAGAGCTTGTTTATTAAAAATATCCCCGCACCTTGACTTTTTCCACATGGCTTCATTATCCAAGTGCTAGATGGTGTTTTTCTATATTCTTCCACAAACATATTGTAATCTAGCACACAAGAGCACGTGCTGATTTAGGGGTTAATATATTTATCTGTATTTAAGTTAAAAGAGTAACAGAATATTTGTTTCAATAAAGTAAACATGTTATTACAATAAATCTGTAGTTACCTGCAGGTAAAACAAACGTTATGGGTATGAAATCTAAATAGATATATTTCCCCATACTCTTTGTGCCCAATGGATTTCCATCCCTTTCTAGCTCTTTCCTGTATCTTTTGATATTTTTCACCAACAAGTCTTTTCTTGTCAGTTCATAATGATTAGGAAAATGATTGATCAATCTATATATAGATGAAAGATTAAAATTATTAGCATTTATTTACACATATTTTTTCAAAATCATGAAAATTCTTGATTATTACAGCTTGCTCTTCCAAAAGAATATGTCTGAGGAGAAATGAGAACAATCCATGAGATGTAAGAAACTTTCTCTTCGCACATTCAATAGTCCTAAGGAACAGTGGGATTCAAAAAAAAAAAATTTGCTGGATTCAATTTGAATGAAAACAAGAATCAATGAGGGAATTAAAATTCATTTTAGAAAATCTACACCATTTGAAGGAACTAGAAGAGGTCATCAGTTTTAACATTATTATAGGAATAGCCTTCTGTCCGCCATGTTCTTGTGGGCAAGCTATAGTAACCAATATTAATAAAAGTTATAAATATTTCTAGTGAAAATTATTTGATTTATACAGTAACTTTATATGAACTCTTAGTTGTAAGCACTAGAATAGACCAACTCGAACATGGCGATGCCCTTTCAAAATAAACCATGAGCAAATTAAAATGAAATAGTAGTTGTTCTTCCGCTATATTAACTAACCACCATTTATTTAAAATTATACAATAATTTTCACATAAAACAAATAATTTTTTGTGATGGTGATACTGCCAAATTTTGAAATGCAGTGAATGATGGTATTCATGGTATTGAAAGGTATTCATTATGATAAGCTCAATTTCAATTCAAAATGGAGTAAACTGCTTTATAGATCACACTCTAAAATCAAAATCAAATACAGTTTGAAATTTAAAAGAATCCATTAAGTTGGAGTGTGAGCAGAAATAAATTAGCAAGAAGTTAACTACCAGATTTTTTTTTCTTAAATGTACCATGTAATATTAATTATTCTTGATTAGTATTGACAAACTTTTGTATGCGTAGTATATAGATTAATGCACAAAGCTTGAGGTCTTCAATAGACATATGTGCTTCTAACTAATCAAGTATTCAAACTTATACCAATACCAACAAATGATGTAAGCATTTTCATCCTCCATTTGGCAAACACTAAAAATTTAGAATTCTAACAGCTTTTGGTGGAAGTGATGTTTATTTAACCAACAGTGACCAGTGTATGAGGCAATTATTAGGTTGGCGAAGAAGTCCTTTCTGGTTTTCCAGAGTGAAGTAAAGCTCAATGTATTATAGACATAAAATTATTTTAATCTACAATATATTGACCATTATTTAATATGACTTTCCCAACTTTCCACAAACTGCATAATGCCATGTTCATAGAATGTCTGCAGTTTATTGTTCAAAAACTGATTCAAGTGGTTTTTGATGTCCTCTTCCTTTTAAAATTTCTTTCCATTCATAGAGTTCTGCAGAAACCAGAAGAAAATGTTAGTCACTTGGAGCTAGGACTGGTGAATAGAAAGGGTCGGGCAAAAGGTCTCATACAAGACTCAATAAGTTATTGCACGTTGAATGAAGCTACCTCATTTTGGAATTCCAACCAAACGCCATTCACAAAGCTACCGTACTAAACTCATCCAAACACTGCCTGTTTCTCCATCTTCTAAACCAGGGGTCTCCTATGGCTAGCAAGCACCTAAAATCTGGTTCACGAACATTTCTTTGATTATATGCTAAAATTTTAAGCACTATTAAAAAGATAAAATTTAGCAAATTACACAAGAGTACAACACACATAAAATTACACACTATATTTATTGCATGTTTTTTTTTTTTCTCTTCTTTTCACAGCAGAAGTGTCATTAATAGAACAAGATTTTTTTTCATCACAAGCTGTGGCCGCGGGACTTAATTTTATTGTACAATTTTTTTATTCATAGGAGACTAAATACTACAGAACAAATATAAACTTTTCACACATTTTTATGGGGTATTGAATTTTTGAGGGGGCACACATATACAGGATTATGAATTTTTGGAGGGAACCATATTTTTGTGGGTTCTTAATTAAAAGGAACTTCCAAACTAAGCAACAAGGGAAAAGCTAAAGTATAATGGGCAGTTTCTAATGGCATGAAAAAACAAGGAGGTAAAGAGAAGGCAATGGAGAAGTACATATAGCAAGACATCATGGCTTATCTACATACCTATTAATTATTAGTGGGAAGTTTAAAACTAGATGGATAGATGGAATAAACAAATAAACCTTATATCAACAAGATCTAAAATGTCTAGTTTGACATTAAAAAAAAATATATTGATCTTAATATAATAAAATCACCAACTTCATTTCCTTGAAAGAAAATATAGCTATGTAAACATTTCCTAGTTTTGGGAACTTGTTTTCATAAATAAATTTAAATTTTCATGTTATTTACAAATGATATAAGATACATTTTACTTACTGGTGATCATGCATTCTATAACCACTATCAAGGCTAAAGAGATTACGACATGTTTGTATTCCCGACCTAGAAATAAAACTATGTTTAGATAGTTTTACAATTCTCAACACTTTCGGAGAAAATAAAAATCATGAAAATAAACACACACACACCAATAAAAGTTCCAGTCATCTTCAGGACCGACTTGACTCCAACCTCTTTTTTCAAAATTAGAAGTCAAAACTGACTTGTCGAGATCTGTACAAAATGTGACTTTTAGCTTTAAGGGAGTATTAGTGTTAATCCTGGAACCAAACATTAAAAAAGATTTATTTTTATTGGCAATGAGCTCAATTAAATTTATTTATGTGTTATATAAAATTGATGAATTTTAACTTTCTGAATTATTTACCTCTGAACAAAAACATTCTCATTCAAATAAAACAAAAATAAGTTAATTACTATTTTATAAGAATATATAATAGGTTACCTTCCATAAAGAAGGTCATTTGATAATGCACTTTTGGCTCTTTCCATCCCAAACTTTGGTTGTCAGGCGAAGCAACCATCAAACAGAAATGTTATCCTAAATCAATACACAAGCCTACTGTATCTTTATAGAACAATAATGAGGACTTTATGCACAACAATATATTTTTAATGTAGTTTTGCATGATAACATGTTGTACTAAATTATAAAGAGATTATTTTCTAAAAATCCTAAATGTCAATACTTCAGACATTATGCATAAAGACTGCAAATTTAGAAATAATTACAATAATTTAGATAAAATTCATATTTATTGTATACATTCTATAGAGAATATTAACACATGTTAAAATAAAAATGGTTAATTACAAAATAAAAATTTCAAGGGAATTACAAAATGGTCTAAAAAAAATCTTTGAATGTGAGTATAATTATTAAAGTTCTACTAATTTCATAAAATGTTTATTTCTTATAACATACAAATTAACAGAAGTAAACAGATTGGTAAATTAAAAACTATTTAAGTTTTATTCCGCAGATCTAAGCAACTGTAAATAAAATGTTAAAATTTTAAATATTGAATGCTGAAAACAAAAATTGAATAAATTTTAACAGTAAACCCAGGTTAAAAGTTTCAATAGAGTGCAACTGCGTTTGGACAAAAAAATTTTTTAATTATTTCAATACATAAATAAGTTTAACCCCACAATTATGTCTCAATGCCCTATGTGAATAAATGCAGATTCTTAGAATTAATGTTTGACAAGCTTCTGATGTGGGAACATCACTTAAAATTGATGAAAAAAAACTGCCTAAGAAAGCTCAATACACTGAAATTCCTTAGCGGAACCAGTTGGGGAGCAGACTGTGCGACTGTACTCATACCAAGTTCTAATATGCTCCAAGATGGACTACGGTAGTTTTATTTATGCTTCCGCCCGAAAAATTATACTTAAACAGCTCGATACAGTACACCATACGGGTATAAGGATCGTAACCGGAGCCTTTAGAACTAGTCCGTCACTAAGCCTCTGCACCGAATCAGGAATACCTCTGCTATCATTCTGTCATTACAAATTAGCCATTAATTACTGTACAAAACTATACCTGCAAACTGCAAACTGCACCCTTCCCACAGGTACATATTCAGGCCGAAATTTTCCTCAACATTCCAACAGAAGACCAATGCTATCTTACAATTAGCAGACTGAGTATTTTCGATAGTTCAACATCTAAAATTAATTACTGTTAATTCAACAGAAAATAAAAAATCTCCCTGGATATATATAAAACCTCAAATAAATCTACAACTAACTAAATTTAACAAAGAAAAAACAGTAGCATCATATTTAAGAGATAAATTACAAAAATTAATTCAGGCATTACCAGAACATGATTTAATTTTCACTGACGGATCCAAATCTGACTCAGCAACTTTATCAGCTTTTGTGATCAAAGATACCACACATAAAATGGAGTTACATCCATTAAGTAGTATTTATTCTGCAGAAGTAAATGCTATTGCTATGGCCCTAGAGTATTCATCTACATTGTCTGACAAAATTATAGTAATTGCTTCAGATTCATTAAGTACTCTAAAGAGTTTAGCAAACATTCATTCCAATCATCCAGGAATTCAATGAATACTTGAAATAGGAACATTTATGACTGATAACGGGAAATCAGTTAGCTAGATATGGGCACCAGGACATGCTGGTATGAAAGGCAATGAAATGGCCAACAAAGCAGTAAAAGAAGCACTCTTGCTCCCAGGGTGCGGTAGGACCCTGCAAACACCATCAGATTTCTCCTGGCCGCTTAAAGAGAACATCCAAAAGGAATGGCAGAACATATTGGAAAAGAGTGCTCCATGCAAACTGAAACTAATAAAGAAAGATGTCAGACCTTGGAGTTCTTCTAGTCACAGCATTTGCAGAGAGGAAGTTGTCCTTGCCTGGCTTAGAATCGGACACTCAAGATTGACCCACCTCCACCTTATCACTAAAGTTGCACCACATAGATGCCAGTATTGCAATAATTTCTTGTCCATAACTCACATTTTCCAAGGTTGTCCATTTTATAGTCATAAATTAAATGACTTAGAAATATCACTAGCCTTAGGAAACAATGGCAATAGAACTGACAAAATAATAACATTTCCAACAAGTGTAAACTTAATGAAAGAGCTATAATAATAATTTTTATTTATCTTTTTCTTTTCTTTAGTTTATTTTCCTTTATATATTGTAATGTACAGCATTATTGGAAGTGATTAAAAAGGTTTTGATAAATTAATGTTGAACAATTAAAAGGCAAGCTAATCTAGTTCTACTAGTGCAGAGAAAAGAAAATGGCTACTCTGTAGTTTCCCAAGAAGGAAAATCCCAAAGAGAAGAGGGACAAAGGTCTTTGTTTTGGCAAACAGTGGTTGTGTGACTGCAGAGGTCGTGGTGGCCGAGTGTGTTGGAGCGTTGCCTAGTCTAGCATCCTTGTGCCTAGTGACATTGGTTCGAATCTGACCTGGGAGTGGTTTTTATTTCATGGCGGCCCCACGGAATGAAACTCAACCCTCCCACTCGGGTTAGAATAGGTTTGGTTGTACCTCTAGAACAACCCTCCTCCCCCACCCCCCGTATGCTAGAAATGGTGGGTAGGGGGCTATCTCATAAAAAAAAAATGTGTGACTGCAGAGAGGATAGGAGAAGTGATCCTGGCTCCAGTGGGAAAAACCCAGTAATAGTATTACCATTTTTGAAGTTGTGTTTTGGCAGAAGATTGGAAAGCATTCGAAGACAAATGAATTTAGTGTGACAAAGGAAGAAACAGTATCTATAGAAAAAAGTTAGCTTGCCAATTCATACTTTTCTTTATTTTAAAATCAGTGTTTAATTTTAGTAAAAATGTGTAAATAATAATAGTTTGTCTGAGTTGATCTGATTGTCAGTAACGCACACCTGAGATAAATAAATATATTAATACATATAATTTGTTTATTATTAAACAACCTCTTATTTATTTAGGAAGTATCCCAATGGTAAGAAGTGAGCTTCCAAGGTCCTAATATTATTATTTATAAATTAAAACAGAGATGTTACAAAATATATATATATATATATATATATATATATATATATATATATATATATATATATAAACTTATTTTTCCCCTTATTTTATTTATATTATTATTACTCTTTTATTTATTTATTTTTATATGTATATATTTTTTACCTATTATTTTTACCTATTTATTTTTTTTCTATCTTGTTTTTTTGATTATTTATATTTTTTTTCCCCATTAAACCTACCAGCTAAATATTTTATAGATAAGGCACAGATGACCTAGATGTTTTGCACCTATAACATCAAAACAACCAACCAACCTCATAATTATACAATTATATGTAAGACAACTTTTGAGTTCTAAGCCGTGTTCTTGATAAAACTTAAATTTGCTTCCCATTTTCATTAAGATAACTCTTAAATATTTTAATATTTGAACTTGTGCATCAATCTATTCACAGAATTTAATAAAATTTGGATATTATTGACCTCATCCACAAGGATGCACAACCCACACACCGCCCTTATTCTCACACTTAGAAAAAATAAACAGTTTTCTATAGGAACGATCATAACAAAGCTCTGGAATTACACCAAACCTCAGAATCAATACCTTTATGGACCTTTGGACATTAAGACCTGAGAAAATAGATTTATATAATTTCATTTTAAAAATAACCTATCATAATTGAATTTCTTTTAATTATGTACTTAACAAATATTAAAATTGTTATAACTATTCTAATAAAATAGAAAATATTCATTTAAATATAACATTTTTGTGCAACTATTATTTTAGTTTGATGTTAAATCATTATTTTGATTCTAATAAATTTTAATTATTCAGATATTAATTTAAAATATGGTAGAAATCCACAGATTTTGCCTAAATTTGGAATTTGTTTGCACAAAAATTAGTTGTTGACCTTATTAGACAAGTACAAACATTTTGATTTTTAGTAGTAATATCCTTGTGTATATATTTTTTAAAGGTTTTGTGTTTAAAATCTTTAGATATATTTTTTGAATATGTCTACTGAAATATGTTCATTAAATTACTCGATGTTTTTATTTATTAAAAAGTGTAGTGGCTTTTATTATTTATATAACTATTAAAGATTACTATACAACTAATTTTTATTTAATCATATCATTTGATTAGATGCTAATTATCCAATATAACGATCCTAGATAAAACTTCTATATTTTAAAAATCACATGTGTATTTTTCTATTCATTGTTTAACTTTTATAGAAGGACATAATATCATCGTGGTCAAATTGATCAAATAAATTCTAGATTAAAATAAAAAATGCTAATTGATGAGTTTGTAAATAATGAATAATATTTCACATTTAATTTATTATCTTGTAAATTATTAAATTTGTACAATTTAAGTTTAATTTGTGACATATTTTTGGTATCTTGGAAAAATCTAAAAACAAAACAAAATGTAGGCCAAACAATCTTTCAGTGGTTGTTGCAAAGGACTGGATTTATTTGTTTTTATTTATTAACATTAATATCAATTATCATAAATATCACTCTTTGTCGATCTAACTGTTAGCACCAATCGTTTCTCAACTGTTAATACCAAAACTAGCTGACTGTGATAGAAATGAAATATCATTTGCCTATTTTTTTTTAAATTTAGGTTTTATCAGATTGATCTTATTCATTGATGACATAATTTTTTTTTTCTGTTGGCATTACAGACCATGTAGATATTTTGACACCTTAACAAGCCTGCTCCATCTCTGGCTGTCTTGGGCTATTTATTTCTATTTATCTGCACGCAGCTCTTATCTTGTAGGCCGATCTGCTCTGCCTCTTTTATCAGTGTTATAACGAGTTTCTCAATGTCTCTTGATTACTTTCAAGGACAGCTATATCATATGCGTATCCAAGGATTTTATGATTCATTCCGACGTGGACCCCTCCATTTTCCTGTGATGTTGCTCTTATTTATTACCTTCTCCAGAGCTAGGTTGATCAACATCAGTGATAGTCCAATGATATAATTAAACATAAATATATATTTCATATGTCTGACAAATTTCTCAGAACCACATCTCAAATCGTACAAATGATGAAATTGGCCACTGATGACTTGTGTTCACAAGATGAACTTGTATCCTTTTTATTTTCCAATAGAAATAATGATTGGAATAACTTTGAATCCATTACAATAACTTTGTTAGATGATGTTCAAAACTTCAGCTAAGGTACAGAAAAATACTTCCCTGTGAAGTTTGTAGATGGGAGATGTTCAATGGGTGGACAGAGATGTCCTTTATGGTTGGACATGGGTTTAAGTGACAATGGACTAAACTTGATGAGGTTACTACAAGATATGGTGGAAATAGCAGTATGCTATCTTGCATGAGGCTCAATAGTGAGTGGAAACAAACCATTTATAAATTTTAAAATGTGGGAGGAATCGCTAAAGAATTTAAATTAAAAACTTCAAAATATGGGAATGATATTTAATGTATGTGTGTGACATGACCAATCAATTGTGTAGGGGAAAACTATGAAGGAACATTACTGATAAATCAGTATTGTAGTGAGGAGGAATTTTATTGACATAAAAGTATTTTATTCTAAATGTTGATTTCCAGAGCATCAATTAAAATATAATTTATAAAAGCAATTAAAAATACCACAGACAAAATAATAGATGTTATCTTAAAATGAATGAATGTTATCTTAAATAATAAATAGCCATCATAAAAACGAAAAAATAAAAAAAATAAAGTCTGGGGTTCAATAATTTTTAAAGAAGCACTCTTTCTTGGTTAATGATAGTATAAGGGGGTGATTTGACAGAGATCAAGCTTTGCTCTCAGGATATTCTTCTTAATTATTTAATTAAGAGTACTCACTTTATAGAGGCTGGGTTCAGGATTGATCTACAAAAATAAATAATTAGCTATTATAAATGGATAGGAACCCAGGACCTAGATCATAAGAGTACAGTGCTTTCATCAGTGAGTTACCCACTCCTAAACAGGTCAATAACAGTGATATTTTGAAATATTTTTAATGATTTCCTGACTATTATCCAAGATTTTATTTATTTATTTTTTTTCAGTTGACATAACAGATCTTGTAGAACTTTTGCCACCTTAATAAGCCAACTCCATTTTTGCCTATCTTGGGATATTTCTTTTCAGTTATCTGCATTCAGCTCTATTGCATCTTTGTTGAATCTATTTATCCATCTGCTTTTTGGCCTTTCATGTGGTCTTTTGCCTTCTACTGATGCATTAATTTTTATGTAGAGGCTTCTTCAGGTGGATTGCTTCGAGTTATATGCTGTGCCCATCTTAGCCTGCATGTCTTCATATCATAAGATATTGATTGACCAGTTTCTGTAAGAAGCTCTTTATAGTTCTTTCTTCTCATGTGTTAGTATTCTGATCCCAGGTTACTCCAGTTATAGTGTGGAGAATTTTTCTTTCAATAATTTTTCTAGGGCGCAGTTTAGTATCCACCTCTCACATCCATATATTAAAACTGGCTTTATCATAGCATTGTACATCCTTAGTTCGAGATTTTTCGGGCTTTCAATAACTTTGAGAGGGAGGGAAAAGCTCTGTTTGCGCTAGTTATACGCTAGTCTATTTCTGCCCGTTGGTCATTCATTGACGTTATTGTGGAGCCGAGGTATTTGAATTTTGCTACTCTTGGGAATGATTTTCCTTCTACACAGATTCTGTTATTGGGGTGGAATTTTCAGCTTATTATCATATATTTTCTTTTATCTTCATTTATTTGTAGGCTGATCTGCTTTGCCTATCTTATCAGTGTTATAGCGAGTTTCTCAATGTCTTCTTGAATACTTCCAAGAAAAGCTATATCATCTGCTATGCAAGGATTTTATGACTTATTCCGATGTGGACTCCTCCGTTTTTGGAGATGTTCTTATCCCCATCTCCAGTGTTAAGTTGAACAACATCGGTGATAGTCCATCTCCCTACTGTAAGCCTATTCGAACTTTGAAGGCTTCAGATACTTCTCCTTGTATTAGGACTCTACATTTAGATTTATTTGTACACGCCTCTGTCAATCTCACCAGCTTATCGGGAATTCCCAGTTCAGGTCCACAGAACCATTTTATCCAAGGTAAAACATTAAATAGATAATAGTGAAGATATTGTCGTCTTTTTTTCTTCTCCTTTTCGGTGATGCATGGATTTTTCCACTCCAGAGAAGAGGGCATGGATTAATGCCAGAGTTAAAAGTCCCACAGCACCAGGATTTGAACTTCAGTTTATCACTTTTCTCTCAAAAATGCATGTTTTACACTCATATTAGCCCGATCGGCCACCAAGCCAATACTGTCGACTGTGGCATGAATTGTAAATGTTGATCAGTTGGTATGTTCATGCACAAAATAACACATTAATAAGACACTAGCTTCAGAATTTTTTTCTGATAAAGAACTAACTAAAAACTTAGGCCAAAACATCTGCACATAATAAAATAAGGTTTCTTCTTTGTGTGTTATAACATATATGTCTGCACACCTCAACCAACTTCTTCATTAAATACGTTATTCTTGTTTCATTTCGGCCTTTAATTAAAAAAAGCAAAAACATCAAGAAGAGCCAACAAATATTGCCAGGGAGTCATTCTTAGGTCAGTTACCAATTTTGAGAAAAAAAGTTTTGGGTTGGTAAAAATGTTTGGCATTTTTCCAAAACTTGTTTAGGATAATACCCAAATGATAATTTAATGCTATGATTATATTATGATAATATATAAATATATATATATATATATATATATATATATATATATATATATATATATATATATATATATATATATATGTGTGTGTGTATGTATATATAAGTTAAGTGTCTCGGACTCGGGACAATAAAAAAAAAGAGAAAAAGGTTATAGAAATTAAACGCATGAAGTCGAAATCAATACTGGTTTATTGTTGCTTCTAATCCTCTATATATACAGTTAGATCATGTTTACATCGATACGTTTGGTATTGACGCTAATACTATGCCGCTCCGTACCTTAACTCCCCCCCCACCAGTTAACAGACACTCTTCGTAAACTTACTAGTCAGAACCAAAAAAAAACCCAATGAAATACCAATAAAATAATAAAACCCAACATTGTGGTCTTGCTTACACTGTGGCCAAGGTACGGAGTGTTCAGTACTTACAATTTGATATAATTCCAAACAACGAAATAAAAGAAATTCACTATATAAAACAAAAATAAAATACACTTTTCTTTGTTCCTTTTGGAACACCACTTAAACACTTCCATGTTGTCCTGCACTTCTCCTCACAGACATACAGTAAATTATACTATGTACAAAAAGAATAATAATAAATAATAAATAAAAATAACCTCTATAATATGCTACCAAAAACAATAAAATAAAAAAAAAATCTTATTTTCTGGAGACAAGGGCACTCCAATTCTACGGCTGCTCTGGTTCTGAAATTGGAAATTTTAACTGTTCTACGTGAACCGTTCTTCTTTTTTTCGGTTCTTTGATACTCTCAATCGTAACAACATCATGTTCCCTAATGATTATTACCCTGAATGACCCTCATATCTCTGTAGCTCCTTCCCCTATTAGAATTTAACTTGCGATAACGATGGATCCGATTTTT
Source organism: Nezara viridula (assembly GCA_928085145.1). Taxonomy (NCBI): domain Eukaryota; kingdom Metazoa; phylum Arthropoda; class Insecta; order Hemiptera; family Pentatomidae; genus Nezara; species Nezara viridula. The sequence goes on along the minus strand of OV725077.1, from coordinate 88,057,213 downwards.
AATCCCCGTGTGATCTCCTTTACTTTTAAATTCTCCCGCGCCACTCATTTGCGTTTTTCTCTCTCTATTCTACCCTTAACCCTCTCCCATAAACTTCCCAACTCTATTTTATTATTAATTATACGACCTGTAATCGCCTCGTCCACAGCAGTGCCCCCACAGTACCGCTGCCGCCCGCGTAATCCGAAGAGAATTTCGAATGGTGAAAACCACCCCGTTGCTGTATGTATGGAGTGATTATATGCTGCCACTGCTTTCCGCATCGCTATATCTGGTTCCAGCCCTTTCTCCACCTGGTATACTCTCTAATGATCACTGAGAGTACTGTGTAGTCTCTCTATCCCTCCCCGGCTCTTGGGATGCCCCGGAGTGTTGATGTGCCACTTTACGCCTAAGCTCTTCATCTCCATCCTAATTCTGGCATTATCAAATTCTCTACCCCCGTCAGACGCTATTCGGTCGGGCACTCCATAAAATTGGAACCACGTTTGCAGGGCTTCTAAAACCGTTTCCGCTGATCGATCCTGTACCAGATGTGCCATCGCTGTTTTGCTAAACAGGTCGATCAACGTGACCCACTTATACCCCCACCACGTGAACGTGTCTACTTGCAGGTCGCTCAGCGGTGCATCAACTGTGGGTGTTTCTTCTTGTATAGTTCTTGGGGGGTGCCTGTCATATTTCGTACTCAAGCAGACCTCGCAAGCCCCTATGAGTTCTTCTATGGTCTTCCTCATTCCCCACCAAAAATATCTCCGACGCAACGCCTGGAACGTTTACTGCACTCCACACGGCACCCACCAAGAACTATGCAAGAAGAAACACCCACAGTTGATGCACCGCTGAGCGACCTACAAGTAGACACGTGCATGTGGCGGGGGTATAAGTGGGTCACGTTGATCGACCTGTTTAGCAAAACAGCGATGGCACACCTGGTACAGGATCGATCAGCGGAAACGGTTTTAGAATCCCTGCAAACGTGGTTCCAATTTTATGGAGTGCCCGACCGAATAGCGTCTGGCCTATCCGTTCGGATCGCCATATTGTCTTTATTTTCCCCCAAATCGTTTCGTTCCCTACGTACATGTGGTGGGTTTTTCCTGGCTTAGACGCGTCTTTCAGAGCCCTGCAAATCTGATCTTCATTGGCTCCTGGCTGTGACCAAATGGTAACTATTCGGCTGTTCCCGTACTTGCTGTACTGTACCTTCATTAGACCCGACGTCCTGGTCTTCCAGATAATCTGGCAGTTTTTGTCGTTGACAATGTCCTCCAGCTCTTCCATTTCTGCTGACCTCTCTCCCGCTGGGCTCCCCTCTTCCTGGGCATCACCTCTCTCCTCCTCTTCTTCTACCGCTTGTCCTCCCTCTCCCTCTGGCGTCCATTCCCTCAGGAACTGTCTCACATCCCTCGACGGCTCTCCTGTCTCTTCTATGGCATTTACCCGTATTGCTCTTGATAGCCAATCCGCCACTACGTTCTCTTTTCACGGTTTGTACATAATATCCATATTGTACTGGCTGAGGAACTCCTTCCAGCGCGTGACTCTCGCCGAGGACTCTTTTATCTTGCCTACCCATTGTAGGGGTCTATGGTCGGTAGAAATGGGCAGTACTCGATTACTTTCATGATTTGAGTAATTTTATAAGGAAAAAGTATCGAGTAGTTTCTGTACTCGGCCTGACAGCGGCGAGTACTGAGAGTACTCACACTGCGTCAATCATGATTTAGTTAAGTACAGAAAATACTCGCGCTGTTACATCGAATTACAGAAAGTACTCAGCCATATTCCTACAAAGAGTACTTTTTATTTTTCAACTACTCCGTCATTATTCTTTTATTTCCTTCAATAATAGCGGCCATATTCGACCTGACCAACCCTAACCCCCCATTAATCGATATTAGACTAACCATCATGTTTTGGGGGGCCCTTTTTATAATGATATACTATCGGATTTGAAATAGTGCCCCCGGGCATCGAATTTTCATAACTTTTCCGATTTAATCCATACCAGCGCCGACTATTATGTTTTGGGAGGCGTTATTTATGAAAATTATATCGAATTTGAGATTGGGCCCACCGGCCCCCGACTTTTTTTAACATTTTGGATTAAATAGATATCGGGGTCGACTATTATTTTTTGGGGGGCGCTATTTATGAAAATTATATCGAATTTGAGATTGGGCCCCCCGGCCCCCGACTTTTTTTATTAAGTCGATATCGGGGTCGACTATTATGTTTTGGGGGCGCTATTTATGAAAATTATATCGAATTTGAGATTGGGCCCCCGGGCCCCGACTTTTTTTAACATTTTGGATTAAATCGATATCGGGGTCGACTATTATGTTTTGGGGGGCGCTATTTATGAAAATTATATCGAATTTGAGATTGGGCCCCCCGGGCCCGACATTTTTTAACTTTTTGGATTAAATCGATATCGGGGTCGACTATTATGTTTTGGGGGGCGCTATTTATGAAAATTATATCGAATTTGAGATTGGGCCCCCCGGGCCCGACTTTTTTTAACTTTTTGGATTAAATCGATATCGGGGTCGACTATTATGTTTTGGGGGGCGCTATTTATGAAAATTATATCGAATTTGAGATTGGGCCCCCGCGGCCCGACTTTTTTTAACTTTTTGGATTAAATCGATATCGGGGTCGACTATTATGTTTTGGGGGCGCTATTTATGAAAATTATATCGAATTTGAGATTGGGCCCCCCGGCCCCCGACTTTTTTTAACATTTTGAATTAAATCGATATCGGGGTCGACTATTATGTTTTGGGGGGCGCTATTTATGAAAATTATATCGAATTTGAGATTGGGCCCCCCGGGCCCCGACTTTTTTTAACTTTTTGGATTAAATCGATATCGGGGTCGACTATTATGTTTTGGGGGGCGCTATTTATGAAAATTATATCGAATTTGAGATTGGGCCCCTCGGCCCCCGACTTTTTTTAACATTTTGGATTAAATCGATATCGGGGTCGACTATTATGTTTTGGGGGGCGCTATTTATGAAAATTATATCGAATTTGAGATTGGGCCCCCCGGCCCCCGACTTTTTTTAACATTTTGGATTAAATCGATATCGGGGTCGACTATTATGTTTTGGGGGGCGCTATTTATGAAAATTATATCGAAGTTGAGATTGGGCCCCCCGGGTCCCGACTTTTTTCAACTTTTTGGATTAAATCGATATCGGGGTCGACTATTATGTTTTGGGGGACGCTATTTATGAAAATGATATCGGGAAAATGATATCAATTTAATCCAAAAAGTTAATAGAAGTCGAGGCTCGGGGGGCCCAATCTCAAATTCGATACTATTTTCATAAACAGTGCCCCCCAAAACATAATAGTCGACCCCGATATCGATTTAATCCAAAAAGTTAAAAAAAGTCGGGACCCGGGGGGCCCAATCTCAAATTTGATATTATTTTCATAAATAGCGCTACCCAAAACATAATAGTCGACCCTAATATCGATTTAATCCAAAAAGTTAAAAAAAGGCGGGACCCGGGGGGGCCCAATCTCAAATTCGGTATCATTTTCATAAAAAGCGCCCCCCAAAACATAAGAGTAGACCCTGATATCGATATAATCCGAAATGTTACAAAAAGTCGGGACCCGGGGGGCCCAATCTCAAATTCGATATCATTTTCATAAAAAGCGCCCCTCAAAACATAAGAGTAGACCCTGATATCGATTTAATCCATAAAGTTAAAAAAAATCGAGGCCCGGGGGACCCAATCCCGAATTCGATATCATTTTTATAAAAAGCGCCCCCCGAAACCTAATAGTTGAACCTGATGTCGATATAATCCGAAAAGTTACAAAAAATCGGGCCCCGGGGGCACTATCTGAAATCCGACAGCATTATCATAAAAGTCAATTGGTGTAGAAAAAAAAAATGGTCCCCAAAGTTAATTAAATCCAAAATATTTTAATAATTCTTTATTTTATTGATTTACATTAATATCGATACTATTTTAAAAAACTATAGCCCCATAAGATTACATTGGACTTAAATATGGAAGAAATATTAAATATTCTACTCCTGTAATTTTTATAATGAAATACTCGATTACTTTGAAAAGTACTCAGAGTAAAATATTGCTGAGTAGATTTGAAAATAGAAAGTACTCACGAGGCCAGCTGATTACTTTTTGTACTCGTCAATCATGAGGTCGAGTAGTGATTGAAGTACTCGATACTCGAATCGGGCGAGTATTTGAGTAAATTACTCTGTAATTGTACTTTTTACTCAGAGTACAATTTTGCCCATCTCTAATGGTCGGTATGAACGCGGCATTTTCTTCCGAAGACGTACGGTTGAAAGTGGTCTATAGCCCATACGATTCCTAGCAGCTCCCTTTCTAGCGCACTATATCGAGATTCCGCATCTGTAAGGCGCCTGCTGGCATATGCTACCGGGCGATCCCCCCCCATTCCCTTCCTGGGATAACACAGCCCCCAATGCATATTCACTAGCGTCCGTTGTAATGGTAAATCCCTTTGCAAAATCCGGAAACGCCAATACTGGCTCCTCCTGCAGCCACCTCATACATTTCCGAATATTATCCCCCATTACTGGGGTTAATACCACTCCCTTACTCCCTTTTTTCAATAGATTGTTAAGGGGCACCAGATACTCCGCCATTTCAGGCACAAACCGTCGATAGTAATTAAGGATCAATAGCAACCTCCTGATCCCTTTTACATCTCGAGGAATTTTCATCTTCTTTATTGCCTCCACTTTTCTTGCATCAGGTTTAACTCCATCCTTTGAAATCGTGTGGCCTAAAAAATTTATCTGGTCTTGTCCCAGCAGCGACTTCTCGTTGGACAATTTCAGCCCAAATTGTCTCACTCTTTCAAATACACTCCGTAGATGTATCACATGTTCTGCCTCTGTTTTGCTGAATACCAACAAGTCGTCCATATAAATGTGGCACACCGCTTCGTCAATCCCCCTTAGGAATTTGTCCATCAGCCTCTGGAATGTTATAGGGGCATTTTTGAGTCCAAATGGCATTCTCGTGAATTCGTAGTGCCCTCTCTCGAACGTGAACGCTGTCTTCGCCTGGTCTCTCGGGTGCATTTTAGTTTGGTGATACCCCGCTTTCAAGTCCAGAGTGCTGAACACCGTTGCCCCGCTCAACCTATCCAAAATATCCTCAAACTTCGGAATCGGGTATTTCTCGTCTACGGTGTTCTCGTTGAGTTTGCGGTAATCTATGACTACCCGATATTCCTCCATACTCTCTCCCGGCGCTACTTTTTTCTTTACCGCCCATAGTGGACTATTATATGGTGATGTGCTGTCCACGACTATTCCCTGCTCCTTCAAGCTTCGTATTTCTTCCTTGATGTGTTGGCGAAGAGCTTGTGGGTATCTCTCCTTCACGTAACTCACTTTCTCTTGTTTCAGAGGAATCTCGTGTACCGTCCTCCCAGTCGCGCCCAATGTGTTCCCTTCCTTAAAGAAAATATCTTCAAACTCCCTTCTCACAGCTGATCTCCAATCCTCCGCTCGACATATCACTCCTATACACGCTCTAAAGTCCTCTTTCCTTATTACCGCTTTGCTCGTATATTTAATTTTTCCTATTTCCACTTTCCACGTTTCCCCCTTATTCGTGATTCGCGTACCCATCTTCCCCAACATATCACACCCTATAATCACGTGATATTCCCGGGCCATTTCTGCTACCACATTTAAGGAACAACCTGAAAGACACAAGGGGGACTGCAGGAAAACGTGGGACAACCACGTAATCCTACGAAAGGAAAAAGGAGGTATAGGTTAGGAGACATTGGGTCTCAGTGTAAGGATAGGTTAGGTAAGACCGCCAAGAATGATAGGGGAACAACCCCTACACATCCAGGGCTAAGCAACCGAGGAGGCAATCCCCTGACGTTGCAAGGACAGAATAAGGTAAGACCGCCAAGAATGATAGGGGGACAACCCCTACACATCCAGGGCTCAGCAACCGAGGAGGCAATCCCCTGACGTTGCAAGGATAGGATAAGGTAAGACTGCCAAGAATGATAGGGGGACAACCCCTACACATCCAGGGCTCAGCAACCGAGGAGGCAATCCCCTGACGTTGCAAGGATAGGATAAGGTAAGACCGCCAAGAATGATAGGGGGACAACCCCTACACATCCAGAGCTCAGCAACCGAGGAGGCAATCCCCTGACGTTGCTAGGATAGGATAAGGTAAGAACGCCAAGAATGATAGGGGGACAACCCCTACACATTCAGGGCTCAGCAACGAAGGAGGCAATCCCCTGATGTTGCTAGGATAGCTGACCTCACGCTCCCAGGGACAACCTGAAAGACTGGGAGGACTGCAGGAAAACCCAGGACAACCACGTTAATCCAATGAAAGGAGAAAGGAGGTATAGGTTAGGAGAGATTGGAGAGGAAGGAAGGTAAAACCAAAAAATAACATAATGGTCTGGTTTCAAACTGTCAGACAGATTCCAGGAACCTTTGTGGAGGAAGAGGTAGTGACTCTGGAGAGAGTGCCTGCCCTAGGAACCAGGCTCATATTTAAACTAATAACCAGCCCTCAGACGACCAGTTTTCAGGTTAGTGAGAGGCCCTGAGATCTCTAAGTCCAAACTCCTTTTATTTTTATTTAATTATAGTTCATGAATACTAATTTTAAAAATATTACAAACATTAGTTATTTACAAAAGGAAATAATAAATAGCTTCAAAATGAAATACATAGTTCACTGGGCAACTAACAGGTTGCGCTACTAAAATTATTAGAAAAACAATGGCGCATTAATGAATGAATTAATTCATTAGAACAACGCCTACAGGGCGCCACGCGCGTCCTCCAACACATCATACCACTAGTCATTTACTATTCAACCTTTGACAGAGAAGGACCTGTCAGTAAGCTCTAATAGATCGTACCTTATAATCCATATCGCTAGTTAAATGTTATTATTGTTTTTACAATTTCAAATGGTCACAACTAAAATTAATAAAATAAATAGCAATAAATTGAAATTATAAATATAATACATATAAATGCTTATTTTCACATAGTTCAAAAATAATAAAAGAACAAAACATGAACATGTGTTCTGTTAACAATTACAATTTATAAAGGCCCTAATAAAATATGTTACTATATATATACATCTTTTTTAGATAAATTATAGTTTTTCTTGTACTTTTAATGATTGTAACCTAGTTTTTCATATATATCTTATGTAGGTTTTTTATGATTTTTCCTACTGTAAAAAATGGATTTAAATTTTCTAAATAGCATTCAAACCACCAGTATGTCATGTGTAAGGTTACTGCAACCATAAACATGTAATTTATTATTATGACATAATGTAATGTAAATAAAAATTAAAAAAAAAAAAATGGTATGACAGAATTAAAAACCCATTCCCACTTAAAAATTTTAAATTAAAAGTTTAAATCATTAAAGTGCAACTCAAAGTCATTACCATATAGGCTCAATATGTTAATGACTTTGACAACAAATTAAAAACAAAGGTCTATTTATCTTAAAGAAAATTTGAAAAATTGAATGGAATAGCATCCCATCTCAAAGACCTTTCATGTATTATAGTATGTATCTTCTTTTGATTTAATTCTCTGTATGCTCTATACAGTCAAAAATTTCCTACCTCATTCATCATCTTGATAATCTTGCACTAAAAATATGATGAAAATATTAATTTTTTTATAATTGCTAAGTACAGGCAGAAATATTGATAACACTTTGTTATTAATATTTGATTTATCTGTTCAAATTATGAATAATAGCCACTGGTCGACATTTAGTACTATTATTCATTAGCCCTAAATGTCAACCAGTGGCATGCATATGGGTGACCAGAAACGGTGATAAACCCAGGACATCATTTACTAACGTGATCTCACATTCAGAGGGAAATGGTTCGCCTTCAGCCTCAGACCAGTGTTGGGCAAAAATTATCTATAGCTAACAGATAACATATAACAGCTAAATTAGCTATTAGCGGCAGATAATTCTGCAACTAAATTAGCTATTAGCGGGACCAAGACGCTAACTTTTAGCGCAAGTTAACTTTTAGCTGTTCTTACCGCTAACCGCTAATTATCTTTATCTGTATCTTCAACTAAAAGCTAATAGCTAATTCTTCGGATTTCATTGGTCTTAGAGCCGACTAATAGGTTTTGGGGGGCGCTTTTTATGAAAATAATGTCGGATTTTAGGTGTGACCCCTCCCCCCCCTCTCTCCGCGGGCACCGACTTTTTGTAACTTTTCTGATTTAATCGATATCAGGGTCTACTCTCATGTTTTCGGGGGCGCTTTTTATGAAAATGATATCGAATGTGAGAATAGGCCCCCAGGCCTCGACTTTTTTTAACTTTTCCGATTAAATCGACTATTATGTTTCGGGGGGAGATTTTTATGAAAATGATATCGGAATACGAATCATTTCCATGAATTTTGTGATAGTGCCCCCGGGCTCCGACTTTTTGTAACATTTCGGATTTAAGCGATATTACAGTCAATTATTAGGTTTTGGGGGGCGCTTTTTGGAAATGATGTTGGATTTGAGATAGTGCCCGGGGCCCGACTTTTTGTAACATTTCGGATTATATGGAACCCATATATCAATTTGATCGGAAAAGTTAAAAAAAGTCGAGGCCCGGGGGGCCCCATTATCAAATTCGATACCATTTTCATAAAAAGCGCCCCCGAAAACATAAGAGTAGACCATGATATCGATAAAATCAGAAAAATTACAAAAAGTCGGTGCCCGGGGGAGGGGTCACACCTAAAATCCGACATTATTTTCATAAAAAGCGATCCCCAAAACCTAATAGTCGGCCCTGATATCGATTAAATCAGAAAAGTTACAAAAAGTCGGTGCCCGGGGGTCCCAATCTCAAATTCGATATCATTTTCATAAAAAGCGCTCCCCAAAACATAACAGTCGGCCCTGGTATCGATTTGATCCAAACAGTTAAAAAAAGGCGAGGCTCGGGGGTCCCAATCTCAAATTCGATATCATTTTCATAAAAAATCGTTCTCCAAAACGTAAGAGTTGACACTGATATCGATTTAATCAAAAAAGTTAAAAAAAAGTCGAGGCCCAGGGGGCCCAATCTCAAATTTGATATATTTTCATAAAAAGCGAATTCCAAAACATAATAGTCGACCCTGATATCGATTTAACCAAAAAAGTTTAAAAAAGTCGAGGTCCGGGGAGCCCAATATCAAATTTGATATAATTTTCATAAAAAGCGCCCCCCCCCAAAACGTAAGAGTTGACCCTGATATCGATTTAATCAAAAAAGTTAAAAAAATGTCGAGGCCCGGGGTGCCCAATCTCAAATTTGATAACATTTTTATAAAAAGCTTCCCCCAAAACATAATAGTCGACCCTAATATCGATTTAATTGGAAAAGTTAAAAAAAGTCGAGGCCCGGGGGCCCAATCTCAAATCCGACATTATTTTCATAAAAAGTGCCCCCCAAAACCTAATAGTCGGCCCTGATATCGATTAAATCAGAAAAGTTACAAAAAGTCGGTGCCCGCGTAGGGAGGGGTCACACCTAAAATCCGACATTATTTTCATAAAAAGCGCCCCCCCAAAACCTAATAGTCGACTCTAAGACCAATGAAATCCGAAGAATTAGCTATTAGCTTTTAGTTGAAGATACAGATAAAGATAATTAGCGGTTAGCGGTAAGAACAGCTAAAAGTTAACTTACGCTAAAAGTTAGCGTCTTGGTCCGGCTAATAGCTAATTTAGCTGTTATCTGTTAGCTATAGATAATTTTTGCCCAACACTGGATAGAAATCTGGGAATGAGAATAAGATATTACTAGATTTCAAAACAAAATCTTAAATCTCTCAATAAATAACCAACTAGTCGAGATTTTACCAATTTATGCATCATTAAAAAAAGTAATATCATGGGTGATAAATATTCAGGGCAGTCCATATTAATTTTTTTTTTTGTGCTGACATTTCAACCCTAACATGGGGGTCATCATCATCATCATGGGTCAAAAAAATTTTATAGAATAGAAGAATCAACTTTATAATGACTGTGTCCTGTATTTAGTTAAACCTGTACTGAAGAAAAAGGAAGGAATTTTACCTGATATGTCAATTTATCAAGGGGTAAATGATTCTTAATTTTTATTATTTACTATTATACCTATCTGAACTAACATCAAATATAGATTTTTAAAAAATATATATCTTATGTAGATCTTTCCTACAGTAAAAATAGATTTCAATTCTCTTAATAGTATTCAAACCACTAGTACGTCATGTGTAAGGGTACTGAAACCACAAACATGTAAATAAATGATAATTTCTACAAACAAAATTCCAAGATATTTTTAAAAAAATACATAATATGAAAATTGATAAGACCACATGTATTCAACAAACATTTATTGCTTAACCATCCATAAATAAATTTTATAAATTAATTACAAGAAACAAAAACTCTGTATATAACACCAAGAATATAAATTCATAATAATAACAATATATTGTATCAGAACAGTTAGGTCAATAAGTATTTGATGGATTGAAATCAAGATAGTGAACGAATCGTTCTTCAGCAACCTTAGTAAAATCAACTTTTTTAAAAGTATGCCTTCTATTCCAAGCTAAAATCATTCC